>OENG01000030.1:806695-1299875 GCA_900239735.1 Blumeria hordei DH14 | reverse complement strand
CCTAACCCTAACCCTAACCCTAACCCTAACCCTAACCCTAACCCTAACCCTAACCTAACCCTAACCCTAACCCTAACCCTAACCCTAACCCTAACCCTAACCCTAACCCTAACCCTAACCCTAACCCTAACCCTAACCCTAACCCTAACCCTAACCCTAACCCTAACCCTAACCCTAACCCTAACCCTAACCCTAACCCTAACCCTAACCCTAACCCTAACCCTAACCCTAACCCTAACCCTAGTCTATCTGTTATCTATGTTTTCGAATTTTTCAAACCAAAAATTATTTGACTAGAAATCACGGTATGTATTATCAAATAATATATATTAGAGTAATGTTATTATTTGAGATTTCTATGACTGAAACATCAGCATCAGATAAAGAAGGATTATTTGACTATTGATTGTGGAAAGACATTGCACAGTATCAATGTTGGCCATTTATTTTATTCCAAAAAATTACAAGTAAGATGCAACAATATTGCACAGCATACTCTAATTACACCTATGTTAATCTCTCTTTAATTTGTAAGTAATATGGGTGAAAAAAAGTCTTTTGCTTCCATATATAACATTTTTATTGTTTGAAGTCATACACTGATAATAGTTGGTATTTTGTAGGTACATAAAAAAATTATGCATATATTCTGGTATAGCAGTATTCAGGTTACCTCTGGCAGCTACAGGGTATGTTCTCAGGTTAGAGGCAGTTATTAGTTTTTGTAAGTATGTATTATGAGTTTACTCCTGATATCTTACTCATCACATACGTTTTTCTGATTGATTTTGTACAATTGAAATGTTTTGATTAATTAATATGAAATATGAAAACAATTTAACAGTAAATTTACAGTCGATGTATAGGTTTTCGATTTTTAGAGAATTAGTACTTATATAAATTATATATACATTCATTCATTTCTCTAGTATAAAATCCCGAGTGGTATTTAGATAAAAAACCATGAAGACCGTAAATTGCTTTGGTTAGGGAAAAGGCTTTCAGTAAACAAAAGCAAATGTCCTGTCACTCTGAACCAATCTGGCTTTATGCTTAGGATATTCCTTTCAACTATAAATTTATAAACATTATGCAGTTTTGTTAGCTCCACCTTTGATCGTATTAATTTCATAGGAATTTGAAAACAGAAGTTACCTCCTTGCCTGGTGTAGGTCGTGGTAGTGTTCAAATAGACAAAATGGTTGGTGGAGGAATTGAGGTTGGGGTTATTAGTGCCACTGGGGCTTCAACTACCTTGGGTGGAAGTACCCTCCTACTCTTGTGTACTTTAGCCTTCTTTTTGGTAACCAAAGTAAAACTCTGATTGTCAGTCATTGTTACTGTTTATATCAGTGTCATTGTTGGTTTTTCATTCCACGTGTCCGCTGTTCTTGATAGCAGCACTATCCGAGCTTTCTCCACACTTTCCTTGTAGTCCTGGTAGGTCCATCACTTTTCTTTCTGCCATGAACGGTGTGCCTTGCTGCAGGTTGCGTAGGAACCCCTTTCGGCAGAATGTGCTGAGTTGGTTGAGTGACAGCGCAACCACTACACGTTGTTGCCTTTCACATAAGTCCTGAGTATGTCTCTTCTGGCTGCAATTGAATCGTTGTTTTGGCTTGGCCTGTGGTTAACAGACCTTGTCAGTGAAGAACTTGGCGTTTATTATATTGCTATTTGGGTCCACTTCTGTTTCCATGGCCTCTGACAGGCGGCTAACAATAATTGATCCACCATCATGTTCTTGTTTCTTTCACCTTTGGTACTCTATCCATCCTGTAGGCTATTTATTTGGTTAACTGTGAGGCCTGGATTACAATCAATGGTCTCAGTTATAATCTTCCTGATGATGGCGTAATTGTTTGCATCTCTGTGGCCCTCAATTGTTGTTATCAGTTGGCTCTGAAAACCTTGACATGAAAACCTGGCTGTAAAATCTTAATTAAGTTCTATATATTTAATTTATTAGAAACTTTTATTAATATCAATCCCTGCATAATGTTGTTGAATATTTTGTCCTCAGTTTTGTAATCATTAAATTTCTATTTACCAGAAAATAACCAAAATATTTCATAATTTTGATTATAAAGAACATTTGATAGAAAGTTATGTTTTAAATATATTTACTAAACTGCCTAGTATCATTATAAAATCTTTTTTCGTTTCATTAATGATTTGATTAATGGTGTTTATTTGTAGTTTGAAGTCTGCGGTGTAGTACTAAATGTTTTAAATTTTTGAATTGTTATTAAATTTATGCTAAGGTCAACATATATCACTGTTTTCATTGGGAGTACTCCCAAATATTCAACTTTTTTAATTTTTTCCTATGCAAAAATAGATTCAAAAATCTTAGCATAAAAAGCTTTGGATTTATTGTTGTTGGATTAATTATCTAGATCGGAATAGGCGGACTAGGTGAAAATTATTGTTGATTATTTTTGGACCCAATACCTTATGGATGGGGACCTTGGCAGAGTGAAATACAGTTATACTACTGCATAAGGAATAACAGGCATATACACTTCAAATTGTTACAGCTAAACTACAAATAAATTTTGAAGTATTAATAACGCTGGGAAAATGTTTTAGTTCTTATTTTAAGGAAGTCTTATTCTTTCAGGTTTCAGATCTTTAAAACTGAATGATTAATTGATTTTTATCAATAAGTTTTTTAATTGCCTCATTTTGGTTGAAATTTGTTCATCCATGAGCCAGGTTATCATCTCCGTGGATCCAACAAATCTATTCAATCTTCATACATTCATATGATTGTTGTAATGCCATCTGATCAATCATGAAACATTTTTCGGCAGTATTTGCAAGCTTTGTAACCCCCTTATAGACTGAGTATGAATCTGTACAGAGAATATGTGGTAGAGGAGGGATTTCTTACATGCCGTGAAATTGGTTAAGGACAGTGATAATTAGACTTAGCTTCTTGGCAATGCAGTTTGCCCTATCAAAGCCCTCAATCATTCTGTAGAAACCTGAGGCAAGGAGGTACATAATTTTTTTTTCTGGATCTCCAATGGATGATATTGCCATTGATTTGAAAAGCAGGATGGTCAGAAATATGCTGGTACTAATTAGCCAAGCTAATAATATAGGCAATCTGACTTCTCAGGTATTTGTTGGTAGCAAATGAACTATCAACAAATAAGTATAGAGAAGCTTGATTTAGGTTGATACTTATGCATTTAATCTGTCAATTAATGTACTTAATTTTCCATTTAATCCTCCTGTTAAGCTCAGTACACTCATATGAGTCTGGATCAGTTTATGGGGCAGCTTTTGGAAGGTCATAACTTGCTTCAGGTTCACAAATTGAGGCAATATATGCCACTCTTGCGCTCTGCAGTACATAGATTACCTCAAAGTTATGATCTTATTCCGGGATAAATGCCAATTTATGACCATGTCCATTTCGGAGGATAAACTTAGTACTATCTGAGGTTGTTAAAGTACATCCATTGAATCTTAGCGGTTGTATATCAGTAATCATTGATTTTGGTTTGGCAATAAAATTGGCCTTCTTTAGTTTTGTTTTGTCTAAAGAATTTAAGTCATGCGCTGCCAATATTCATTTGTTTTATGTCTGCATACTGACAATTCCGAAGCAGTTATTGGTGGGTATTTTGTTGCTATGAGTGATAAGTAGGCAAGGGTCGAAGGTGGAAGTCATCATGCCTTCTCATCTTGATGATGACAATGATATGTAGCCTACCAAAAAAGTCCACGTTCTGCAATACAGTACAGTTTCTGATTCACTCTTATGATAGTCACAGGTGCGTCATTGAGGAAAAGGGCTTTGTAGAGTGTTGCATAGATTTTTCTGTTTAATGCCATCCTATTTTGAACATATGCCTTTGTGATTTCTCGCAAGTATATTTGGGCTTTAGTTAGCTGCATAATTGTAGGGGTAACTGAAATTATAAGATGTTGAGATGCATTTTGAATTGTTGACAATTTGGTTAAAATAATCTTTTTTTCCAGGTCCCCATAATCTTGAATAACAAGTCGTGATTTTTCATATGGCATGCCCTCATTGTTTGTATTAATCTCTGGAATAAAGCGTGAATTGAAAAGTCACTTGTTACAGTGGATTGCGTGGTTTCAAATTGCAAACTTGATCACACCATTTTTGATTAAATTTTCAATCTCAATTTGGTTAGAAGCCTGAAACAGCACCTGATCACCTAGAATTTTACCAGGCTTGTAGCTGCAGAGCAGATTCTCGGTCGTATTTCCCTTTTGCCAAGAGCAAAACTTCGTCCAAAGAATCTCAAATGACAAAGGCACTCAGTAATGCTGCTCGATTTTTCGGAGGTTTTGGTTTCTTTTACGAACCTAAGGGTCTCCCCAGATTTCTCGGAAGTGATTATTCGGCGCTCTGTGGAGTGTACATACTACTGTCATTACTGTGACCCTCATTTTCACTTTTGCTGTAGTCATCTGTCAAGTCTTGACGTTGTGGTAGATCTGTCGGGTCTTCATCTTTGTTGCAGAGGTATGGTTGTACGGTGGTTAAGCAAAACTTTGTAGGGTCTCCATTATTTTCAGGCAAATTGACAATGACATTATGATTATCTATAGACATTACTTTATATGGTCCCAACCATCCTTTCTTTTCCCTCCATACAAGAACTTCACTACGAATAGGAAACGGGAGAGTGGGAGTGATATTTGGTCCGTTTCAAGTTTTTATTGCATCTCGAACCATTCTTTTGGAAGAAATCTGGCTGACAGCTGTCATTGCCTTCTCTAGAGTTTGGGCTTGGTTTGCTGTAGTTTTAAAAAGGTGGTGAATCCAATGTTGTACATGGATATGCTCCGAAAAGGAGCAAATTAGGCACTAATCTGTCAGGTCCAGCAGTATGGTTCACAGCTTTGACGGCCATTTGCAGGATGGATTCCTTACTGATAGAGCCACGAAGCTCTGGATGAAGTATATTCCATGCCCGATGTAAAGGCCCATGATACCTTTCGATTTTTCCAAGGCTCCTATGAGCTTTAACAGGTACTTCCTTACAAGTGATTCCTATAAATCTGGTCTTGTTGAAAAATTCCTTGCATGTAAAATTCTTTTCATCATCATGCGTAATTACGTCAGGGGGACCAAGGTTTGTTTTGACCCAAATTCGACACAAGGTTTGCCATGTTCTCTTGGCTGTCATGTCCTGGAGAAATCCATTACCTTGAAAGGAAGTAGCGAAATCAATTATTTTAAGAACAGGCTTTTCATTCAGATTTATTACATCTACCAGGGTTTTGTTGTTATATTCTCAATCATCTTGCAATGCAAATCTAAAGTGTTTTGGCGCAGAAGAATTTAACTGGCTCTGGTGACAGAATTTGTTGATAGTTTCAACAACTTTTAAATCCAAGTCGTTATAACCAGCTTTTGTTAATAATTGATAGAGGCAACCAGCTTGCGGGTGCCCAAATCAAAAGTGAAGTTGACAAATCTCAGGTTCTGTAAGATAAACATGGGCTTGTTCCCACTTGCCGAGGTGGAACCAAGGATGTCCCCATTTATGTGTAATAGCTGCAGACTTTCTGTACCTTCTCTGTTTTATCTTATTTGTGGTGTTGTCTAGTAAAATCCCCAGTTTATTGATATCTGTGAGACAGGGTAGGACAGAAGTTTGTGTCTCTAGGACCTCAAACAAAATCTGGCCAAAAATGGTGTCTACATGGGCTGTTTCAATTGAAGATATGGGATCACTAGGGCCAAATTGAATGTTGTGTGCACCGGCCGTACTTTTATAAAGTTGCACTCTTGGGTTTTCTTTCATTAACGCATGGCATTGAGTTATTTTAAAGGAAGAAGCTTTTGCGGCACCAGTGTCAGGCATGATTCTGTGGAAATTATCTATGCCATACTTTCATGGATTGTTGTGGCATAGCGTAATATGAAATGTCATGTGGACGGCTAGGCTAAAACACAAACATTAGTTCAATGCAGGTTGAAAACCAGCAAGGAAGACTGATAAGAGTAGGTTAGTTTCATTAGGTGATGTGTAGCAGATTGTTTGCCATAGAGGCTGTGTGTTATGTGCTATTTAGTAATTTTATGTATATAAATACTCGGTGTGAAGAAGCATTATTCTTCACGCAACGTCTTCTTCAATTACCTTAAAAATATATTTGTTTACCCATAACTTCTTCGGGAAGACCGTTTATCTTTATCCAGCTCTTCATCAGCAAGACCAACGTGTAGCCTCTATCCCTACTATCTACCTATTTGTATCTTCCTAGAGAAGACCAGTCATCCCTTCGACCCACTCATCACCTTCATCTACCACCTAGATCTCTGTTAGACCACATACACACCCTGTGGAACAATGTCCTAACTGTTGTGATCAGGCCCACTTATAGATCACATAACTTGAAATGGCTAGTATTAGGCAAGTGTAACCAACAGGACAGGCAATCCTGTGTCAATGATACGTCATTAACATACAGCAAATGACAACACCAGTATCTCAGCCATACATGATAATATGATCATATGACGCAGGTATATCTAATGATATAATTGTTGAATGGCTGAATGGTTGGGAGTTATTGCTATAGAGGATATAGTTTGTGTACCATTTTTGTGTATAAATACTTGCTGCTAGAACTCTGTACATGGTCAACCTTTTCTACTCCTATTTTCAATAGTCATCAATATAGCAGATCTACAATACATATCCATCTTCTTCTTCATGTTAGACTTAAAGCGCTATCCTATATCCACCCAAGTTGACTGTTACACCCATTGCGACAATTCTCAGACTTCTCATAACCTCATTATCATAATAGGTTATGAGCCCGGGCTCATCAAAAAAGGAACAGTACAGAATAACCATTGGTCATAAGGACAACAAGATCGTCTTGGCACCAGGCGTTTCCGTTGTCAGTTGGGAAAACGACTTACAAGCCAAACTATCTCGACGCAAAGTATTAGGCCATGTCTTTCATATCATCAAAGGCAAAAAACCATTTTCGAAACCAACTCCCCCAACAAGCTTTGAAAGTCAAAAACCATCAACTGAGATGTGTCATGACTTGGTGAATGACTATGAGGAAAAGTTGGTAGTATGGAGAGATAGAGGCACAAAATATAATACTGCAACGCTTAGACGAGAAGATCCGACCAAGAAATTATCGGCACTGTACAGCAAAGCAGTTGTTTGATGAGGTGGCAAACACGCACCAGCAATCTGCTACAACCCCATACTCAGTAGCACTCCGAGCCCTTCATAATACCAAAATGGGGGATAACGCTGAATCCTACTGCAACGAATTCATAAAAAACCTACATGATGTGAACAATGCGGCTGAGTTAATGATAGAAACCCCACAAACATCAACTGAAAAGACTGAAAATGAATTTGCTGTTTTAAAAGGATATGCAGCCGCCATGTTTGTAGAAGGAACGATGGAAGTAAAGTGGCTGAGCAATTGGAGAGAAACACGAGCGTACACTGACAGAAAAAAGTACACTAGGCTGGAGGATATGATGTCTACTCTTATAGTAGCAGTTGAGCAGAGATTGCTAAGGTCAAATCCAGTTGAAGCCTCGGTCTCTATTAATAGCAGAATGGAACCAGGCCCAGATGATCCTTGTCGGAGATGTAGACATGAACATCTTAACAAAGATTGTTTTAAGCAACATCCTGAACTTCGGCAATATAGAAAGGTTCAAGATAAGAAAGGAAAGGCTAAGACTGCGTGTCAAGAAAGATCAAGTGATGAGGAAGAAATTGATAAAAGACCAATAGTAGCCAGCATCCTAAATTCAAATGAAAAACGTTTACTTTATGATACTGGTGCCTTGCATCATTTGGTGCCAAATAAAAACAAATTTATCAACTTGAAAAAGTCCTCTAAATCGTTCAAATTTGATCAAGCAGTTGGTTTGTCATCACTGACTCACTATGGTACAGCATGCCTAAGTATAGGGAAGAAAAGGTACGAACTTCATGACGCAGTATACTCTCCAAGATCAGCATGTACTATTTTGTCAGCTGGGAGGCTCCAGAGACTGGCAAATATAGTCCCTGACCCTGAAAACAAAATGTTAGTCCAAAAGAAAATAGGAAAGCCAGATATCAAAATAGCTCGCCTCATTCGTAAGAATGATGTATATTATGTCCTTCCACTTAATGAAAATAATTCTCCAAAAGAACAGAATAACATTGTTGCACCAGGTGTATCAAGAATACCTAATGCTATCGGCGCACAGAGGTGGCATGAACGTCTAGGGCATGTTGGTCAAAAAATCCTAAAGAAAACAGTGGATTGTTCAGTAGGCCTACAATCAATAAACTTTAGTGATCTCAGCACTTGCAAGACATGTCATCTAAGTAAAGCTCAGCAATTTTTCTCTGGGGATCAAAGAATCACACCAAACAAACCCTTGGATGAAATATTTGTCGATACAATTGGGAAACTAACAGCTGCTGTACATGGAGAACAATACGTGGTTATCATAACTGATGCAAAGACTCGCATGCAATGGGCGTTGATTACTGTTATGGTGTGCCAAGGGATTTGTCAGGAGCTAGCTTAGTAAATTAGCCGACCCATGTACATAGAATGTATAGAACCCACACATTCAATTAGATAGAAAAACTAAGTCTGCACACATTAGCTCATTGCTCCCATCTCACATATTCGTTCTCCTTGTACATTGCCAGTCACCTTTACTTGTCTATCAAGATATCTTCCGCAAGCTCATAACTATAACAAATACACATTCAATAGACCAGATAGCATCACTTTTAATACAGTGGAAAGAAGATCAATAGCACCAGTATGATAAACACGTGAAAATAATTTTTAGAGATGGGGGCTCCGAGTTCATGCGTACGAAATCATACTGCATGCAACACGAAATTAGAACCGATGTATCTGCTCTAGATACACCAGAACAAAATGGTGCATCAGAAGCCGCAAATAACGTCGTCTTGACAATGGCAAGGTCTATGCTCATTGACGCTCGTATGCCATCTTGTTACTGGCCGTGGGCAATCAAATATGCCTGCTTTATTATTAATAGACTCTACTGCCTACGCACAAAGATGGTGCCTCTCATTGACTTTTTTCAAGGATTAAATCAGCCAGCCCCAGAAAAGATAGACTTTTCAAATATGCCACGCTTTGGATGTCGTGCCTACAAATATATAGATCCAAAGCCTGGTAAATTTTCTCCAAGAGCAGAGACGGGGTGGTTTGTTGGCTTCCAGGCAAATACCAACAAGAACTTTATTATATTCCACCCACACTGGACTCTGATACAAGGATGGAAATGGATAGAGAGCTTTTCTCCACACGTAACATTTAATGAAGAGGTAATGTCCGGGGATAGATGTCACCTAGCTGCACAGCAAAGTGCTTCTAACTTCTGGAGTAACGGAACTTCATCCTTTTTTGATAGATCAGAGGAGCCATCAGAATCTTCATCCTCTACCTCTACAGATATCCAAACTGATCAACAGTTCGAGGGGGAGCATTATCGAGAGAAAGTTAGTCACTCAATAGAGACTGAAGATGATGTAGTACAAGTTCCAACTCCTCCAAGAGATCCATCAATAGACTCAGAAATGGGAAATAATACCACCAATGAAGAGCATGTACCGTCACAAATACATCCCCAAGAACAGAGGGAGCCAACTCTAGAAGATCAGGCAAAGCTTTTACCACGTCAAGAAAGAGTAATTAATCCACAGGATCAGGGGGATAAATTTCAGGAAGAACAGAGGGAGTATACGCTGGCAGAGAATTTAGAGCCGTATTTGCAATACCAGGCGGAGACCAATCGATAAACACAGAGAGGACAAGAAATGATAGAACAGAGTCAATTTCAGGAAGAAATAAAAAATCATAATGATTTCGCAAATGAGAATGAAGAATTAGCATATGACTTCAATATGACTGGATGGGATCCAATACCTCCCATCACTGGACAGAAAAGATCTCATACTCCTGATTTCATTATCCAGCAAGGTCCGAGTAAAAACAGAGTAGTTGCTCATGTTGAAATCTAGACATATCATACCGAACTGCACGTAGTGCGGTGTAGACAAAGACTACTCATCTTCGATCGCTACCAGCTTTGATGAGGTCTCGGTTGGTAATGATCTCAGTGGTGTGAATGTTATTCCATCACGTAATCAGAACACAATGTTTCTACCTAAGCGAGGTAGAACATAGATAGACAATTAGATGTAGATTAGACTACACACTTTTAACTAACTAAATACAAGTTCAGTAAAACCAAAAACCTCACTGATCCTAACCTTTTATCTCTGATCCTTAAATCCCCAATATCTTACAATTTGTACAGTATTGACTTGACGGTCAACGTTCACTTCTATCATTCCAGATAAACCTCTAGAACTTTAATAGGTTCTGAGCCCGGTGCCCTGAACGGATAATACTCGACAAATTTTGAGAATTGGAATTTTTTTTACTTACATATCCTATCCCCTTTAAATTCGACTCAGATTTCCATCCTACCACAATGGCCTCCATGACTGATAAAAAGTTTTCTCCAGATTTCTTTACATCCTTGGTTCCAGATGATAAGCCACTGGGTATCAAGAAATTTGGAAACATTAGACCATTAACTGGTCAAGAAAATTACAATATTTGGTCATCAACAATGTGCCATTTCTGGCGAGGTATGAATCTCTTCGAACTTGTTGTGGAAGGTGTGATGCCATCAAAGGATGCCGAAGAAAAAGAGAGGACAGCTTTTCAGACTCTTTCCCACCAAGCAGTTACAATCCTTTTGACGGTAGTATGATCCGAAATTTTGGAGAAAATTGTCGAGCTTGATGACCCGCACTCAATGTGGATGCACTTGAAGGATGAGTTCTACAGGGATTCCCCTAAAGCACTTGTCGCCCAGCTAACGAATTTGACATCTCTTTTCACCACCTACGACTCATCCATATCTATTTCAAATTTTATCCAGCAATTTGAAACGGAATGGATACGACTCCAAAAAAAGACGAAGTCTTCTCCCGACGACTATCGCCAAGCGTTTGCGGCCTTCCTCAGTCATGACAAGGCAAAACGCGACTTTCTTCTTTGTTACCTATCCAAACATCATGAAAATGTTCTCGACAACCTTCAAACAAAGGATGATCTCACATTTTCTGATGTAAAACTCCGACTCCTAGGGCTTGATCAAGGACTACCCTCCACTCAGACTGCTTTCTTTACATCTGACAGCAACAATAAAAGGGTCCCATTCATCAAACCCTCGAAAGCAGTACAATCAAAAACCAAAGAATGTACCTGGTGTAAGAAACATTATCCAACACAACACACTGGTCACTTTTGGAATGATTGTTTAAAACTGAAGGATCACAAGGAGAAGGAAAAGAAGAAGTCAAGAAGCGCACGAGAAGAAGCGCACGCTTCAGTTACAGATGAAAATACGGTTAGGCTACACCCATTCTACCTTGATACTTGCGCAACTTCTCACATGTGTCCTTATCCAGAACGTTTCGAGAATATTACGATTTGTACCGGACATGTAATATCAAGTTCTGGTCAAAATATACCTGTTCAAGGAAAGGGCACAGTGGTAATAAATTGCGAGTTATCTGATGGGTCTGTTTCTCCTTGCCGTCTTTCTGACGTCCTGTTCGTTCCGAAATTAAGTCGTCCTTTATTTTCATGGAGACAAGTGAGATCTAAAGGTTATAAACTAATTGATAATGGAAAATTAATGCAAATTTCAAAGGGTGACAAAGTGTGGCTGGAAGCTAAATTTGACGGCTCTTTACCTCACATACCAGAAGTCACTGACTTTGCTTGTTTAACATACGAATTTTGGCATGAACGCTCTCTGTCATTCTGCACCATCATCAATTGAGAAGACAGAAAAGCTCATCCAAGGTGATAATGTAATACCAAATCGGCCCAAAGATTTTTTCTGTCAAGCTTGCGCAATGTCCAAATCGATACATACTACTCCGAAAGCTACCTCTAGTCGAGCAAAGAATAAAGGGGAATATATACACTCTGACCTCTGTGGCCCCTTCCCAGTTTTATCCTATGGTAATTCCCATTATTATATCAGCTTCGTAGATGATGCCACTCGCTATTCAACTGTTTGCCTCCTAAAAACAAAGTCGGAAGCTACTCAAGCTGTCATTGACTACATATTAAACTTGGAGAAACAATATGATTGTAATGTGAAACATTTTAGAACTGACAATGGTGGTGAATACTTGAAGGACCAACTTACTAAATTCTTTGCTCAGAAGGGGATAGAGCATGACCTAATCCCCCCCTATTCCCCTGAGTCTAACGGTGTTGCTGAACGTCTGAATCGATCTATAGGCGAAGGAATACGCGCAATGCTTTCTAACATTAAAAACAAACAACTATGGGCCGAAGCAGTTAAAACTTATGTTTATGTCAAAAACCGTCAATCTCACAGCGCTGTTAATGGGCAGACGCCTTATGAGGCTTTCCACGGGGTTAAACCCTCCATTTCACACCTCCAGCCCTTTGGACGAGAATGTTTTGTTCACATCCACAAGGCTAAACGCCCTGCTGGAAGCAAACTTCTCCCAAGAGCTGAGAAGGGCATATTTGTCGGATACACAAAAGTTAACCACCACTACCGTATCTTCATACCTGAAAAAAACCAAGTTGCGGTTTCAGCTGATGTCAAATTTTCGAACCCTCCAACAGAAAAAACATACACTGAACCAGTACTTGTAGAATTAAAACTTTCAGGAACTGAATCCACCTTTCAACCTTCCTCTAAAAAGGATAAAGCTTGGATCAACCCGAAACAAAATGGATCTGAAGAACGCAACTCTCTTCTGCCATCAGACGCCGATCATACTGCCGAACTTCAACCAAACCAACCTCCCTCTAATCTAATAGGTCCACAACCTAACCCTTCACAAAAATTAACATCTTCATCTAGACCCAGAAATTCTCTGAGGCTTTCACAAGAAAATGCAACCATTACAACTCGCTCCGGACGTCAAGTACAACCTCGGGTACTCAACAATATGATAACAGGGGACTGGTGGAAAGCGAAAGCTAGATCCACAAACCAACTTGTTGAACCTCAAGATTTATCTGACAACCTTCAACCAGAAGAAGCAATGATTGGCATATTAGAAGTTACTGAACCAAAATCTTATGGAGAAGCTACAAAATCTGACCACTGGGATAATTGGAAGAAAGCTTTTGATGATGAAATTTCCTCGCTCCAAGAAAATAATGTCTGGGATCTAGTTCCAAGACCAAAGGGAAGAAAAATTGTTGGTGGTAAATGGGTTTGTAAAGTGAAGGGGAATGCTCAAGGAGAGCTCGAACGTTTCAAGGCAAGGTATGTCGCTAAAGGATTTTCCCAAACTCATGGACCCGATTACGATGAAACTTTTGCTCCTGTTGTTTGTTACGACTCTCTGCGACTTCTATTGGCTATTTCGGCTTGTAAAGGCTGGAAACCACGGCAGCTTGATATAAAAACGGCATTTCTATATGGCATCTTGAACGAAGAGATATATATGGAACTTCCTGAAGGGTACATGATAGATAACCATGTTGCACAGTTAAACCGATGTATTTACGGCTTGAAGCAATCACCACGGGAATGGTATTTTAGGTTGGTCAAATACCTTCAACCTTTTGGTCTTGCTTCTACCCTCTTTGATCCCTGTGTTCTTATCCACAGCTCAGGTGACTTAATTATTGCAATTTATGTGGACGATATAATTCTCTTTGGAGAACAAGGTAATTTGATGGAAAACACAGTCAACAAGCTTAAATCAGAGTTTCATGTTAACAATATGGGACTTCTTAATTGGCTCCTTGGAATTCAAATTGAATATAATAATGCAGGTATCACTCTTTCTCAATCTTCATACATTGAAAGAGTCTTCACACGATTTTCTATGCAAGATTGCAACCCAGTGACCACCTCTATTGAGAAAAACCACCGGCTTATGGCTACAGTTGGCAACACTAGGGTCAATGCTACTCTGTATCAGCAAATTATTGGATCTATCATGTATTTAGTCACTGGGACTAGACCTGACCTTGCATATACAATAACACACCTCTCGCAATTTAGTTCGAATCCCTCTTCTTCTCATTATAATGCAGCAAAGCGCGTTTTACGATATCTTAAAGGAACAAAAGAACAAAAGCTTCTCTATAGGTTTGATTCAAACTTGGTACTTAATGGATTTTGTGACGCATCGTACGGCAATTGTCTTGACACTCGAAGAAGCTTTTCTGGATATATTTTTCAACTTGGTAATTCTACTATCTGCTGGCGCTCTCGCAAACAAAGTACTGTCGCTCACTCCACTTGCGAAGCTGAGTATATGGCACTAACTCTTGCGACTAAACACTTCATCTGGCTTTTACGTGGACTACATCAACTTGTTAATGAAAATATTCCTGCAGCTCTAACAGATAAGAATGCCGCTATCGATCACGCTCATAATCCAAAGCTAAATGACGCTTCTAAACACATTGATATTGCTTACCATTTTACCAGAGAGAAGATAGAAGATGGCTCACTTACGCTACTTCATGTTGCATCAGAAAATAATCTTGCAGACATTTGTACGAAAGGAGTTCCTGGACCGAGACTCAAACACTTATGTACCTGTATATTTGGCACAACGTGAGGAGGGATGTTGAAATCTAGACATATCATACCGAACTGCACGTAGTGCGGTGTAGACAAAGACTACTCATCTTCGATCGCTACCAGCTTTGATGAGGTCTCGGTTGGTAATGATCTCAGTGGTGTGAATGTTATTCCATCACGTAATCAGAACACAATGTTTCTACCTAAGCGAGGTAGAACATAGATAGACAATTAGATGTAGATTAGACTACACACTTTTAACTAACTAAATACAAGTTCAGTAAAACCAAAAACCTCACTGATCCTAACCTTTTATCTCTGATCCTTAAATCCCCAATATCTTACAATTTGTACAGTATTGACTTGACGGTCAACGTTCACTTCTATCATTCCAGATAAACCTCTAGAACTTTAATAGCTCAATCTGGTCCTGAAATAATCAATGAGGAAACTCCCTATGATGTTATAATGACAGGTTGGGAACCAGTAGCTCCAAAAGCCGGACACAAAAAGGATCACTCTCCTGAAGCTGAAACTATGCAGACGAAAAGAGGTAGAAAGGTTAAAAAACACGACTACTACCGTATGCATCATGGGATGTCTGCTATTACATCATCAGATCCTAAAACATGGCAGGAAGCTATGACAAGCCCAGAAGCCAAACAATGGATGAGAGGAGCTGAAGAAGAATTCTCCTCTTTAAAAGAGAAAGGTGCAATTAAAATCATAGATCGCACCAAACTGCCCAAAGGACGACACCGGATGAAGTGTAAATGGGTCTTTAAGAAGAAATTTTCAGCAGATGGAACTGTTGATAAATGGAAGGCTAGATGTACATCGAAAGGGTTTACGCAGAGATTTGGCATTGATTACCAAGAGACATTTGCTCCAACTCCAAGAGCGGAGACAGGTAGAATTATGCTGATTTTAGCTCATCAGTTTAACTGGCACAGACTGTCACGGACGAGGACGAGGACGAGGACGAGGACGAAGACAAGGACGGAGACGAAGACAGAAGCTGATAATGAGGACGAGATATTTAGATTAATAATTAGATTCTAAAACATGAGTAATTTATAAGACAAAAAGCTACAGTACACATCCAGTCCTAGAGCTTCCTTAAGTACACGAGCTTCAATACTATAACCAGGGGTGTAGAAGTTTACAGCCATAACACAGTATCTAACTAGTACTGTGAATGGCAACTGTTGCTATCACAACACTTTAACCATTACAATACCTAAATTGTGTTTATTGTATGCACGTCATAACTCGGTTGCCTGGGTGCGACACGGCATCTCAGTGACGGTTTGTGACATTACCCCCTCCTTAACTTCTTCGAGCTCCTGCGAGATGTCTTAAAATTTTGTACCGAGGGTCTATCATTAGGCTTAGGCTCAGAGGGGTTGAGGTAGTGGAATTCGTTATCTACCCATTGAGAACCAATTATTTTCTCGATTTCATACTCTGGATTCTGATCTTCTGCATCGAGTGTAGGCGGTGGCCCAGAAATTTGGCTAGGTAATGGGTCATTTGCAACAGGTGAAAGGAGCAATACATGGAAAACAGGATGTACTTTAGATGAGGGAAGTTCTAGTCAAAATGCATACTTCCCTACAGGTTCAATTATCTTGAAAGGTCCCCCATTCTTGAAATCTAGCTTGCGACACGGTCGGAGAAGCTTGATATTCTTGTAGTTGAGCCAAACGAAATCGCCGGGGTTGGTTGTCTCATGCAGCTGTTCTCCCTCTATTAGCCTGTTCTTCGTACTGAGCAGAATGGAATTGAATGTTATCTACTAAGTTCTTTTCAATTTTTTGCAAATCTGATACTAAATTTTCGGCGTCTTGTCTTTCAAATTGAATAGATGCAGGTGCGAGGGGTGAAGAAAGAGGCGCAGAATTTTCGGATCCGGAGTGCGGGTGCAATCCATACACGGCTAAGAACAGTGACATCCCGGTGACGTGAGTGTTGTGATTATTCAGAGCAAATTCTGCAGAAGGAAGGAAGCAAACCCAGTCGTTCTGAACAAAGTTTACATAAGCGCGAAGGTGCTGTTCGATTCGTGCGTTCATTCGTTCTGTCTGTCCATCAGTTTGTGGATGGAATGCAGTTGACAAGCGATGATCTATCTGTAGAAGTTTACATGTCCATTTCCAGAATTCTGATGTGAATTGACTTCCCCGGTCTGAAACTATGGAATCTGGTAAGCCGTGCAGTTGAAAACAGTCTGTGTAAAACATGTGTGCTGTGCTGTGTGTGCTCAAATCATTACAAGAGATCATATGGACTTGCTTAGTCATTCAATCCACCACTACCAGCATTGCAGTGAATTCAACATTGTTCCAATCTCTACTGGTGGGCAAATCAACCACGAAGTCCATCGCTATATTCCGCCAACGCTCTTTCGCAACAGGGAGAGGGCGGAGCAATCCCTGCTTACCTTCCCTCTATGGTTTCGTGCGAGAACAGGTATGACAATTTCTAACATATCGCTTTACATGCTGATGCATTCCGTGCCAGAAAAAATTACGTGCAACTGCTGAATATGTGGCAGCTGCTCCCTGATGTCCGGCCATTGGAGGATTATGATGCAACTGTATAATTTCCATTGCTAGAGATTTTTCCTGATTGCATTGTGGTACAACAATTTTATCACGATAGACAAGGAGACCATCGTTCCATTTGCATTCAGCTAGTGTAAAATTACGAATTCTTGGCGTTTGAATACTTTTAAGAGCCGCAACAACAACGGAAATTGACTCGTCAGAAAGGCTAATATGACGGATCCTCTCTACAAATGACAATGGTATTGGGTCAGGGGAAGTAACATTATCAGTTCCGGCTTTTGATTCGAACAAAACTGTAGATTTGCTGGGTTCCAAGTCGGTAGATAATAATTCAGGATTTTCCATACCAGGAGACAAATTCTGAGGCTTCAAAAGCCGCTGTTGAAGAAATTTATGCAACAATGGGTCAGGGGATCCGGAAGGTCTAGATAGTGCATCAGCAGATCCATTCTGAATTCCAGGGCAATAGCAGATCTTGAAATTGAAACGGGAACAAAATTTGCTCCACCTAGCTTGTCGACGGCTTAGTAATCGGGATTTCATGAAGTACTCAAGGGCCTTATGATCTGTGACAACGTCAATGGGTTCAGAAGAGCCTTCAAGCGCAGGACGCCATTCCTCGAAAGCTTGAACAATTGCTAACAGTTCTTTGTCATAAATCTCATAATTAGACTCTGCAGGACACATTTTACGAGAAAAAAAAGCAACGGATTTCCAGTTGTTGAACTCATCTTGCTGAAGCAGAACTCCGCCAGTACCACGATCAGAGGCGTCAGTTTCCAGGCAGGCAGGGCGATCCCAATCAAAATGACGGAGTGTTACGTCTTCTTTAAACTTACTTTTTATCAGAATGAATGAATTCTCCTGTTCACAACCCCACAAGAAAGGCTTATCTTTCTTCATTAAATCAGTGAGGGGCATAACAGCTGAACCAAACCCTTTGATAAATCTTCGGTAGAATTTTAAGAAACCAATGAAGGGGGAAAGTTCTTTGCAGTTTTCGGGAGCTGGCCAGGACATAATCGACTCCAGCTTGCGTGGGTCCATCTTGATACCTTCGGTGGTGACTATGAGGCCTAGAAACTTGACAGACTTTGCATGAAAATCACATATGTTAATATCTATTTGAAGACCAGCTTCTTGAAGTCTGGCTAGGACTTTCTTAACGTGAGTTACATGTTCCTCAAGAGATTGGCTGAAAATTAATATGTCATCAATATAGGCTGTACAGAATTCATCCAGATAACCCTTGAGTGTGTCATTAATATAATTCTGGAAGGAGCTCGGTGCATTTGCCAGCCCAAAAGGCATGACTAAGTATTCATAGAGACCAAAGCGCGAGCGGAAAGCTGTCAGATATTTGTCTCCCTTAGCAATACGCATTCTATTAAAAGCTGAAATAACGTCTAGTTTGGAGAAGTATTTTGCCTTTCCTAAAAGGCTCAAAGTTTCATGAATGCGCGGGATTGGGTATCTATTTTTGATCGTGAGGTCGTTTAATGCTCGGTAATCCACACAAAATCGGAGTCTGCCCCCTGGTTTTTTTACAAATAAAACAGGAGAACATGCTGGAGAAGAGCTTGGTCGAATGAAGCCTTTTTGAAGATTTTCCTTAATATACTTCTGTAAGACAAGAAGTTCTTTGCGAGACATGCCATATAAAGGACCCCATGGAGCTTCAGAGCCTGGTTTTAAGATTATTCGATGGCCGCTGGGTCTATGAGGTGGAAGTTTGTCGGCTTCTTCCCGTGAAAACACAGAGAGGAAATCATGGTACTCCACAGGAAGTAGTTTAGCCGGGTCTACTATTGGTTTGTCCTTTAAAGCTTCGTTTATATCATCTAAACTGACTGCCAAAATAGAATGATCCTCGCAGGTGGCAGACTCTTGAAAGGACTTCAGGTCGCGGGCTTCAATTGTTAAAGGCGCTCGATGGTTTTTGGCTGAAACGTTGGCAGACTTGTGTTGAGAAACATCCTCCCGATCAATAGCATGTGTCGTCGAAAGAAAGTAAGTCGAGTGCTTTCTACAGGCAGGATGATCGAATAAAATAGTATTGTCAGACCAGAACACTTTCGGATTATGCAACTGTAGCCAGGGCAGGCCAAGAACAATGTCAAAATGAGCAAGAGTTGTAACAAATAGCAAAATATTTTTGAAATGACCTTCAATCAATAATTAAGTTTTTGCTAAGTGGTTAATCTTGCCAGCACAGGATTTGGTGCCATCAAAAACCTTAAGAGATTGAGGTACATTCAAAGGGGTCAACGTTAGATTGTTTAAATGTGCAAATTTGGTATCAACAAATCAATAAGCAGATGCACCACTATCAATCAATGCGAGGGAAGGTATCGGTTTAGTATCCCGATTGTGTGCAACACACTTCATTACAAAATGTCGTGAACTATCCCATGATCCCCCGTGAATTGCTGCTGACGAAAGCTCTTATGTCGGTAATTTTTTGTTTGCAGAAGATTTTGAAATGCTGGATTTGAAGTTATCTTTGGTACTAAATTGAACAGTGCTGTCTAGGTGGCCAAGATTCTTCGATCGGTACGGTTTCACAGGACAGGAATTAATTACATGCCCAAAATTACCACAATAAAGACATAATTGGTGCTGAAGACGTCGAGTTTTCTCTTGAGTTGTCAGATGTCCATGAATTTTCGGATTTTTAAGGGTCATATTGATAGTTGGTTGCGAAATTTTCGGAGTGTGCTGTAGGTTACTCGAGTCCATGGGTTGTCTAATAGTTGATTGGGATACGGCACTCAAGTAAGATTTCTGGTAGTTCTCGATATCATGAAGACGGGCCACAAGTTCTTCAAAATCAATTCTCTCTAGAACTCTTTCATAAATCAAGGCTTCTTTAAGATTTAGATTACAGTTGTGAAGAACGAGACCTCGGAGAAACACTGAATTTGGTTCGTATCTAGCAATTGATGCATCACGTCTAATTTCGGAAATCCAGACAGAAAAGGCCTTGTTCCCTTGCTTAGTTGAATGTAGTCGCTCTGAAGCATCACAAGCTAGATTAGGATCGTGAAAAACTCTATATAAAATTTGTATCATATCAGCCATCGAAGAGAAGGTAAGGATTCTGTTCTTTACCCATGAATGAAGATAAGCTTGACATTGGTAACTCAGGCGAGAATAAACATAAGTCATCTGTGATGATTCATTTGGAAAATAGTCATGGTTGACATTCAACTTCATTTGCACGCTATTTACCCAGGTCTCAAATTCATCTTTAATTCCTGTGAATATAGGAGGATCTGGAATTTTGGTAGTTTTAGCTGGGTTTGAAAATAGTCCACAACCCTTCATATTTTGTAGTTCCTTATTGATTTCTCTTAGCATATCTCGAAAAGTTTCAAGTTCAGTAGAAGTGTGTGTAGTTTCTTCTAGGAGGCTTGCCATATTCAAGGCTTCATGTGTTATAGGTGACTTATTTGGTAATGTTGCAAGATTTTTATTTTTAGAGCTTTTTGTAATGTCACGGACGAGGACGAGGACAAGGACGAGGACGAAGACGAGGACAGAGACAAAGACAGAAGCTGATAATGAGGACGAGATATTTAGATTAATAATTAGATTCTAAAACATGAGTAATTTATAAGACAAAAAGCTACAGTACACATCCAGTCCTAGAGCTTCCTTAAGTACACAAGCTTCAATACTATAACCAAGGGTGTAGTAGTTTACAGCCATAACACAGTATCTAACTAGTACTGTGAATGGCAACTGTTGCTATCACAACGCTGTAACCATTACAATACCTAAATTGTGTTTATTGTATGCACGTCATAACTCGGTTGCCTGGGTGCGACACGACATCCCAGTGATGGTTTGTGACACAGACAACATGGAGACGTGCCTACAGCTCTCCTTAACCCCGACCTAAACATTGATCTTTACATGGAGATGCCTAAGGGATTTGAAAAGAAAAATCACATTATTTTATTACGGAAAGGTCTATACGGGCTTAAACAGGCTTAAACAGGCAGCTGCATTGTGGTATGATGACGCAAAGGCTACATTGGCAACACAAGGCTTATACCCTACAACATCAGATGTATGTCTGTATACAACGAAACAAAAAGATCTATTTGTCTTACTGCACGTAGATGACTTTCAAGTCATGGGTCTAAATATTGCCAAAATCGAGAAATTAATGGCGGCTCTCTACAAAAAGTACAAGCTAAAAATAGTGAATACAGACCTTTTCCTCGGAATTCACATCTCACAGCCAAGCCAGAACGTCTTAAAGCTCTCGCAGGGACAATACGCTCGTCTACTTCTTGATAGGCATGGACTTACAGACTGCAAGCCAGCCAAAACGCCTCTCGAGCGATTAATGGAGCCAAGTACATCTGATTGTAGTCCAAGGTTTCAAAAAGAATATAATTCAATTGTCGGTGGCCTTCAGTATTTAGCAAACAACACAAGACCTGACATAGCACATGCAGTTAACCATCTAGCTCGCTTCTTGTCCAATCCATCAGAGGAACATTTCGAAGCAGCCAAACGAGTTCTGCGTTATATTTCAACCTCACCTGACAAGGGTATTACCTTTTTCAAAAAGGATGGCATGAAACCAAATTTAGAGGCCTATTCAGATGCAGACTTTGCAGCAGATCCGTATAGTAGTCGATCAACTTCTGGCTCGCTGATACACCTTGGATTTGGACCAGTTTGCTGGAGGTCACACCTACAGCGTGAAGTTGTATTATCCACAACTGAAGCCGAGTACCTTGCTGCAACTGAGACCTGTCGCCAATTACAATGGGTAAAGTCTCTGCTTGAGGAGCTGAACCTCCTTGAAATGATTGAGGGATCGAAACAGACAAATTTATATGTCGACAACCAATCAGCAATTTCCTTAATAAAGAATCATGATAATCATAGACGATCAAAGCATATTGCTCTCCGAAACTTCTTTTGTCATGAGCAGTACCAGGATGGCAAAGTCAAAGTGATATATGTTCAGTCATCAGAACAGCTAGCAGATAGTCTGACAAAACCTAAATCAACAGTACCACTTTATGGTAGCATTGAAAGTAGAGATGGGAATACCAGCCAGTGATCAATGGGACTGTAAGGTTGTTACCAACAGAGGGAGTGTTGTGATCAGGCCCACTTATAGATCACATAACTTGAAATGGCTAGTATTAGGCAAGTGTAACCGACAGAACAAGTAATCCTGTGTCAATGATACGTCATTAACATACAGCAAATGACAACACCAGTCTCTCAGCCATACATGATAATATGATCATATGACGCAGGTATATCTAATGATATAATTGTTGAATGGCTGAATGGTTGGGAGTTATTGCTATTGAGGGTATAGTTTGTGTACCATTTTTGTGTATAAATACTTGCTGCTAGAACTCTGTACATGGTCAACCTTTTCTACTCCAACTTTCAATAGTCATCAATATAGCAGATCTACAATACATATCCTTCTTCTTCACGTTAGACTTAAAGCGCTATCCTATATCCACCCAAGTTGACTGTTACATCCATTGCGACAATTCTTAGACTTCTCATAACCTCGTTAGTAAAACAGCATTCTTGGAAATGGAGCAGCCGACGCGCTCGCCAAAGCCGCCTGTGCGGCTACAGCTCCACACTCGGCACCTTATATATCGAGGGCAAGAAAGAAAGTCAAAGCCCAATTCAAAGCTTCTGTTTCACTCTATTGGGCAGAAAACGTACTATATATGTCACGGTCTGAGCATAGGCACTGAGGCAACCTTATGGTCAGAGGTATTCTATTTTCAATCTATGGTGAACTACAGATTGAAGATGATAATAACAGTTACTTTATACATGATTATTATCCCGGCCAATGACACAGTTTTCTATCCGTATATCCGTATCCCTTCTCGTATCCCTTCTTGTATACCTTCTGGTATCCCTTTGTGTTGTAATTGTGCATCACATGCAAGTGTCTAAGCGTGCAGGCGTTCTTTCATTACTGCGTCAATAATCAATGTAACATAGTTAATAATAACTTGTTATAATAACGAGGCTATATAGGAGCGGGATGATGGGTGCTACTGGGGAACTCGTACTTGCAGTAGGTCTCTATTATCACTGTCGCGTGTGTTCTCTTTGTATGTAAGACTTGAATTGTATATTAAGGAAACTTAGTTACAAGTGAATGAACGGAGGTCAAGTCCTCCTTATATGTCGTTCCAGACTTACTGTGTTGTCCACAGCCCCGTGCTAGATCATTCCCTTTGTTACATCATTTCTCTCCTAGGAGAAATGTATCTCTCGCTCTCCCCGATTCCATCGGTCTCTGGCTAGTCCCATTAACCCTGTTTCATCGAGATCTGGTTGGCTCCATATTGCCAATGCACGCATCGCACACTAAACCTATACGGTTTAGCTCCACCGTCACGTGCACTAACCGCGACGTGGCCCCAAGCGTCTGCCCTGGCAATCTACATGGATTATACAACACTCCCCCTGACGACGATAGACGTCGACCGGTCTCAATGTCGCTCTGCAGAATTAATGTGTCCAGCATAAGTGCTGAACGCTTCCGAGTAATGGGTGAGTCACTCTATTCGAACTGATGAATTTGGTTTCGTCAGACTGTCCGCAAGTTGTTGATCTGATGGCACATAAATCACAGCTATCGCTTCCTGCTGATACTGTTGACGACAGTAATTATTTCGCAAGGCTATATGCTTTGAGCGCTTATGGTTATCGTGATTTTTTATCAGTGATATTGCGGATTGATTGTCGACGTACAAATTCGTTCGTCCAGACCCTTCAATCATTTGAGTAAGACCTAATTCAATTAATAAGGATTTCACCCATTGCAGCTGTCGACATGTCTCTGTGGCGGCTAAATATTCCGCTTCGTTGTTGATAAAACAACCTCTCGTTGTAGGTGAGATCTCCAGCTCACCGGCCCTGATGCTAATTTAATCAATGAGCCAGATGTCGATCTGCTTGATTTTGGGTCTCCGGCAAAGTCTGCATCCGAGTATGCCTCTAGAATTGGTTTCCTCTTCTCAGTCGTGAAGGTTATCCCTCTCTCTGGGTCTTTCGAAATATATCGAAGAACTCTCTTTGCCGCTAAGAAATGCTCATCTGATGGATTTGCTAAGAATCGAGCCAGATGGTTGACGGAGTGAGCTATATCAGGACGTGTATTATTCGCCAGATATTGCAACCCACCCACCATCGAATTATACTCCGCCTTCTCTTTTGTTGAACACTGGGAGCTGTTAGGTTCCATTAAGCGCTCAAGTGGCGAGTTTGCTGGCTTGCACTCCTCTAGCCCATGCCTTGTGAGTAATTTCCGCGCGTACTGGCCTTGCGATAGTTTAAGCGTTTTCTTGTTCGGGTTGCTAATGTGAATCCCCAAGAACAGATCCGTTTTCACCGTCTTCAGCTTATACTTCTTGTACAAGGCCCTCATCAACTTTTCTACCTTTCCAATGCTTGGTCCCATCACCTGAAAATCGTCAACGTGGATTATGACAAACAAATCCTTCTCTTTATTGCTATAAAGGCAGACGTCTGTTGTGAATGAGAACAGCCCTTGATCGGCTAGGAAAGCTTTCACATCATCGTACCATAAGGCTGCGGCTTGCTTGAGCCCATAAAGACCTTTTTTTATACGTACGACGTAACCCTCTTTCTTGAATCCGTCAGGCAACTCCATATATAAATCTATATCCAGATCCGGATTCAAAAATGCTGCCGGGACGTCTCCTTGTTGCCTGTGCCAGCCGAACCTATGTGCCAGGACCAGCATGATACGCCCGGTCTCTGCTCGTGGTGTGGGTGCAAATGTTTCCTTATAATCTATGCCCGGACGTTGAGTAAATCCCTTAACTGTACATCGCGCTTTGTATTTGTCGAGGGATCCGTCTGCGAGCAGCTTCTTTTTAAACACCCACTTACTCTTCATCAGTGTCCGGCCTTTTGGTATCTGGCTGCGCTGCATAATTTTAATCACTCCCATGTCCCGTAAAGAGCGATATTCCTCATCTGCCGCCTGTTTCCAATACCTAGCTTCCTTGCTACTCATTGCCTCTGACCATGACTTTTGGTCACCGTGAGGTCTTGTTGCTCTGCCGTGGTGAAGCTTATAATAATCCACCTTCTTGATTGGCCTACCTCGCTTACTGCGAGTTATTGGAGGTTCTATCGAGTGTTGACGCTTATGTCCCGCGACAGGAGGTAACTCATCCCATCCTGTCATTATTTTGTCATACACTTCCTCATCTAGCTCGGTGTGTCCAACAACTGGTCCAATCTCTCCCTGATCGGACTGTACGTTCCCTTCGTTGAGGGAGACTTGATTCTCATCTGACTGGCGACTAGCTTTCTCTGTATCATCTCTTTGTTCTGGCTGATCATTTTTCTCAGAAGGGCTTCCTGGTGCGTATTCGCTATCATATTCACTGGCGCTATCAACGGAAGGTGACCTAATTGATCGATGTGGACTTGATCTTAATTTGTCATTCACGATTGATGTTTGTGGCCATTGCCCATCTCGTATCACGGGAACAGCCGGAGGTTGTGACACTGGTTTATCTTCCGCAGATAGTATGAGCTCTTGTCTATCAGATCTTAGTTGCTGACTATCCGGCGCTTTATGAATGGTCTGCGGTGGAACCAACGGAGGCGCGGCCTGATTTGATGTCTCCTGATCACCCGATATCTCTGGAACAGCGGGTGGCGACATATCTTGCTCCTCTGACGGCTGCTGAGTTCTCCTGTCTCTCGTATTTAATACATCAGGTGAACCAAAGCTCCGCTGACCGACCGACGAAGATGGCGGCTCCCCCTCAAACCTGTCTCTGGTTTGATCACTCTGAGGAGGATTCTGCAAGGTACTCTCTTGCATTCCTTCAACAGGTAATGGATTTTCACTGGCCCAATAATTATAGGTTCTCTGCTGGTCTGACTTGGTGAGCATATCCCCGAACATGATATCCTCATTGAAAGTGACGTGTGGAGTACAACTTTCTATCCATTTCCAGCCGTATTTTGGGGTCCAGTGAGGATGGTAAATTAAATAATTTTTGCTGGTATTTTTAGGAAATCCAACAAACCACCCTTTCTCTGCTCTTGCTTTAAACTTTCCGGTTTCGGATCGATGAGCTTGTACGCTTGACAGCCAAATCGAGGTAAGCAAGAGAAATCGACTTTTTCATGGTGTGGCTGCTTCAAAGCTTGCAAAAAGTCGACTATCGGTACCCTCTTGGTACGCAGGCAATATAGCCTATTCGTGATAAAACACGCGTGTTCCACTGCCCATGGCCAAAAACATGGCGGCATGCGTGCGTCGATCAACATAGATCGCGCTTTTCTCAGGATGATCTTGTTGGAGGCTTCTGCGGCGCCGTTCTGTTCGGGTGTGTTCGGTGCTGACACATCAGTGCGAATACCTTTCTCGGTACAGTATTCTCTCATACGGCTGAACTCAGTGCCTCCGTCTCTGAAGATGATGCGTATTCTCTTTCCATACTGGTGGTGTTGGTACTCGCTCCACTGTACCAACTGTGACGCAATCTCATCTTTTCCTGTTGTGGTTATAGACCACCTCATCCGCGTTCTTGCGTCTGTAAGTATGACTGCATACTTATGACCGTTAAACGCCTCTGATAATTTCCCTACTGTATCGACAAAGATCTCATCCAATGGCTCACTTGGTGTTGGTCTGGGCTCCCTGGACACAAACCTCTGCGCTTTACTCAAGTGGCAAGTCTCACAATTGATGAGATCAGAATAGTCGATTCCATCCATTCCAAGCGAACATTGTGCAGTCTTTTTCAGGATCTGCTGTCCAGTATGTCCCAATCTCTGATGCCATCTGTGTGCATTCGTAAATTTTGGGATCCTAGCTATTCCTGGTGCTGCGATTTTGTTCGACATGGCGGATTCTTCTCTGTTTCTCAGCGGTTTAATGTATAACACATGGTCGATTGTCACTAATCTTGCTACTGGTTGATCGTCTTTAATCCGTATCAATAATTCGTTAGCATTAGCTGCAACAATACCGTGTTGATCCTTTAATTTTCCCGCTGAGATTATGTTGCAAGTAGAGTTGGGTGATAGAAGGGATTCATCAAGCTCCAGCATTTGACTACCAATTCTTACAAGACTGGTTCCCTGATGTGTCAATGCTGAATTCCCAACAGCTTGATCGAACTTGAAGGGTTTTCTCAACTTGGTCAGTGTGGTAAAGTCATTTTTGCATCGAATGAAGTGGTGCGAGGCACCTGTGTTGTACAGTAGAGGGTTTTTGATTAAACTAGCTGAAGCAGCTCTAGCTAGTCTGCAACTTGATATATCCTCACTGTCGATTTCTTCATCACTACTCTCAATTGCAACGCGCACACTGGGCTTTCCCTTCGGTTTTCCCTTCTTACTCTTTCTACCCGGCCTTAACTCTGGGTGCTGCTTAAAACAATTCTTATTTTTGTGTTGATGGGTACACAGCACGCAGTAGTCATTAGGCCCCCAGTATATCTCTTCTCTCCATCTTTTCTCTCACCCGCACCAGTCATCGCCATGACCTGCCCCGACGACTTCACTTTCGATTGACCTATCTGTCGCAGAGTCGACATCATTGACTCGAGTGGCACGTACTTATTCTTTCCGTCCAGGACCTTGGTCTGTCTCCAAGTGTCCAACCAATCAATACTCTCAGTTCCCAACACGAAAAGAAAACTTGCTAATCCATGAGGCACTGCAAATGGATTTATTGAGTTGCAGTTTGTATTCTCATGTAACATTGACTCGGCCGCACTATTGACGCTCAAGTAGTGCTGCATAAATTTGTCGCAGTACTCTTCGGTTGTTGTGAACTTTGTGTTGATGAGGTTTCGAACGGCAGTCTCATATGGCGTTGCCGCGCCCTCCTCTCGAGTCGTCGCTATGGTGTCGAATATCTGTCTCGCCGACATTCTCCGAAAATTCTGTGGTCTAACGCTGGGCTTAATCGTCGGAGCAGGACATTCTTTGCCTCTATTTCCCCCTCTTTCCACCTCGCAAGTCTCTCGGCGTACTTCGCCGAGATATTGGCAAACTCCTCATCGGTTTTATCTTCTCCCCTGATTGGTTCGCTGGGTCGTAGGGCCGGCTGAATTTCCTCAAAGTCGTGGAAAACGTGGGCTAAACGACCTTTCTTTATCAGGGCCGCCTGGAGATCCGATTCCCAATCGGCAAAGCTTACTCCAGGGGTCAAAATGATTGCCGAGCTTTTGTTCATGTTTAGAGGTGGTCTATTTTGGGAGAAGTTAGGATGACTGGTTTTAGAGCATATACCGAGATGCCACAGAGAAGAACTCCGGGCTCATAACCTGTTATAATAACGAGGCTATATAGGAGCGGGATGATGGGTGCTACTGGGGAACTCGTACTTGCAGTAGGTCTCTATTATCACTGTCGCGTGTGTTCTCTTTGTATGTAAGACTTGAATTGTATATTAAGGAAACTTAGTTACAAGTGAATGAACGGAGGTCAAGTCCTCCTTATATGTCGTTCCAGACTTACTGTGTTGTCCACAGCCCCGTGCTAGAACATTCCCTTTGTTACATCATTTCTCTCCTAGGAGAAATGTATCTCTCGCTCTCCCCGATTCCATCGGTCTCTGGCTAGTCCCATTAACCCTGTTTCATCGAGATCTGGTTGGCTCCATATTGCCAATGCACGCATCGCACACTAAACCTATACGGTTTAGCTCCACCGTCACGTGCACTAACCGCGACGTGGCCCCAAGCGTCTGCCCTGGCAATCTACATGGATTATACAACATAACTCCTTGTAATTCACGACATTAGATACGTTCCTCTTCCTCACGATCCATCTCTTTATAATAGGTTATAGCCCGGATTTAGCGCAGCGCTTATCATCAGTTCATTATCAAACATCGGATCCCTAGGAAAACAAACAGATAACTTCTAAACAGGAACTAAATCAATAACAATGTCAAGCACCAAGGAAGATAAGAGAGCTATCATACTCAAATCTGGTGTTCCATTCACCATATGGTCTTCCGATATCCGGAATCCTCTTGCGCAGGATGGATTAGTTGGTTACATTTTTCACAATGTCCCTGAAATCAGACCTAGGGCCGCTCTAGTTGCACTGACCACACTAGGAGATGAAAAGGATACTGAAAATTATTGACAATTATCTGGACAAACTCGAAGCGTGGAAAATGAAGGACTTTCCTACTTATTGAATAGTCTTACAGAGGGTTGACCATAGTCTTAGACCAGATTCAGTAAATAACCTCACAGCACTTCAACTCTACACAATGGTTGCTAAAATACACAATCCTTCAGCAGCAATTCCCTATAGAAATTGTTACAAGAAACAAATAGATACCAAGTTTACTACAAATGCTACCAATTATTGTAATGAATTCCGGAAGAATCTTACAAATTTTCGCAATGCTGCAGTAAACTTGGAGCCAATAGTTGATAAATCTGTAGAATACGGTATCTCTGATGGATTTGCCACAGTAATGTTCTTTGAAGGAACATCTCACATTCAGTAGCTTGAAACTTGGAGAGCAACAGGGGCAATCAATCGAGACCACAATTCTTACGCTTCTCTAGAGCAGATGATGGCTACACTCAGATCTACTGCAGGCGATCGGACTACTGAATACGATAACTCTATCGTAGTAGCGGCAGCACGCAACGAAGGTTTAAATGAATTTTGCCAAATACATCCCAAATCAAAACACACCAACAGGAATTGTCGAGTCCAGCACCCCGAACTACGTGACAGTAAAGCTAGAACCACAAAGGATATAAATTGCAAAGGTCGTGCAGATACTGCAACTTTAGATGAAATTCTGACAGTGACGAGCCATCAATAGCTATGACGGCTATCTCTGAAAATTTGGCCCTGATAGCTAGCAGTTCTGGCCACACCATTACAAAAGATAGGTTGATCTGGGATTCTGGCGCCTCCAACCACTTCATAAACAATCGTTCGGCGTTTACCAGTTTAGCTAAGCTTAGCAAACCCTTCCGATTCGACCAAGCCGTCAGCAAATCAACTCTCAGTCATGGAGGTACAGCACGAGTAAAAGTCGGCAGTCTCAATCTCAAACTTGCAGACGCCCTATACTCTCCGCAGTCTTCTATAAATCTAATCTCAGCAGGCCGAGCCTACCGTCTTGCCAACATCTTAAAAGACCGCGAAGCCAGTATAATTGTCCAATTGGTAAACGGCCATCGAGTTCCAGTAGCTCAGCTAGTCTCCATCAACGATGTTTCAATCATTGTAGCACTTGATAAGACAAAGCATTCAGAGAAGCCTCATTCATCACCCTCAGGTCTAATAAAACCCGCTGTGGCCAAACTTCAGAAATGCACCACTGCCGATAGATGGCATCAGTGGCTTGGTCATGTCGGACCGTTAATTTTATCCAAAACAAAGACTTTTGCCCAAGGTTTGGGAGGACTTGAAACCGGTGAGCTTTCTCTTTGCGAAGCGTGTCATCTCAGTAAAGCTCAGCGCACTATCACGCGGACACCAAGGCCTATTCCATTTGCGCCTCTAGATGAAGTTTTTGTTGACATGGTTGGTCCCTTGGAGCCCAATATCTTTGGACCGGGATTCCTAGTCATTATTACAGATGCAACAACTCGCATGAGATGGTGGTTTGGTGCCGTGAAGAAAGATGAAATTCCTACTAAGCTAATTGATTGGGTTAACACCATTGTGAGGGGTCCGAAGAGAGCACGAACTAGGAGATGACGAAGTCGAATCAAATAGATACTCAAATTAGGATTATAATATAAAGGATTCTAAACTAAGGAAGAGAAGGGAAAGAAAGCATCTACAGATCTATAACTGCACATAATTTACACCTGGCCCGTGCGTTCCATACCGGGTAACTCCTTATAATACAGACCTATCATTATGTCATTGCACCCCTACTCATTACTATGATGCAGGGCCGTCACAACCATGAGCAATCAGTTCGGTAAAACACTTCGTGTCTGCTTCTCTGACAGAGGCACTGAAATTCAGCGAAACTCACAATGGCAAGAGATGGCTTGCCTTAAAGGTATTCGGCAAGATATCACAGCTCCATACACTCCAGAACAAAATGGCCCAGCTGAGGCAGCTAATAAGGTCATCATTACACGTGCACGATGCCTACTAATTAATGCTGGAATGCCTGCAATTTTTGGTACTGGGCTGTAAGTCATGCAGTTTCCTCACCAACCACCTTTACAATCTGACCACTAGAAAAGTGCCTACTCTACAATTTTATCAAGAGCTCCGAGTTGCCCATTGCAAATACTTGGACTTCACTTGTCTCCCTTGCTTTGGCTATAAAGCTTATCAAACGCTTAATAAGCAAGAAAAAGGTGGCAAATTTGATACACGCGAGGAAGTAGGATGGTTTGTTGGTTTCCAGGCAAATACTACCAAGAATTTTCTTATAGTCGCCCCTCACAAAACTCCCCAGAAAAAATGGACTCATAAAGTCTTTACCACCTCTCATGCCTCTTTCTGTGAAGATTCTATGTATGGGCCAGCCATGGCGAGACTTCAATGTTTAACACCTCAACAATATCACAGTGGTGGTGGTCTAGGCCTCAACTTTCCTCCTACAACAAGTGTAGACTTCGTGCCTCCAGTAAGCTTCCAGAATTTACACCCTCAAACCGTACCAGATGATTCAACCTCTGTAAACCGAAAATCTTCATGTGTCAGTAATGTCGAAAGAATTACATTACAAAACCAATCAATTAATGGAGAAATGTTTGACAACCTTGAGGATTCCCAATTATTTCAACCTCAATGCAAGGATAATTTGAGAAATCAAGAGAAATTATCGCAGTCTGTATCACATACTACAGATGATGACCATGAAAATGAGGGATCAAACTGTAGTGAGTCTGAAGATCAGGTCATACAAAGCGAGGAAGAAATTATTCAATATGATACTCCTATGCAGCCATTTCAGCCCCCGATCCTTGCAGGTCAAAAGAGGGCTCATTCGCCCGCTCCACAGCCATCTTCTACCCCGAAGGAAGTTATACATCCCGGCTATAGCTCTCTAATTGACCCTTTAACAACATCTCGAGGTGAAAATCTAACTGAGCAGGATGGAGACGAAACTCAAATCGAGTATAACACTCTGATGATGCCATTTAATCCACCACCTCTTACGGGTCAGAAAAGGGATTACTCGCCTACTCCTCCTTTGCCACCCTTGCCTCCAACTTTCATCACTCGTCGAGGACGTACTACACAGCGGCATGACTATAAAAGACTCAACACTGGCAAGGCAGTAGCTCCCATATCTACTGAAACAGACCCAAAATCCTGGATAGAGGCAATGACAGGATCTGAAGCTAGAAATTGGAAGCAAGCTGCTGAAGCTGAGTTCCAGTCTCTTATATCAACCGGTACCGCAGTCATAGTTGACCGCAAACTCGTCCCGAAAAACCGGACTATTCTAACCGGAAAATGGGTTTTTAAACGTAAGACTCATGCTGATGGCTCGTTGGATAAGTACAAGGCACGATGGACAGCAAGGGGCTTTGCTCAACAAAAAGGACGTGATTACTTCGACACCTTTGCTCCTACACCTCGCGCAGACACTATAAGGCTTCTTCTAGTGCTTGGACACCGTCTCGGATGGCACAGACTACAAGGCGATGTTCCAACTGCCTTTCTCAATCCCACACTTGACGTCGTTCTTTATATACAGATGCCTCAGGGATTTGAAAGAAAAGGAAAAGTGGTAAAACTGGAAAAGGGACTTTACGGCCTCAAGCAAGCTGCCGCACTCTGGCATGAAAGTGTTAAAGTTGAGCTTGACAAACTTGGACTCAGGCCTACTGAATCTGATGTTTGTCTATTTACCAACAGCAAAAGAGACGTAATTGTGCTACTTCATGTTGATGACTTTCAAATTCTTGGACCTAATATCCATCAAATCAGAAAACTTGCAAAAGCTCTCAGATCAAAATTTAAATTTAAAGCTGTTTCTCACAACCAATTCCTCGGTATCAATGTGAGTCATGAAGGTGAAATTCCAAAGCCTTCTCAAGGTTGCTATGCACGCAAACTTTTCTCCAGACATGGTCTTGCAGAGTGTAAACCCGTTTCAAAGCCCATTGAGCGTCGCATGAAGATCTCATCACAGATAGTTTGTGCTGAGCAGATCGCAAAGTTCAACCAAACTGTTGGAGGTCTCCAATATCTCGCCAACCAAACACGCCCTGATATCACATTTGCAACTAACCATCTCGTTCGTTTCTTTCAAAATCCGTCTGATGAGCACCTCCTAGCTGCGAAGCATGTTCTCAAATATATTAGTAAGGACCCGGATGCTGGTCTCACTTACTCAAAAGACAAAAACCTCATGCTTGAAGCTTATTCAGATTCGGACTTTGCGGGGGATCCATCTACATCTCGTTCAACTTCGGGCTCCCTCATTTTGCTTGGAGGCCCAATTGCTTGGAGATCGCATCTTCAACGAGACGTCGTGCTTTCGAGTACAGAAGCTGAGTATCTTGCACTCACAGAGACGTGCCGACAAGTGACTTGGTTCAGTGAGATTCTCGACGAGATTGGGCTTAGAGATCAGATAAAAGAAAGTAACTGTACTACAATATTTGTGGATAATCAGTCGACAATTGCATTGGTAAGAAACCAAGATAACCATAAGCGTTTGCGTCATGTAAAGTTGCGCAACCATTATTGTCAATAACAGTTTAGACGAGGACTTATTGACATTCAATATATCCCAACCAACAGACAACGAGCTGATGCTCTGACGAAGCCTTTGTCTAACGTTGAGATGCTGTGAAGTGTTTCCTAACACTGTGCACGATGAGGGGGAATGTTGTAATTGTGCATCACGTGCAAGTGTCTTAGCGTGCAGGCGTTCTTTCATTACTGCGTCAATAATCAATGTAACATAGTTAATAATAACTCCTTGTAATTCACGACATTAGATACGTTCCTCTTCATCACGATCTATCTCTTTATAATACTTTGTCGTGCCATATTCTTGGAGGTGTTTGCCAAGTTATAAGACCCTGCTTCCAAGAATAGTCCCTGCCTAGTTTCATGCTAAGCCTGCGTTAGACAGCGCAGGCTACAGGTAATTACCGGCTTACAAGCCGTCACAGTATAGACACAAAGAATTTGGCATTGGTCCCAATACTAAGATCACCATTGAGCTCGCTCGTCTAGCGAGACGCACACTAGTATTTTTTTAACTGCATGGTCTGGACATGGTGATTTTGCAGACTACCACCAGTGGTCACAGCAAGAAAACGCCATCTTTACCTGCTCATGCCGAGAAGTCCCCCGACCTGTGACAGTCGGGGGGAATTCTCAAGTTGGCTTGAGATGCACGATCAATAGTTTACGATTCTTCTAAGGAGAGAATTTGTATGTACAAGAAAGCCTTATTTATACCCGCGCTCTCCTCCCATTCGTGACCAACATTCATTCCTACAAAGCGGACAGATGTACCTGTAGGAAGTTTAGAGTTCTACGATGCTGTTCACTTCGGACAGGAAATTTGTAACTCGGCTACCTTCCACATTGTGCCTCCCGTGCCCGAAACAATCCTCCCTGTGCCCGTCTGAGTGCCGTTAACTATCTGAGTGGATGTTTCACCACACGGTCTATTGCACGGTCCTTTCATTATGTGGAACCCCGTGCCGAGGCAACCATCTCCGTGCACGTCTAAGTGCCGTAAGTAGTCCGAGCCGCGAAGTGAGTTTTCTATTAGCTGGGACCTGCTGGCGGGTGGAAATGGTGCCTGCGTTGGCCAATGTAGGCTACAGGGCTTACTATCGGTTCACCAGCCGTTACACGACCACTTTTTTTATTGCAACCTCTGGCAGTACCAGGCAGAGCTTGTTAGGGCTCAGATCTTCAATCCCACCATATCTTGGGCTCTTGCTACAGCAGAGGGAGTTCATGCATCCAGTAGCTGGGTGCATGACACAGACTTTTTTCAAAAGCACAACAAGTCTGACGAGAATAAAGTCATGTAATTAAAGCGTGAGAGCTTTAAAGCGACGCAACCAATATTTCTCTTTAGTAATTTTATTTTTTTGCTTTATATTCTCCATGGAATAACATCTGCAAATCATGAGAGACATCCAGAGGCTGATATTCATGTTTAATTAAATCTTCGAGCACAGGATAATAAGATCCTGGTTTTCATTTGCTATGTTTGGTCTATGTAGGCGCTAACACATCGGGTAGTTCTATATAGACTGGGCTCACCAGTTCATGAGGAGCTCACGTTGTGTGCGCGGGCACGACGTTAAATGTTATAAATAAATAAAAATAAACATGTTGAATGAATTCAAATGTACTTGAAGGACAATAACTCGATAGGAATTAACAACTTCTTCCTTGGGAAATCAATCTACCACGTATTCTCCCATCCTTTATAAGCTCTGTGTAGACTAGTCTTAACTCCCTCCATTGGCCAACTGAGAATTGTCCTTTTTCCCAGCACAACTCTTCTCCTGTATCATACTCCCCATCTGGTACATACCCCCTCAGAGACGGAGTGGTGCTAGTGACCAGTCCCAATCTGGGCAAATTTTGTCACAGGTGGTCCGGTAATTTAGGTGGGACGAGGTAGATGTACTTAATGGTAGTCAACCCGATCCAGCTCGGCCCCACCCATGCTGAAGCTCCAGAAGGAGTGCGACGGGAATCACTGTACCTAGCACGTAAATTAACAAAACAATACAGCTGTCTGCCACTCTGCTTTCCAATTTAAATATGGCAAATTTCCCTCTACCAGGAACTTCACTTTTTTACAAGTAGTTTTAAATTACAACCGCAGAACAAGAAAATAGGAATACGTAGTTCCATCTAACATTAACCCCACACCCGATCAAAAAATTTCACTTGGATATAACTAATGCACTCTTTGGATTTTGTCGAAGAATTTTGTCAGCTCGACCCATTTTCCGAAGGCAAGGGCACCTTCAGGCGTGCCAAGTTGTAAGGATTCCTCTTCCCATCCTTACTTCAGTTCATAATTTTAGCATTCCTTCTATGTTATTATGACAACAGATTAGTTCTTGGCACTTGTTACTATGTTGGTACTAGTTTAGGGCCTATGTTATGATGAGCTAGTGGAAGGAAGCCAGTATATGTAGGACGGCTTGTTCTGTAGCTTCAGAGTTCTTCACGCTTAGTTTTCTGTCATACCCAACACCTTCGGATTACCTCTTGTACCTTTAGTTACCACTAGTACCCACTCAAACCTTTAGACCTCTTAGCTATTTATATTACCCATCTTTCAAACCTTTAGTTCCTCCTATTTATCTCCAGTAGACCTTCAGTCATCTCTTGCGACCCATTCCGACCTCTTCTCATCCTCCATTTCCGCTTCAGGTCAGACGCCTACGCTCCAATCTGACACAAGTACTCATTTGATGCCAGGGCAGGTGTGCCGAGGTCCACCGCAAAGATGGGCACGGTTTCTTCCTATATTGCAGAAGAAGAAGAAGTGATCAGGGCTTTTTTCTTCGCCACAAGAGCTAGTCATTTGGGCACGTTTGTGTGCGAAACGTCGATGATAAAGGGCAAAATCTCCGTGTCCAGAACGAGCTGCAATGAGCGCTCCAAATGTCATACGATTAAAGCTTTTCAGTTCTGGGGTTATTCCTGGGCTAGGACCAATTCCGAGTCCATTATATCTAGCCGGAGCCTCTCGTTCCCAGAAGGCGTCGCTGGAGGCCTTGTATAGTTGAGCCACCTTCCTTTTTGCCCTTGCTATGGACAGAGGGAGAGACAACGTGGGAATTAGATATGCGGACTTGGCTAGAGAGTTTGCTGCTTTGTTTCCGGGGATTCCAGAATGTCCGGGGCACCGTCAGACACTAACTGTTCCAACCATAGTGCAGGATGTGCGTTTCATTTCAGACCAGCTGGCTGCAAGTTTCCGAAATTTCATAATTTGACAGGAACTTGTTGCGGTGGGTGGTAACAGGAGAAGCCGTAGAGCCGCTTCTTGGTTGTCTAGGCAGACAGTTATGTTAGTTGCATAAAATGCCATGGGATTGCGGATGGAGGCCGCTAGTGTAAAAGGATGAGAATCACGGACGCTGCACGCCATGGCTGCCACAAAATATTCTATATTTTCTATGAAGAGAACACTTCAGTGGGACAGAGCCAATGTAAGTTGTGTGCTGACAACCACCTTACCTAAGCGCTTACTTAGCGTCTAACCTGTTGCAATAAACAGATCATTAGCCACATCCCACTTACATGCAAGGCTAGGCCCGTAAGTCAGCCCAGCCAACTAACACCGGGTAAAACCCGTAACAGCTAGCCCCTCAGTTGCTCCAGCAATTTCGGCATCATAAACTTCTGCTGAGGTACCTAGAGGTATAGTTCCACAGGCTATCTCGTGTGACGCACCACGTCTAATCATATATCCTGCTCCTGCTCGGTTTTTGATTAACGCACTATCGGAGAAAACAGTGAGGTCCCGCATTGATTGCAGAACGAACCAAATGGATAAGGCATCGATTTCAGCATTGCGACCAACTGCACCGGTCTTTTCCAAAGATGTATCCCGATGAACTTTCCAGGGTGGGGGAATAGCGACTTCTAACAGTTCTGGAGAAATTCTTTGTCGGATCCACAGCATTCTTGTGGAATTCCATCTTCTACAAAGGGGGTGCCTAGGATCTGCCGGGGCTATGCGTACAGCTAGGCGATCTTGGATACGTTCCAGCCAGGCTCGTGCCGGACCCCAACCTGTATCCCGAAGAAGTACAGCAACTGGCGTCGTTCGGTATACTGGAAGAGCTGCTCGGGCCGCGTCGTTCATCCTTTGTTGTATTCTAAGAATTAGTCATTTTGGGGTTCCTTTGGAATACCAAGTCTCAGCCCCGTAGAGCAAGGTCGCAAAAGCTGCTCCTTGTAGAACTTGTCTCAAGAGAAGAGGGCTTAATCCTCGAGTGATTCTTGAGAGGCTTTTTATGTGGCTCGTGATGGTCAAGGATTTACCGCAATTTTGTCTTATATGTCTCTAAATCGAAGGCCTTGGTCAAAGATGACCCCAAGCCAGCGTGTGTGGTCGTTTGGAGTGACCTCTAATTCATTAGCGTATACAATAGACTCTGCTGGTGATCCATGCTTTCGGCGGAAGAATTGCAGCTCAGTTTTGGATACTTAAAAAGTGATGCTGTTCTCGTGCCCCCATGCGAGGGTTGAGTCTAACTGCTTCTGCAGTAATTCTTAGCATCGAGTGAGCGGTATTGTGATGATTGACAATAGGAATGGGTTATCTTACCTAACTGTCATGTAATCTAATGGTATGTTAGTATGCATCAGGTCTACACAATTGCGTCTGGAAACTTCACACTATCAGCACTTTTATCCAAAATCAACAATTTCTTTTTAAAGTTTACGGCATGAATCGAAGGATAGAAATCTGTGAATACCTTGCCAAGAACCCAATATCAAATAATCTACTGCAGTTTCAAAGTTTGTATACTCAGAGAGGTTCTAAAACGGGTAATTATCACACGCAACATAGGAAACCCGAAGCTAATCTAATAGCATTTCGTACATTTTGAATTTTGATTTCATTAACCTGATTTGGCGCCCTATGGGCCCATGCAGGTGGCTATAAACTCTACTTATATATATTTTACATGAGGGGGAAACCTTTCGATAAAAACCCCCTACCCCTTCAATTTAGTTATCTGCGCTTCTTCATTTACCTTCAGGAAGTGCAATTGGCCTTAAGTCCGAGACAGGACTAGCTAAAGTTGTAGGTGACCTTGCCATCCTTTACCTACCCTCGCGTGCCGAAAAGTGATGACTGTGGTCTTGAGGTCGACCCCGATGGCGCAAATTGATGTGTAGATGGGACTGTGGCCAGGACCTGTTTGCGCGGGCGTCCTGGCCCTCTCTTGCCAACCTTTGCCTTCTGGTTAGACACGAGTGTAAACCCTTGATTGTCTGTTGTTGTCGCCGCTGGTTTTTGTGTTATTGCCTCTGTTCTATTCTCCTCCCTTCTTAATTCCGCCGTTCTTTCCGAAAGTTCATATCGTGCCCTCGGACACTTGCCTTGTACGACGCGAAGTTTGGATACGTCCCTTTCTGCCACGATTTATGGGCTTTGCCGCAGTTGCAGCAAAGCACCGACTTCTTCGGGCAGTCTCTGGTCTGGTGAGTTCCCGCACACTCACCACATCTCTTCGCCCTATTGCACGAGGCTTGAGTATGCCCCCATTGGCTGCAGTTGAAACACTGCTTGACTTGTGCTCGCGGTGACCAGAGCTGGGCCGTGTACAGAATTCAGTTCAGTACAATGCCGTTTCGTATCACCTCGCGTTGAAGAGCCTCTGTCGGCAGGCTCGCGATCACTGACCCTCGAGTATGGCCATTTTTCCTCATCCATTGGTGCTCCTTTCCGTCGTAAAGCCACCTTAACCTGTTGATTCGGATTTCAGGTATCCTTACTTTTGTTTCCGCGCTTATTTGGTAAATAATGCTGCCGTTGTCAGCATTTTTTCCTCCTTGTATCATTGTCCCCAATGGGACGCCCAAAATCTTAACAGGATAATCCTGCTTTACGACGCAGAACTCCTTTGGCTGAGCCATATTCAAGGCAGCGTCTTGCTGGGAGATCGACTGCACGAACACCTCAGAGTCATTACTCCTTAACTTCCTTACGGCGTATGCCCCCTCGATGTGTGTTTTTGCCTTGTTTAGCAGCTCTGCCGGCTGCATCTTGTCTGCTCCTTGTATCCTTATTCGTACTGCCGCTTTAGTCGCTGGAGGTGCGACGACTGAAGCATACGTGGGTCGAACTCCCATTCCTTGTGTCGACTGAGGAGCAGTCTTGCGCACTGGCTCCTCGAGACTCTTCTTTATTGCCTTTTCTAGGGCAAGCATCCTTTCTTCCATTGGTGTCGCTTTCATTGTCAATGTAAGTGACAATGCGTGCAACTTGAGGGCGTCAATAGCCCCATCTACCTCCGCCATCGGTGCCGCACATGTGTCAGTACCTGCTATCACCAGTCTGTCGCAAACCTTATTCAAAAAAAACCCTATTATCTTTAAGTTATCCATGTTAACGCCTGTAGATATCGCGAGAGAGTCTAAAGACGTGAGTGCGGCTGTTCCGCTGTCTGTCGGTGGTTTTGGTGGCGCCGTGAAAATTTTTCCAGCCGTGAATTCCACCTTTCTGGCTCCCCAACCTGCCATGCCAAAGCGCAGCGAAAAAAATTCGGGGAATCAGATAAGAGGGATTGATTAAGATAAATGCAATAATAATTACGATGAAATAATGTTTGTGGAACGTTGTGCCGTTTTTGACCAAATGATGATGTTTTTCCATTTCATTTCGTACATTATTTACTTGTTTAATGACTTAACAATCCAATGATCAATATGTATTTCCTTAGAACTAATGACTAATTGTGTTGATGAGTAATGAGGTACCCGTTTGGGAATGGCGTTAGGAGACAGGGGGTTTTACGGTTTATAGATGTTTCCTTCTAGGTAGACAGGGGAGGGATAGATCATTTTTAAACGTACCATAATTATTACTGCTACATCAAGCTTGTGATATCAATTACCACCGAAGTATTCCGACATTACTATTGTGGCAACTTATGCGGACGCCGTCCAAGATGATGATGACTCCACCCAGCTGTTTAACCAATTGATGTCTATTGCCACCAATATTGTCGAGGATAAGATCAACCTCATCAGACTTCAACCTCTCTTTGATGCCATTTCAGAAAAGAAAAATGAAATAGACATAATCAAAATTGCACTAAACTTCGCTCAAAACCCACCATACACAACCGTTCCAATGCAAAGAAGTGGACGAACCACGTCAAGTCCTTCTTTTAATAACGAGACCATCCTGCGGGGTAATGATGAGGTACTAAGCTATATTACCACAGGTAAAATTGACGAACGAACCCTGCAAAATGAACTCAATGGCAACGTTATTACTGGGCTTGACAGCTTTTGGGAAATATTTTTCCTAAATAGAGATTGGTCTGATCAAACTCTCCGTATATGGGAGTGTTATCAAAGCTATGAATTTGATGAGATCTAGAAACGGGAAAAAGATAGCAGTAGAACACAATTAGATGCTCAGACGACAAATATATCTAAAGAGGCTTACCCAAAAGGAACTTTGAAGCTAACCCACAGACAAAAATACCCCAGAATGTTTAATGAACTCAAAACATCAGAAGAAGTTGTCGCTCTAGAAACATCAAGAAGATTTCAGAGACAAGAAAATACTAATGAAGAGCGTGGTCCAGAATTAGCAGAAGCGGCTGAATTAATTAAAATTACAATGATTATCTAAAAAAATAAAATCTTCATTGAAAAAATGACAGAAGAAGAGGTTTGGGACTGGCTCAATTATTTTCGGGACAACTTTTTAAATCAGCTCATAAATCCAATCTTGAACTCCAATAGAAAGTTTCCATCTCTTGTAATAGAAGACAACAGCTCCCAGCTCGGAAACAAGTATTGTCATACAAAAAATATTTTTCAGATAAAAGGAACAACCAAAAATTATCAAGTCGGCTTCCTCATCAAGAGTATCAGTGTACCCAATAATGAAATTCACCAGTGGAAGGACGTCAAAGTCCTTGGTGAGTTTACAATAGAGCCTTACAACGATAAGAAGAGGGATAAATTTCTGGAATTATCTAGATCAGTTCTACAAATATTTTCGGCAGCCACTACGTCAGTTTGTACATGCATTCTGCATTTTTAAAAGTGACTTTGAACTTTGGTTGTTCAATTGCTCGGGTGCGTAAAGCTCGGGCCCATTATCTATCGAAAAAAATAAAGACAAGCTTGTAAGATCAATTTCATCATACCTGTTTATGAGTGATGAAGAACTGGGTATCTACTGTCCTTTCCGATATATCAATAAAAGGTCTTTATTATCATTGAGTAATGAGAAGGGTGATCAATCTCAGGAATATGAAATCAATCCTGATCCTATTTTCAAGGCGGGGACAATAGTCTCACGTGGCACGGTTTGCTACGACATGAGAGATGAGAGATGAGAATGCTGTGAGCGTGGTTCACTGTGTGGCTCACTGTGTGTTTCAAGACGTGGTTCAAGACGTGGTTCACTGTGTGGTTCACTGTGTGGTTCACTGTGTGGTTCACTGTGTGGTTCACTGTGTGGTTCACTGTGTGGTTCACTGTGTGGTTCACTGTGTGGTTCACTGTGTGGTTCACTGTGTGGTTCACTGTGTGGTTCACTGTGTGGTTCACTGTGTGGTTCACTGTGTGGTTCACTGTGTGGTTCAAGACGTGGTTCAAGACGTGGTTCAAGATGTGATTCAAGACGTGGCTCAAGACGTGGTTCAAGACGTGGTTCTGGATGTATTTCAAGATGTGATTCAAGGTGTAGTTCAAGGTATCTCTAGAACATGAATAAGACAAGAAGCTACTGTACATCAATGTCCCTCGAGTTTCTTATATACATCTTTCTGCTCTAATACTTCAGCTCATATTTCCATGTACCATTCTATTCTTACTTCCCTAACTCCCTTAACTTTATGATCCATATGTAAGAACCTACTACTAAAGGAAGGATTATTTGTGGTTCACCATGACGTGACCCAACTCGTTACTTCTAAGCTAAGAGATGATTGCAACCTAACGAGGGAAGCGCAAGCGACTGTAGTCAGTAAGGTAGTTGGTCTTGATTCGATTAAGAAGCTGCTGCAAACACAAATGATAAAATATGACGTAGAACAACTCGTGTCATGACTAACATCACACGGCATCATGTCAGTCTGGGGTAAATCATGACAAATGCAGTTGTGAAGTGTTAAAGTTATGAGCTTGAGCGAATATGGAGGTTATAGCGGAATCAGTGTCGGCGGTTAGACCGATACAGTAAGTCTCGTATGAAGTTGTAGAAGGAAGAATTGACTGGAAACAAGTGTATTGAGATGTATGGTTCTGAGTAAACTGAGCTGATAAGAGTGAGATTGCGTGTGCGCATTTCTTATCAACTGTGGTTTTTGACCGGTATTTGTCAATCTCCATGGATTATAAGTTATGATCCCTATAGATGTAGATCTATATACATACAGACATATGAGCCAGGAATATAAAGCTAAATATATGTATGTCGGTAATAGATCCGAGAAACCTCTAACCTGCATTTGAGACATAATCATCTGCTGGAATGCTAGTGTGAAATAAATGCCAATGTACGTTAAACTTTCCGTGAGGAATGTGCTGATGACAATGATGTAGGAAGGTGAATTTGATAACCTAATTAGGCGGACTTACAAATGAGTTATCCTTGGCATTCCAGGATATACGATATTTCAACATGAAGTACTCGTGGACCATGACTACAGGACAATCAGAAATTGATTTCATGCAAGATGCCTGTGATACCAAAGGTGTCGTCAATTATCTCCGAGCAGATAAAATTTGCAAGACGAGTGATCATCTAAAGGGTCTCGATGCTCTGGAATTAATGCTTGGATCAAGGGGATGGCAGCTGTTCAGGGACTACGTCCAGGAGAGTGGAATATACACAGAGGCTAGTAGGGGGATGGCAGGGATACCTGTGACTCGGAGGTGATAGATCAATGGCCTAGGTGGATTGGCATGGACAGAGAGATTGGATTTGAGGCTCAGGCGCGGGGTGGCTGAGGCGGAACAATGGAAGGGAGATTGTTGAAGTTTTTCTTTAGTAATGCAGGATTTGGCGTGAAAGTTTTTGTTTTGTTTTCAATTCTGGGCTGCTGAATTTGTCATGGTTCAACACATAGATGCATTTTGGCATGGTTCCGGTCATTTAGGTGGGACGAGGCATTTGTACTGCACGGTAATTAACCTGATCCGGCCCGACCCCACTCGTGCTCAAGCTCCAGTAGGAGTGCAACAGTAGTTACTTAACCTAGCACATTAATGAACAAACAAACGCACGAATCGAGAAATTCGAAAATTCGAGAATTCATTTTTTCCCTCTTTCCATTCCTATGATCACTTCTGTGCTTGACTTCTCGAATTGTTAACCGTCGCGAGGTATTTAAAATGCCTCCGGTGAGAAAAAATCGCCCAAAACCGACAACTTCAGTCGCCTCTGAACGGACACCATTGTGTCCAAAACCTACTGGCCTCGTGCAAAAACTATCAAGCCTATTTGCGAGTGAGGCCTTCGTCCCAGGGAAGTCTACAAATCTTCCCGACAAAGAGATGACTGATTCTGAGCCCATCATGACAGTTACAATTGGTCCCGAGACCACCAACTCCATCGAGCTAGCCCCAGTGGCAAGCAGCTCTAGGAAAGGAAAGGAGGTCGTCAGAGAAAAGACGACAGAACCTGCAGAAAACTCTGGAAGAAAAATCGCTGTGCCAGCCTCCAAAGGTACAGCTTTGACAACAGCAATGGAATTTCCTCCTGAGCTGCAATCTGTGATGGAGGCCGAAAAGCGTCGAACGGCGCAAATTAAGGCCCGAATCGAAATTTGATCCACTACAATTAGCAGTGTGGAAGCAGCACTCTCGCCTCTCTCGATTGGCGACGACAAAGAATTTGTAGACGGCATCAAAGTCTACCTTCGAGCGGCCATCGGCCAATTTGTTCAATCAGGCCCAGGGACCACACCACCGGTTCTCCCTGCTCGCCCAAGCAACCCTCTTCCGACGAGGGCTCAAGAAATTAGGGTTCAGAACCCTACGACAACCCATGCTCCTGCACCAAAAGCGTCTTGGGCCACAGTAGCCCGTGCAGGTCTAGGCAGCACCGCCTGCCTCAAAAGCAAAAAGTGCCAAGCCGAGGACAGCAGTCAATACCCGACTGTTTCTACGCCTCGCGTTTAATCACCCCCACCGACAACTGTCACTAGCTGGCGTAAGATTATCTGTGTCACAGGTGCTTGGTACCGCTGCCAACAACATTACGTTGGTCCAGCGGGTCAAAACAGGCTTTGTGCTGACAGCAAAGAATGAACTCGCTCGGAAAGAGCTACTGGATTTCTCCATATCACGGAGGGAATCCGGAATAAACCTGGAGCCAGCGTCAAATCTGGTTGCCTTCCAGATTGCCATCGTACCGGTGACAATAAACACACTTGCAGGTCCCATCGAGATCACGGCAAAGATGGTTGCAGACAAAGTATCGCAAGTTACAAAATTGGTTCCGTTTCTTGTCCGTCCTCATGGGCAGTGCAAGCCTGGGGCGCCATACGAGAACTGGCAAGCCCTCTTTCCTCGCGAATCCACGCCCCGACCTGGATTTCGCCTTTTCAATGACTCTGGAGCTGCGAAGCTCTTCCGACTGCGTCGACCAATAGAACAATGCAAACGCTGCCTTGGCTTCCACGCCAGCCGCGGATGCTCCCGCACCCCAGCTTGCTGGAAATGCGGATCTAATATGCACTCAGAATCAGAGTGCAAGGCCCTCACCCGGTGTCGAAACTGTGGGGGACCTCACCGATCGGATTCCCGGGCCTGCTTAGCCAGACCCAGCAAGTCCGGACCGGTGCCAAAAGAGCAGCTCGCGCGGATCCGCCAGATCCAGCAAGGGGAGTACCCGAAAGTGGCTCGATTTAGGGCTGCAGCCAAAAGGGCCGAAGAGGCAATCATGGCCTCAGCGAAGGATGTCTCGATGGCCGAGGGATCGGGTTTTGGAATACTGGAATCCGAAGAAGAAGTTTGATGGTACAGCAACCCTTGGTGAAGTCTACAAAAAGCTTCAAATATATAGCAGGATACCAGCTGAATTCAGGTTATCTGCGAACTAATCTTTCGCTCTCAGCGGAGATAAGAAAAAGTCACTTGGAGGATGTGGCAGGAAAGGGAACGGGCGAGAGGCGCTGGATCCTGACCAAACAGTATTTCTTCCAAATTTGATTTCAGTTTTTGATTTATGTTTTTGATTTTAGTTTTGCTGTTAACGTCTACAATTTCAGTAGAAGTTCATACAGTTGGAATGAATTGGGCCTGTACGCAGTGATCCTTGCCGGCTCCACCGGTCCTTGACCCATTGTGGATAAAAAAGCGTTAGCTTAGGACCAGAAATTAGCAAAAAAAAAAATAAACAAACATCTAAAGGGTCTCAATTTTAGTAGTGCGGCTTACTGGGATTTAAGCGGTCTTAAACCTATTTCAACAGGCCAAGGTGAAAAGCAACCGACTACGCCCCCCCGCAGCCGGCAAAGACGAATTCTTCACCTTCCAGTGGTGCCGGTGTAATCGCTCAGTATGCTCTGCATATCTGGGATAGCCAAGAAGAATCGCATCCGAATCGAAGTCAAAAGCAACCTCAAGCATGTCTCCATTTGACAACTTCTCGACAATGCCTTTCTAACCATCCTCATCTCAGTCATCAACCTTCTTTTGACCACGCCTCATCTCGCCTCAACAACCAATAAAGAAGTTACTCCAATTGCAAACAGGAGCTTGCCCCATTAATTACTGGCCATAACTCTGTACAAATTTACGACGCTACGTATACCCGCAAGGAGGAAATCAAGTCATAATATACAAAGCTCGGGTCATGGTTTATGGGGGACTGATGCTCTAATGGAGTTCTACATCTTGAGGAAGGATAGGCGGCTGAGATGTGGTGCGAGAGGGGGAATAGGTCTCTGAAGACGATGCTAGGACTAACATGTTCGAGGGGTTTTCAACTTTGTAACGTTTGTGGGCGCCAAGACCAAGATTTCGGCTAATTAGCCAGGAGAGCTTCTTTTGTCGATGAGTCAACGGCACTCCCCAGCGCCCTGGACGGCACAAAAGAAGTTGGGCTAAGCTACTATACAGCAATAACCCTCTGTCAAGACTTTTCTGACATTTCAGCACGACCTTTGGGAAGGAGTTGGAAGGAGGCTAGAAAGGCAGAGTGTGAATTTCCCGAGGTACCCACAAGTCTGCAGCGCCCAGCTGGCCGGCCTCTTCGAACGCTTCAGAAGGGGCACTATGTCTTCGGATTTAGTCCTAATGTTGGTATTAGGAGAGCTCCGCACCCAGTGGTTTTTGCGATTTTTCCCGGCTGCCATACACCCGCAAATGGCCATCGTTTCGTTGGTTGGAGAGGGGAGATAATGAAGGACAAAGGGCTCCTCTAAGTGTATGATCGAATGAGGATTTGTGAGGGGTGGTACTGTTTGAGGGGAGCTGTATGGGAGGCATAGGAGGGGATATACTACTGGCATAGGTATCCTTGGCCTGTAGGCAGAGAGGACCTGCATGTCCTACATAGTCTTAGACTCAGACAGGACAATAAATTGATTTAATAATACGCCCCCCCGCATTAAAGATCGAGAGCTGACTAGAATAATTGTCACACCACGTGGTCGGAGACTAAGTGCCAGCAGGACGATACTGGAATTTGTGGAAGGTATAAGAGACGCCATCATGGCACACCAACGTATATTTGTTGAAAAGAAGGTACTCCATGGTGACATCTCTGGTGGCAACATAATTCTGGCGTCCGTTGGTGGCAGGCTACAAGGATTACTGATTGACTTTGACCACGCCGTAAAGGTCAAGGATACTTCGGACAAGCATGAGAATTTGTACTTAACTGGCACCTTGAAATTTATGGCGCTCGAAAGACTTGAATACGCTGCAAAATATGGAAAATTCATAACACAAACTTATTTTCATGACCTGGAATCATTTTTTATGTGTTTCTCACGGGATGCATAGAATATGAACGCCATGAGAAGTCGAAAGTATTATTATATCTACAAAGGTGGTGTAAAGAAGACGTCGATGAAAACTTCAGTGGCAAGCTCCAAGATATGGATTACTTTGAAAGCAATATTGTTTCCAAATTTTCGACCAATTTTTATTGCTTGAAGGAACTTGCGCGGGAATTCCGCAAAATCTTATTCAGAAATGACCAAGCCAACTTTGGAACACCTAAAGAATACGAACCTGTGTATAGAGATATGATAAGGGCTTTCGAAGAAGTCATTGCGCAGATTAGAGGTAAGATATATCAACAAATCTCACATAATTAGTGCTCCCTTTGTCTACAAGCCGCTGACAAGTCTCCATCTTCTTAGGAGGAAGAATGGTGAATAAAAATCTAGTCTAAAATATATATTATTAGTATTTCTGAACTGGAAAAGATGGGACAATCTCCTCTAATGGACAAAAATAAGATAATGAGGTATGTAAGTAGACAAGTACTGAAGATTCATACATAGATGGCGTGATCTCAGTTACAGAGATTTTGATGACCATTGTGTTGTAATCTTCTGGTGCATATTTCCTTGGAATCAAAGTAGGCGGGCATTAGATAATAAGAGAACGTGTTTAAAGCTATTCATACTCCTTTTTTACGAGTATCGAGTGTCTTTAATGATGAATTTGTTCTTTTTTTAGTCTTATTCTGCATCTAATTTCAGTGGTATGACAAAGAGAGGAGGTTTTCAAGCCTCAGAATCAATTGTTTTCTAGCGCAGCGCAAAACAGCTTCATCCTGAGAGTATTCTTTTGATTCATTAATTCTATCCCTCTACAGCTTAAACTCTTCTAGCCGTAAGGAATCTTATCATCAATGTCTCCGTTCAGGTTTATGACTGGGACTGCCAATTTCAAGGGTATTCCTGTGTTGCGTACTGCTACAGAGGCTACAACTACCTTTAATGGTCGCTCCGGTCACAACTTAGGTGCATCAGATTTCTTGCTAGCAACCAGACTGAAATCATAGCTAGTAGTAATTGTATCCAATGTTTGTGTAAGTCAACATGAAATTACTTACCTTTGAATCCCCGCTGCTAGTTTTGAAAGGTCAAAGCGGACTTGATGAATACTCCCCTGGTGGACCTACATCGACCGCTACACTGTTTCTGCTTTTGCTGATACTCCTGGCCACAAATGACACAAGATAATATTATTCAGGGGCAGTACCAAGTCTGGTGAGTACCAGGGATCTAATGACATTGAGCTGCCATATCACATGACGCATACATGTATCTCCATTGCCAGTGGTTTTTTTGCATCAGATTTGAATTGCGTATGCAGCTATCTAGCTTTAACACAATATCAGAGAAAATTTACAGAAAAGATAATTCAATATACAAGAAGAGTACTCCTGCCTCGGATTTCATTTGCAAGTACCACTACAAAGTTATGGCAGCTTTTTCCCTCCACCCCAAGCCAACCCTCATACGTGAGTACCCATCCAGAGAAACCTCTCGAAACCCCCGAGTTACCCAGGAATACTTCCATCATCCACTTACTTTTCTCCGCGCAAAATGTAGTCTGAGGTGTCTCCTTCCCGAGTGGAGTATGCGTAACTCAAACTATACCAGAGAACACCACCAGGAAGCGGACCACGTCACCTTCCATCGTCAACTTGTTTTATAGTGTCAACTGCACCCTCGAAAGCGAAGCCTGGGCGGTCACAAAGCTCAATTCGTAAAACTCTTGCCAAAATTCTGAATTTCTCGCCCGTCGAGGCTACATCCTTCCTTTGCATAATCTTGTCAACATGTCCTGATCCATCTCACGCCAATCCCAAGGAACTATCTCCCAGATTTTTGCGCCATGCTTTGCTTCCTCCATCAGGTATGAATATCGACGTGGACATCTTTTTGTTGGTCATCTGAGGCCGGAGAACAGTCAATGTGAGGTGTGATCATTGGAATGAGAATGTACTAGGTAGTCCTTATAGACTCTATAAGGCTTAGGTAGGATTTGATCTCTTTGGGAGCGAAAAATTGTTGTATTGGAGTATTTTGAATAATTGCCCCTGAAGGCCAAAATGGAGTAGGAAGATGAGGAACTCGACGAAATATGGTTCGCGCGCGAAGTTGAACGAGTGGCTGGTAAGAGTTGAGCCCAGGTAGGGCCCCATGGGACATGCCGACCCGGGACCCTATACCGCAACTGTCATGCCCTCATTCACCGGGACTCTGCCCTTAGTGCGGGCTTCCGCCTTTTTGAAGAGTCTGGTATTTCTACGGTCCACAAGCCCCATCGACCAATTAAACAGTGCAAACTCCGTTTTAGCTTCCACGCCACTCGTGGTTGCTCCCGCACCCCATTCTACTGGGGCTGCGGGTCTAATATGCTCTCGGAAGCCGAGTGCAAGGCCCTCACAAAGTGTCGCAACTGTTGGTGTTACGGTTTGTTCTACTATATGTTTCTTTAAGGCGTTGATGGTACTGCAGGGAATAGACCTGGGATGTGCGGCATTAGTGTCTTGGCATGTAGATATTTTACTTTAGGAGCTACACGTAGAAGAGAGGAACAGAACAGACAATCAGACGATTATTACCGCGAACCATTAATGCTATTAAGTCCATTACAATTTATCTAATAGTTATGAGCCCGGCTGCTCTACAATAATCTCTCGATAATCCTTTTCTCACTGCTTCGAACGCAATCCCTGAGTTCCACCTGTCTGCGAATCTACGCGACAATACCTAAGCCTCAACCAAGAACCGAGAGTTGTCTGCGAATCTACGCGGCAAAACCTAAGCCCCAACCAAGAACCGAGAGTTGTCTGCGAATCTACGCGACAAACCTAAGCCTCAACCAAGAATCCGAACAGGCTGTGAATCTGCGCTTGTCAAATCTATTTGCAGCAACAATAAATCACTCGAAAATGTATTCTGAATCTGACCCAACAGTTACTCGAGTCACAGTTGTCCTCGATAAGCCTGGTGACTGGTTTGATTGGTTATTTATAAGAAAAGACTCATGATTTCCACATGATCTCTGGAAATACGTGAACCCTGAGACACCAAGACATTCTTTACCAGTTCTCACAGAACCTCCTGAGCCAGAATTAAGTTCCTACAAAGCCGACGCCATTTCACTAGCTAATCTTGACAAAGAAGATAGAGATACCTACCGTTGGGATTACGATCGATACAAACGTAAACTAATGGAATATCGAAAATTGGTCCAAGCTCTCGCCGATTTCAACCTAGAAATCAGCAAGACAATTTCAAAAAAGCATATTTATCTTATCCAAGATTGCAGTACACCATATGATAGGTTAGTTAGGCTCAAGAAGCATTTGGCACCTGATGCATCCACGCGTCGTCATGAAATAACGTCGAAGTACTTTGGCCTTAAAGTAGCTCCAACAGCTGTGAGTAAACTGGATGATTGGTTCTCTAATTGGACTCGGATTACTACGATTGGAAAGTCTATGAATCTTCCAGAAACTGATGGTATAAGGCCACAAGAAGATTTCCTTGTCGCATGTAAGGCACTTGATCAAGAATATGCAACGGCTTGTCTTCGCGACCTCTATAGGGCGGAAAATGCTGGCACCACAGATTTACTTCCTTCTCTAGATGACTATGTTGCAGAGATCACAGCATTCCTACGACGCAACAAGCCTCATTTATCAGGGTTTTCTGTTGCTGCTGCAAACCTCGAGGTAGCAAAACCATTCAACAAGAAACCAACAGGTGCAAGTAAGAATTGAAGAAATGGCAAGCCCATACCCGAATGTATCTGTGGCTCGAGACACTGGTTCGTAGACTACTTCATTATCAACGAAGATCATCCTGAACGTCCGCCAAATTACTGTACAAATCCCGAGGCCTTGCATAGAGTTGAACAAGCCCGAAATGATCCAAAGATAGAAGGAAAGATTTCTGCTGCTCTAAGAAAGTGGGGTAAGAGAAGTCAGAAACAAGAAACGCTCCAAATAGATGACGGTCTTCCACCAGCTAGCTTTGATACATTTTGCTGTGTATGTTAGTAGTACTCTTGACGAGTCTGTAAACTCTACCAACAGTAACTGTATAAATACAAAATGTTCAAACTACCTATCTGTAGACGATGATGTCGAGCCGGTTGAGAATCTTGCCACTGTAGCTCTCGAGAAAAATCAACCCAATGAATTACTGACTAGATGGATAGTCGATCCAGGATCGAATACTCATGTAATAAATAGTGAAGCCTGGAAGGGATGGAAAAGAGAGCGTGACAATACCGAACGGCGAACTATAAACGCAGGTGTTTAGTTGTTCTCTTATCAATGCCTGGGGAAGTTTTGAACTAGTTGCACATACGCCAGCAGGGCTCAAAACTCTGCGTTTGACCCATGTTGCATACGCTGAAGGATTTCTTACCAGTGTCATTGGTCTCGCGCGCTGCCGAAAAGAAGCTATTCATTTTGATTCTGGACGAGACGTGCTCTATAGGCAACAGCCTACTAATATTATAGCTCAGTTGCAGTACAACGGAGGACATTGGCTCATAGATGCTGATCCTTCTCGTAGACCTTTTCCAGCGGACATAAAAGAGCCCTTAAGCAGCTTTGGAGTTTCATACCGTCCATCTTACGTCCCAAAGCCAACAAATACCATTGATCAGCAGCTTGCACATCAAATTTGGGGACATCCTAGCAAAAAGGCTGTAGAAAATCTCGAAGAAAATGTCAAAGGTATTTCTATTAGCAAATCAGAGCTTCAAGATTGTATTTGCCAAGTGTGCACAGAGGCAAAGCTGACAAAAATTATTTCACGACGCCCGGCACAAGATAAAGCCACTAGGCCATTTTATCGGATTGGTATTGACCTTGTATATATTGTTCCTCTTAATGAACAATGCTGGAACGGCGATAGATACATGCTCCACGCCGTCGATGAATATACCAAATGGCATGAAGTTTCTACTATACGCAAAAAATCTAGACCGGTTCTAATGCATTGGATCAAGTCTGTTATTAGAAAAATAAGTCGTGTTTTTGATGCAGACGTATGTTGTATTAGATCTGATAACGAGCAGGGCTTCGGAAACGACTTAGTCGATCTGTGTGCTGAACTAGGAATTATCCTCGAGACTTCTTCGAACTACACACCTGAGCAGAATGGTCTTGCTGAGCGTGCTGGAGGAGTACTTACATCAAGAGCTCGCGCTATGCGACTTCAAGGAAATCTTCCAAAGACTTTGGCAAATGAGGTTTATAAAACTGGAGCTTATATTCTCAATCGCACTCCGACAGAATCACTTTGTTGGAAAACTCCATTTGAAGTGATCTGGCACAAAAAGCCTCTTGTCGCACACATGCGTCCCATTGGTTGTCTTGCCTATGCCCTCAACAAACAAATCAGTAAGGGTGATAAGACTGAATCTCGAGCACTCATTGGGCACCTTGTTGGTTACAAGGCACAAACATATTCCGCATTTGGCTGCCTACTAGCGATGATGTGCTTGTGACACGCGACGTTGTTTTTGAACAGTCTATCTTCTACGATAATACGAGAAAATATGCGACAAGATCAACAGTTGAGCGTGTGTCGAACTTCTTGAATACCCAGAAAATTCGGTTATTGACATTGCTATGAGTGATCTCCTTTCAAATCGTCAACGCAGGAATGGAAACCTCAGTTCAGCGCCTGAGGATAACGACACGAGCCAGAGGTTGGGGGTGTAAGCGCTAAAAATGCTCAAAAGTATAACTGCCAGACTACTTCTGAATATGGACGACAACTACTAACCCCTGGTCCTTCAGAAATCGGCGACTCTGCTCAACCATCTACGAACATGGAAAATTCAGCAATGCAGCAAACTCATACTGTGCAAGCTCCCAGAGGACACCGATTATATGTAATCCTGCCCCAAAGGAAATTAATCTCGATCCGTTCGATACGAGTCTTATTATTACAGGAAAGCGCAATCGAAAGCAATTGTCAAATCCAAATGTCTTTGCTATTCAGTCACACGCGCTACACTAGGAATGAATCAGGTATCAGATTATTTGGAAGCGTTTGTGACTGAAACCTCTAAACAAATTCACTGTAATAAAACTCTCCGAATCCACCAAAACCAACTTCCACCTCCGCCGAAGCATGTGAAAGCTCTCGAATCTCATAAGTTTGGAAAGCAATTTGGGGATGCTCTAAGTAAGGAATGGGATTCACTCTGCGCGAAAGGTTGTTTTAAGGAAACAGAAAAGTCAAGGGCCACAGCAGACGCTGAGATTTTACCATTGATGTGGGTTTTTTCCTACAAAACCGGTGAAGATGGCTTTCTCATGTCATTTAAAGCACGACTAGTTGTTCGAGGAGATTTGCAAGAGCACCTGGAAAATACCTACGCTGCCACGCTTGCAATTCGAAATTTTCGTGCTCTTATCTCTGTAGCAAATTATTTTGATCTAGAGCTAAAACAGTATGATGTCCCAACTGCATTTCTCAACGCTAAGCTCAATCGTAAGCTTTATGTCGAAATTCCTGATGGTATTTGTCATATACGTGGAGAGATTCTAGAAGTTCTACTCGCTTTATACGGACTTAAGGAATCACCGCTGCTATGGTACAAAGAGCTGAAGAGTACCTTGATCAAGCTAGATCTCAAAGCTGTCTCTGGTTTCCCATGTCTCTACAAAAATGAATGGCTCCTTCTATTTGTTTACATTGATGACATAGTCATGGCGTATCATCGCACAAATGAAGACATTCATAGCAACTTTGAGCGGAAACTCATTCAGAAGTACGATTTGAAGATCATGGGTGACTTGGCTTGGTTTCTCGGTATTTGGGTTATACTCAACCGCCCTAATCAGAAAACCTGGCTCATACAAGATGCATACATCGAAAAGGTCTGTGCTCGATTTGGTATTGACAATATTGGCAAGTATCCAGAGGTACCAATAACTGAAAACTGGCTTCCTCAATCAACTGAAGAGCCAGATAAAGGTCGCATAAAGCTCTACCAGCAGGTTGTCGGCTCTCTGGCGTACATTGCTGTATGGAGTAGACCTGATATAGCTCGCACTCATGTTCTATTCGCGTGTCACCTCACAAATCCAGGGCAATCACATATCTCGAAGATCAAACAGACTTGGCGTTATCTACTGGGCACAAAAGGACTCGCACTTGAGGCATCTGCTGAAGAAACCCAATTGATTGAAAGTATTACTGATAATCCCATGTACAAGGATCCATTGTTCTTCGGGTCCTCAGATGCGTCCTATGCTGATGAACCAGAGACACGCAAAATTTCTCAAGGTTACCTCTTCAAGTTCGGTGGTATGGCAATATACTGGAAATCGACAATACAAAGAACAGTGACAAATCAACAACCGAATCTGAGCTACTATCTTTGTCACTAACTGGCTCACAGATGCGGGAATGGATAAGATTTTTCCATGGAATTTCTCTAAAACTTGATTGTAAGCCAACAATTTGGTGTGACAACCAACAAACTGTTGGTATTGCCATCAAATCTGAAGATAAACTTCAAACTAAAGTCAAGCATGTCGATATACACCAACTTTGGATCCGTCAAGAAGTTGAAGCATCTCGACTGAATATCATATGGGTTCCAACAGAAAAAATGCCTGCTGATGGTCTCACAAAAATCCTCCCCAAACAGAAATTTAAGAATTTTTAAGCCAGCTCGGGTTGGTTGATATCAGCAGTCGCATTAAAAAAATGAGAGCCATTCGCATGAATGATGTCAATGTTTCATTTCCAAACCGATGATCTGACAGCCATTACTATTTCTTGAATCTCGAAAGGCAATTATCAAAGATACTGGCTGGGGGGTGTGTTACGGTTTGTTCTACTATATGTTTCTTTAAGGCGTTGATGGTACTGCAGGGAATAGACCTGGGATGTGCGGCATTAGTGTCTTGGCATGTAGATATTTTACTTTAGGAGCTACACGTAGAAGAGAGGAACAGAACAGACAATCAGACGATTATTACCGAGAACCATTAATGCTATTAAGTCCATTACAATTTATCTAATAGTGGGGGACCTTGTTGAAGTATATTTGGTGAGTGACGAAGATAAGATAGAGGTTTATGGGTCACGATGTATGAGATAACTAAGCGTGGATGTGAGAGTTTCTCTCTGTCATTATTGTACTACAGGGTTTTTTTTTTGTTCTTTATACAAGAAAGATATCTCCATCTAAAATTAGGCCAGATTGCTTAGGTTTGGCTAGCGGCTTTCGCAGATCCTTTCCTTCTCCCCCGCATGACATCACGTGCTATACATCTACTGCTCACCATCTACAGCTCACCATAATGTTTGAGGACCTTTTTCTAAGACAAGCTCTACAAGGTGCTGCCTTTGCGACCCTTTTCTACGGGGCCGAGACCTGGTACTCTAAACAGACTTCCCAAAAAATTATCTTGCAAGTCCAACATAGGATGAATGACGGGGCACGGGCAGCTCTCCCAGTCTACCGTACCACACCAATAGCAGCACTTCTACGTGAAGCTGGCTGGGGCCCAGCTCAGACGTGGCTTAACAGAATTCACAGCCGTCTAGCGGTTCGAATTGCTGCAGCTAACCCCTATCACCCTCTTCGTAGGCGTTGGAACACTAGCCACATGCGCTGGATCTGCCGGAGGATTTCACTAGAACTTTCCGAAGACACTATCCCCCCACCATGGTCGGCACCCCGTGAGGAAAAGCTAATCAAAATTGGGGCAGTAGGTAGACTCTCGGGATCAAATTCCTTCAAACAGTGGCAGGCTGCTCGACCCATTCTAGACTTATTCGTAATTTCAGATGGAGCTCTCATAGAAGACCGAGCAGGCGCGGGGTGCGTGATCTATCGAGGCCTCACGCAGGAGATTGGGCGAGGATCACTCCCGCTCGGAAACTCGGCAGAGGTCTATGATGCTGAAATTGCCGGGACCACGGAAGGCCTTGCTGCAGCACTCCTCAACCCACTGGCTTTCTATGCCTCTAACATCACTGTTTGCCTTGACAACCAGGAGGCCGCCATCCGTCTTCTCTCTGATGTTCCCACAGCGTCTAGCTCAGCGAAAATCTTTCTCTTTCGCAAGCTTGCAGCAAACTGGAAAAGAAGGTCACGCGGCCAAAACACAACGCCTGGTGAAGTGGCCATCCGATGGTGCCCGAGCCACGCAGGTATTCTGGGAAACGAAGCAGCCGACGCGCTTGCCAAAGCTGCTTGTGCGGCTCCAGCTCTACACTCGGTATTCTCTATTGCGAGGGCAAGAAGGGAAGTCAAAGCCCAGTACGAGGCTTCTGTTGCACTTTACTGGGCAGAAAATTCTCCATCTAGATATAAAGAATTAGGAATTGGTCCTAATACTAAGATGTCACGAAATGGAGTCGTGATTGATCAATCAAACGAAGTTATCAAAGTCTATTCTGATTCTCTAAAATGATAATAACAAAAGTACTAAACACGACACGGTCGCGAAGGATTTGTGATACATGGATATTTTACAAAGGGGGACTTAGCGCCTCCTAAGATCAACATGAAATGTGGAACCCCTAAGTATTGTGTAGGGAATTCACACCCTTGGGCCCGTAACATAAGATTACAGCCGAGCTCGCCTGTCTAGGGCGACAAACACTAGGATATCTATTAGCTGCACGATCTGGAAATGGCGACTTCGCAGACTACCACCGACGGTTTCAGCACGAAAACGCCATTCTAACCTGCTCATGCGGAGAAGAAAAGTCCCCCGACCACTTTTTCTATTGCCACCTTGGGCAGTACCAGGCACAGCTCCACAGAGCACAGAATCCTAGTCCCAGCATATCTTGGGCTCTCGCTTCCGTGGAGGAAGTTCACGCATTTAATAGCTGGGTGCGGGTCACAAATTTCTTTGGAAAAGCACAACATGTCTGACCGAAAGGGAATCATGTGATTTAACCAAGTTCCCCCTTCCATATTGTTTATTTAATCTATTCTTCATTCAATACAATCTGAATACATGAGAGTTGAAGGGTGACCGGTAACCATGTATAATTTAATCTTCAAGCGCAGGATGATAAGATCATGGCTTTCATTTGCTATGTTGGGTTTGTGTTGTGCCTAGACCCACATGGCTACAGTGCACAGCTCCAGTTATGATGGTCACGCAACTGCATGCATTTGCTCTGTTTGCTCCTGCTTTGTTGAGTTAGTATAATTAGTAAGCATAAGTCTAGGGACTATAAGTAGAGAGCTTTCCTCCACAGTAGATCGAGTAAGCAATACAGTCTTTCCTCATTCTACAGAGATCATTCTCCACTCCTCTTCTTGACCTGTCCGGCCCAGCAGCACATCTGTGATCACTAGCAGCGAGCTCCCACAAATTGTATGTACACCCGAATCATAGACCTATCATAACAGTTTGTGTAGGCGCCAACACATCGGGTAGTTTTATTTAGACTGAGCTATCCGGCACGTGAGGAGCTCACGTGCTGTGCGCGGGCACGACCTCAAGTATTATAAATAAATAAATAAATAATGTTTGAGGATGAAAAGCGTTAGATTACAACAGACCTCACCGGTCGGATTCCCGAGACTGCCAAGCTAGACCAGAAAGTCCGCACCGCTGACCAAAGAGCAGCTCGCTGGGATCCGCCATATCGAGCAAGGGAGGTTGTCAGAGGTGACATGAGCTCGGGCTGTAGCTGAAAGGGTCGAAGAAGCGATCGTAGTTGCAGTGAAGGATATCTCAATGGCTGTGATGGTTTGTGAGCCGATAATTTCTATAGCATCCAATGGCTATCAAAGGCAACATTCATGTTCTATCACTTGTAGGATTCTCAGCTAACTAAAATGGATACGAAATCGTCACTGGGGCTACGTAAAGGATAGTGCTGAGGGTATTAGAAGCACTACCCATGTGGCAGATCAAACCCTAAGCTAATTTCATTGCCACTGTAAAAATAGGCTAGATTTAGATACCTCTGGATGTGTGTAAGCAGCACGGGAGACTTGCAGGTAGTTTACTCCTCCATAGATAAATTAAAGCTTTACCTTTCAATCATACAAATGCCCATTTGCTTTCTATATTGGAACTGTGGCTATGGCCGAGGGATCAGGTTTCTGAGTGATGAAATCTGAAGAAAAAGCTTGAGGGCACAGCAACCCCGACAATGCCTCTTACAGGTAACTACTAACCAATGGCAGGATACTGGCTTTATAAAAGGTGCCTGCGAATCCATCTGTTGCTCCCAGCAGAGATGTAATAAATTTGTCATTTGGAAGGCGTAACAGACGATAGAATATGTAAGCAGTGCATTGTTTGGGTCCAAAATTGAGGAATCTTCTGCCTTTTGTTTTTCGGTGTTTTTGTTTCTGTTCAATCAGCTGCATCTTTAGCGGAAATTCATTATGAATTATGGGCACTGGAGAGTGGTTGGGAGTTGACTTGAGGCCGTTTAATAGTTGATATCACAGGTAATCTATGTGAGATGACTCATGAATGGATTTGATGTTCTAAAGTATGAATATGAAGAGAAGTAAATATGTGTGTGTGTCACTATGGGCGGTACTCGACCACTTTTATATCTACGTCATAGGCTTTACCGAGGACCGCCATCATCTGTGCACAATTAATCCTGCACCTGATCAGAAATCCCAGAGATCGGCCTTCCGCATTGGTTTGCTACAATCTCATGAACAACCACTGATGTCTAACCATCGCACAAGCATAGCGATATCGTCAATTGGTAGATGAGTATTTGCATGAATATGCAGAGCAAATGCATGTACATGGATGATAACACTCCCTCTGTCGGTATGCTGACTTAGATCTGAGGTGATCTAGAGTTGTCTATATCTCAGCGAGATTGGGTTAGAGTTTTAGCTTTTGTCAAGGCATCAGATAGTTGGTCTGCCGAAGGTATATATGTAACATTTATTCGGACGTGGTGTTCTTCGGTATAGTTCGAGTAGCCTGGGCACCTTCTCTACTTGGGAATGAGACACCTTACATCATATTTCGCGCGGAGACAAATTGATAGGGGCATGTCGAGATAACTCAAAGTGGGTTGGCATGTTTCCCTGGGTGGATATTCACGCATGAGGGTCGACTTGGGGTGAAGAAAAAGCCACCATAACTTCACAGTGGTACTTGCAAATGAAATCCGAGGCATGAGTGCTCCTCTTTTATATTGTCTCAACTATTAAATAATTTTCTCCGCTATTGTGTCATAGCTAGGTAACTGAATACCCAAATTAAAATCTGATGCAAAAAAAACATAATTACAACTGTAACTCTATGGTGTTGAGGCACACGGAGGATTATGTTTGACAAATACTCATAGTTTTACATTAATTCAATTTATTGTCTTGTCTGAGTCTATGATTATGTAGGACATGCGGGACCTTTCTGCCTACAGGCCAAGGATACCTATGCCAGTAGTATATCCCTTCCTACGCCTCCCATACGGCTTCCCTCAAACAGTAGCGCCCTCACAAGTCCTCATCCTACCAAACACTTAGAAGAGCCCTTCGCCCTTCATTATCTCCCCTCTCCGGCCAACGAAACTATGGCCATTTGCGGGTGTATGGCGGACGGGAAAATCAAAAAAGCCACTGAGTGTGGAGCTCTCCTAATACCGACATTAGGATTTGATTCAAAGATAAAGTGACCCTTCGAAGCGTTCGAAGAGGCCGGCCAGCTGGGTGCTGCAGACTTGTGGGTACCTCGGGAAATTCACCCTCTGCCTTTCTAGCCTCCTTCCAACTCCTTCCCAAAGGTCGTGCTGAAATGTCAGATAAGTCTTGACAAAGCGTGATTGCTGTGTCGTAGCTTAGCCCAACTTCTTTTATGCCGTCCAGGGCGCTGGGGAGTGCCGTTGACTCATTGACAAAAGAGGCTCCCCTGGCTAATTAGCCGAAATCTCAATCATGGCGCCCACAAACGTTACAAAGTTGAAAACTCCACGAATATGACGCTCCAAGTAAAGTCCTCAGATACCTGTTCCCCCTCAAGATGTAGAGCCCCATTAGAGCTTCAGTCCCCCCTAAACCATGACCCGAGCTTTGTATATTATGACTTAAATTTCTCCTTGCGGGTACACGTAGCGTCGTAAATTTGTACAGAGTGATGGCCGGTAATTAATGGGGCAAGCTCCTGTTTGCAATTGGAGTAACTTCTTTATTGGTCGTTGAGGCGAGTGAGGCGTGGTTAAAGTGAGGTTTAGGACTTAGATGAGAATGGTAACAAAGCTATTGTCGAAAAGTCGTCAAGTAGATATATGCTTGAGGTTGCTTTCGACTTTGATTTGGATACGATTCTTCTTGGATATCCCAGGTATGCAGAGCATACTGAGCAATTACACCGGCACGGATGGAAGGTGGAGAATTTGGCTTGGCTGGAAATCACCACTTATAGATTGGTACCATTTTTATAGATGTAACACACAGGTAAATCCTCCGCATGAAACTGTACTGTCGTAGCGCAACAAAGTAATTCGTGGATTGAAGGTTTTTTATTTTTCTTGACTGGTTAGAGTTTGATGTGCTTCAATATATTAGATACTGAAAACAAATTCAATCAAGATTAAATCAAACTAAATTAACCAATTTAAAAGTAGTTGCGGAGCCTAGTTCTAATAAATTTTCGACTACAGATACTTTTGATCATTCTTTACAGATATCGTGTGACTATCAATATACAAAAACTTTTAGAGTCTCGCCAATTCATCTTTTTCAGTAAATTAACTTGGGAAGAAGTTATTAGGTTCCATAATTTTACATCTTTTGCAACTTTTCCTTCCCCTGCATAGATATGCCGGTTTTGTACTTATATTGATTTAATTTTATCTACCCGTTTCTAATTCGCAGTGAAAATAGATAGGTACATCTTTAGCCCTCATTAATGCAAAATAAGCACGACTGCATACTGTCACACTGGGTACTTCCATTATATACTGTTAATTCTATTAGAGAAGTATGATATGAAATGAGGGTTATTGACTCCAAGATATTTATATTTAGTACCTCTCAGAGGTTGTGGTCAAGCTGTGTGAGAAGCGGCAACAACATCCCACTGACGACCGCAAGTGTTTCTCGCATCTTGGGCTTTGATTTCTTACGCTGTGGATCAAGCGAGCTGGTTTCATTAATCCTGTATGACCTAATATCATATGTGGTTTCTTCTTGCAAAGTATGCACGGCCACATACCTGAATAATTCAGACAGATTTTGATGAATCAGGGGCATAAACTCACAGAAATGTACCAGCAGAAAATAGTAATATCATACCCGTCCACCAGCGTCCACGTTCACCTTCAATATGGCTACCACCAAGAAGAGCGATAAGAAACCAAGTTGTCAAAGCGCCGAGTGGTGTGGCAAGACTGAAAATTATTAAGTGTCCTCGTGCGGCTTTTGCACTGAGGCCTTGCTTAAGCAATACTGATGTAAGGCCGAATGCTGCTGGGGCTTTATGTATCATAATTGCAATAAATATGATGAGTCCTAGCTTACTGTTAGAGCTTGTGGTTGATGCTCCCATTGCGATGCCATCAGTAGCAGCATGAATTACTAAACCTGTTGTAGTTGTCAAGGATCTGGTCTGTTTTGATGTCGAGCTTGTTGAATGAAGAAAGTATTCGGACTCTAGCCCGTTGTCGGAAGCAGAAGAGCTAAGTGAAAGGTTGGAGAGCGAGATGTGCCTGGTAGGTGGTGCAGATTGGAGATTATCTGAGGCATGCCGTGGTAATTTATCTATCAAAAACATGAGTATAAACCCTAGGACAAGAGAGAGCCCGATATGGAACGTTGATGGATCATTCCGGTCCTCACGTCCATCACAAGTACCTGGTACTTGATGTGATTCGGTTTGAGCCATCTCAACTTTCTCAGCATTGATAGATGGACTATAATTATCTTTTATATTCTGCCGTCTTATAGGAAACATGTCAAGGCGTGTGCCCTTCGTCTCAATCCGTTTGAGGCCTCTTGGGACAGGCCTAACGTCCGAGATTCCCTCAAACTCAGTAATGGCCAATTTTATCTGTGACGTCTCTGCCTTGTAAAGATCTTTCTTGATGTGCAATTTTTTATTCACTGATCCAGCAGTGTAGATGGTTTCTATTCCTTCTGGTATAATGACAATCATAGACGTTCCCACTAATATGCCCATCCCCAGGCAAGATATTAGCCGGACCCTAGTGGGAGAAAGACTCATAGATAGAGGTAACGATCCAGCAAAGAAGGATCTAAAATGGTTAACGCCGTCTATTTTTTGCGATCCAGCACTTGCTGCACTTACGCCGATGCCATTAGCGTACTCAAGACCAACAACACGAATAGACCGTCTAACATTTTCAGCATGGAATTAAAATTTATTTTAGTATAGGTAGTCGTAATTTCGATTGAATGCCATTTACCCCAACATAGTGAGTGTGGCAGTGTGGCAGCTTGACACAATGGCCATAGGTTGTGATATTCGATGACGAGGCTGTGGTAGCTCACGATGTTGTGATCCTAATAAATGCCTTCTTCCCGCAGTTTATTAGTATACAACCGACACACAAAAATATCTTGAATACCTCCAGAAAATACCTCAAGACATGGAAACTAATAGCGCTGAGTGTACGTCAACCATTCCATTCCACCTTCATCTAGCACATGATTTATCATGAACATTTTCATCTATGTGATCACACGAAGAAAATGATCTGAGAACCTGAGAAAGAAATGAAAATTCATCGTTCCGATGTGTAATGCGTTAAATTTTTAATCTTAGGGTCTACAAGCTCTACCGACGCGATCGAAATATCTTTAGTTGTTCCCTCTGAAGGTGGCTCAAAATCTTTACATACATTCAAACCTACAACAACTAGTTCAATATTCGGAGAGGATGAAACGATAAGCGGATATCAAGGCTTAAAAATAAATATCCGATATAATGCATGTGACATGCGTCCTGGTCTACAAATAATGTACAAAAAGAAGACCAAGACAGCAAACGATAGGAATACGCTAAACCTGAAGGATGTGCTTGAATCCTACTTACCCCGAAGTATATAACTCCTAGTTACTTGAGACACAATTAATCTTGAATAGGTGCATTCGATAAGACCGCAATCTTTGACGCTGCAATTCAAGATTCGTCATACACCTCATGGAAGCCACCTGGAGACCTATGGAAGACAATCCAATCTGGGAATCAGACTTATGAGGTTTGGAAGGGTAATTTGGCTGATTTAGCTGTTCAAAAGACAGTAAAGCGAATCCAAATATTAGTATCATTCTTCATTGAAGGTGGCACTCCTATCGAGTTAAAGGAGCCCGAATGGTCATTAAGAAGATGGACTGTATTTTTTCTGTATCATAAGAAAAAAGTTTGTCCAAATGTTCCTCCATATATTTTCATGGGATACTCCACTATCTATCAGTACTTTTTTGTTCAACCTGCCAAGGCACCGTCAAAGATGGAGACTCACAACTTTGTTCTACCACTTCATCATCTTCCGCTTTCACTTCTTCCTTGCCGATCACGAATTTCTCAATTTATAATCCTACCGCCATTTCAGAGTGGGGGAAATGGTTCGAGGTTCTACAATGCAATATTCGACTATTATCTCAAGGATAATCAAACAGTAGAACTCACTGTCGAAGATCCAAACGAAGCATTTGATGATATGCGAGATCTAAACGACCTGGCTCGTCTTCGAATGATTCCAGAATTCGTCAAGATAAAATTAAATTCATCATTAAATGTATCCAGAAATTCCGAAATACCTCGAGAAATTGTGAACACCAGCGCGCTAGAAGATTTAAGAAAAAGTATTAAAATCGCCCCTCGGCAGTTTAGCAGGGTATATGAGATGCAGCTCTTATCGCAGCTTAGCAGTCCCCAGAACCATTTAAAACCCGGAGATCCCTCGAAGAACGAATCCAAAAGTAATAGATATGAATACAGACTATGGAAATTACTGGTGAAGTCGCGACTCTTTCACCACAATCGAGACTCCTTAATTCAACTTGATTATGCCGACAGAATCGAAAAGTTGGAACAGACACTCTGGAACGTTGAAAATGATTATCAACGTCTCCTTAAAGCTTACGACAAGAGATCAAGTCCAAAAGTCGCAGAAAGCCTACACCCTGTCGTCGACCACAAAAGGTTAAGCTCAGACGATGTTATCGAGGATAATCATGTTAACAAAAAGGCAAAAATTTGAGATACTCAAGAATTCTAATACAAGGAACAAGGTTTACAAAAGTTACGGCTCTCTAAACCGATCACGCAATTATGCAGCAAAGGAGGCAACCTAATTTTCAAAGCCTCTCTTTTTCTCCAAGTTTTCTCACTTTTAGATACGGCGCAGCATTTGGCCTAAGCAAGGAGTCAATAGGTGTACAAATAATGGGATAATCTCGAAGCAACTCTTAATTAATCGCACTGGAGTCCGGTACTAGTCAAATAAATGGTACGTATGGCATATAAGCAAGCCCAACACTTCAAGAAAACAAAAGACTGGCTATGTAAAAACCTTACGAAAGTGATATTTGGTTTATATCAAATTTGAATTATGAATATGTTGGGTAGATACAGCCATTACCTCTTTATTGATACAGCTGTCTTAGCAGAAACTCGAGGTATAGGCTACACGGATAAGAGAAAATACGTCTCGATTTTGAGGCCTGTAAAAATGTATTCATTTCTAATTATTGACTGGTAGTCAACTACGAGCTCATATTGACGTAGATTCAAACTTTATTGAGGCATAGAGAAGAACACTCACTTTGCTAAAGGATAAATGAGCAGATAGTATCATTTGAATGAAAATCTCTCATATGACTCTATATGCCCTACAACTTTTAGGTGGGAATAGGTAGATGGGCCCAACAATTCAATACTACCTAAGTAATTGGCAACAAAGGCACGAGACATAAACCAAAAGATAAGTAATTTAATTTACAACTATTGGGCTTTGTCGCATCCCCATAACCTGAATATCGACTTTCGCTATCGTAGCAATCTCAGTATAATGAACCCCCACATTTTTCAATATTCAATAGACTGCAACATTAGTCTCTTGGGAATTGGAGGAGCCTCAGCCACCACTCGTTTGACTTGGCTGTAGCTTGCTTGCCGGCTCTCCAAGGTTAGAAAGTAGATTGGCAAGCCGAAAAATGATACGCAGTTTCTTCCCGGCCACAAATATATTCCAGATCTTTGTCGCCATGATTAATTCGTAGACAAAAGTTTATGTAGCCTCATTTTTTAATTATAGACACAATAATCTGACAATATATCTATCTTAGTGGGCCTAGCCCTGAGTTAAATTTATTATGAAGTTCATAAATATGACGAAACCAAGTTGGAAATGATGTGCTTAGAGAAAAGTTACACTAAGTGAAGAGATGTAATACAACTCCTAGTAATTGCTACTTATACATCGTTCCATCTCACTCAATTATAAATAGTCGATGAGCATGACATAGTGCTCCGCCGTTGCCTGCCGTTATCCTGCAAAGTCATCTATTTTGGCACTCTCAACTGGAAATTGTACATTATCATCTCGAACTCATTTCCAGCCCCAATTAAATATAGCGCAGTTTGACTTGGTCGCTTTTTGTGGGATTATGTAGAGCGCTGTCCCCACTTCGCCCCAAACACCGCTCATATCCCTCTACAAGCATATGAACCATCAAAACGTGACTTTTTACAATGCTTGTAAATATATGGTTTCATTTTATGGTCTTATCTGAGTCTATGATTATGTAGGACATGCAGGTCCTCTCTGCCTACAGGCTAAGGATACTTATGCCAGTAATATATCCCCTCATTTGCCTCCCACACAGCTCTCCTCAAACAGTACCACCCCTCACAAGCCCTCATTCGATCATACACTTAGCGGAGCCTTTTGCCCTTCATTATCTCCCCTCTCCAGCCAACGAAACGATGGCCATTTGCGGGTGTATGGCAGCCGGGAAAAATCGCAAAAACCACTGGGTGCGGAGCTCTCCTAATACCGACATTAGGACTAAATCCGAAGACATAGTGCCCCTTTCTGGCTGAGGTTTCTTGTGCACGTTAGTAAGAATAAAATGATAAATGTTAACTGTGAAATTCACTGGTATCTCGTGGCTCCGACTACGACAATCTATATGTGTGTAGAGCTTGAGACTAGGTGTAAACTTTTACTTCTATTAACGTTCTAACTCCTCCTTAGATACATGAAATCCTCTATACTCCAGATAATGTAACTATCAATAATACATGGCAAGTGAACTATCAGAATACAGTAGGGGAGCAGTAGGGCGCTTAGCCGCCCGGACTGTGACCAAAGAATGCGAGGGGTGCAATCTTGTTGTGACCTTAAAACTCGGCGGCTCGCTCGGACTTGGAGTTCAGGATCCTCATGGTGTCTTTTTTTTGAATCAGATATTAATTGTGTCTGCAGCTATCTAGCTGTGACACTATATCAGAGAAAATGTACAGAAAAGATGACTAAATATAAGCAAGATCAGTCATGCCTCGGATTTCATTTGCAAGTACCACTGCGTAGTCATGGCGGCTTTTCTTCACCCCAAGTCAACCCTCATTCGTGAATACCCACCCAGGGGAATCTCTTAAAAACCCTGGGCTATCCAGACATGCCTCTATTATCCACTGAATTTTCTCCGCGTGAAATTTAGTCTGAGGTGCCTCCTTCCCAAGTGGAGTAGGTGCTCAGGCTACTCAAACTATACCAGAGAACAATACCAGGAGGCGGACCACAGTACCTTCCATCATTTGTGTTATGGCTAGGCATCCTTGAAGAAGGGTCAAGTAATAGTTTCAAGGAGAAGGTTCTCTGGGAAACTCTAACAATTAGAGTTAGGGCGGCAAGAGTCATGATCGAATCTCGTTACAGTCTCGGTTGGATTTAAGTGATTAGTTTAGTGTACTTAAAGAAGCTGGAGCTACCACGAAGTAATTCTCCGGCTCCTCAATCTTATATCTTCATAGTCTAATAATTTTGGAACATCTTATTACTTGTCTCGTCCTCTCGTCCTATAGCCCCAACCCTAAGGCACTTCGCCAGCCTAGTCAACCTTCATATCCATTATACGGTATATTCTCTTGTAGCTATTCGCCTAAACATTATTTGGATAAGTACAGCAGACGGTGGTCTCCAACTTATCCATCACCACCGTAACAGTTTGCGTGTTTTTATAGTGTCCGCTTCACTCTCGCAAGCGAAGTCTTGGCGCGCCTAAAGCTCAATTCGTAAAACTCCTTGCCAAATTCATAATCACACGCCCGTCGAGATTGTACCCATCTTCTGCATCATCTTGTAAACTTGTCCTAATCTCTCTTACCTCCATCCAAAAGAACTGTCTCCCAGATTTGTGCGCCACGCGTTGCTTCCTCTGTCGGGTATAAATATCGGCGTTGGCGTGTACGTGGTGGTCAATTAAGGCTAGAGAAAGTCGACGAGAGTTGTGATCATTGAAATGAGGATGTACTAAGCCGTACTTGCAAACTTGATGAGGTTTTGGTGGTGATTGATCTCGTCAGGTGTGAAAATTTGATTAGGTGGAGAGGCTTGAATCATTGCCTCATGGGCCAACTTGTTCAGTATTACGAAATTTGACTGAACTTGGCTCTGGGAGTATATTTCACTCCCAGGTTCGTAAAAGGCACCGCGTACAGGTGTTCAGTCTTGCCCTCCGAGAATAAGATTTGGTAGAGTGTCTTGAATCATTCCCTCATGGGACAACTTCTTTGGTAATGCGAATTAAGATTTAACTTGGCTCTGGGACATTTTTTAGCTTACGGCTTCGGAAAGTATACCACAGATAGGTGTTCAGCACTAGCCCTCCTGTCCAAGTGGTCTATATCCCTCGAACATAAGCGGGGGTGGCCCTGCTTCAGAAGTCAAGATGCAAGTCGATGGATCCTACTCCCACCACTTGACCTCGGCACATAGAGTATACTGATTGGATCTCGGACATGAAAGGACTCCGATGCGAGATGGAACTAAAGCTCATCACCAGCTAGTCTGGCTGTGACCAAGATGTGGCATCGGCGCGCCAAATTCAGTCCCATAATCTCTTTAACGTACTGCCATGCCTGTTTCAGCTAATCATTACTCTTGCAACTACTTCTACATGGCAATTGAAGAAGCAGGTGATAGCAGCTCACAAGTACTCAGATATCCTCATTATACCACAGGCTATACGAAACTATCAGGCGAGATCATGGCCATGCTTGAGGTGTGAAGCAACCTTTGGGTCTTAAAAGTATAAATAGTTCTCCAGTTGCCTTGTAAATGTAGATCTAAGCATTGCTTGAGCTCTTTTCAAAAGTACTTAAGTATAGCTGTACGTCAAATTGATCGTCTCAGCCGAATGACAGAAACAATAATGCCGTAGTAAATATAAAAATCCAGTCGTTGAGGATCGCCAACACCATGTCCGGTTATTGAAGATTGCACAATGATGATGATAGGATAAATACCGGAAATATAAAGAATAGATCTACAAGCTTAAAGTCCTTGATTGCAGTGACGAAAATCAATATATCATCATACGGACCCACTGCCTACCACGAATGATCATATCTGGTTGATCCATACTGAGGAGACTTGTACATGATACTAAATAAGTCTGAAGAAAAGCAAGAATGAATTATAAAAATACATGACTGGCTCTTGTCTGCTTGATACATTCAACTTGCTCCATTAACTTACATGAACTATGAAGCTCTCCATTAACCTTGCTACACTTGCTATTAGCACTCTGGTATCAGCATACTGTGTCCAGCCTGCACTGCAACCAACGATATCGGAAAAACAAGAAGTTTTAACGAATGCTAAACATATCCCGGGCCAAAATATTTTGGCGTATTGTAACGACAACCCTGCTGAACACATTATCCAACTCAAGACAGTAAACATCGTCCCCTTTGTGCCCGTCATGTAAGGTATGAGATAAAATTATTATCTCGTCGTCCTAATAATATGCAGTGGTGAAAACGTCCAAGTATATATTTTCGGATTTACATACATACCAATTCACGAAGGGATCTTTATTCGAGTCTTTGATTGGAAAACCCGTGAAGATCTTATAACACCAGCCAAATTATTCTCTGTCATGAGAAATTTTGGAGGTCAATTGCCTCTAATGGGAAACTTTGATGAAAATTTCCAATTTACATCCCAAATTTCTAGATTATTGGTGATTTAATCATTCGATAACACGATTGATATGGCTAACTGAAGAATAGAATCATGAGATTGGTATCGAACTGTATTATCCCGATGGACTCAAACTTCTATGTGTTAAAACTCCAGTCCGATTTATGTGAGACGGTTGAAAAAGCATAAATTAAATTGGGTTTTGGTATCCTGTCGAACTCCAATAATCCATCCATTTGTATCTATGTGTGGGTCAAGTTTCGATGAAACTAGAGAAACAAAAATTTCCGTGGACGCGTTTAAGACACACCACGACACTCAAACTAAACTCTTTCGTGTTGGAACTTGCACTCTTCTTCAACGTGATTTTTTGGACCTTAAGTAGTGATTAAAATATGAACATTAAAGTTGAAAGAGAAAATATCCACGTCGGCTAGCATGAAAGATTGATGATATAATGTTTGCAATTGAATGGAGATTGAGCTAATTTGGATCTTACCAACCATTACTTATCAAATCTCCTTGCTTAAGGTTATGAGTTCAGTGTCTCACTTAAAATCCCTAGTTATACACTCCACTGCTCATTAGCCGTCTGAGGAACAGTCTATTGCTAGAGTCAAGTTACTACTTAGTAAGTGATTAGATACCTGGATAATAGATTATTTGATCAGTCTTCAGTTCAAGAACCTAAATCCTTGTGAATACGTCGTCCAGTCTAATCCTCTTCTCGTGATTTTATATGTCGCGGCACGGTCGTAAGTGAGATTTAGTGCTCTTGACTGTTTGAGTGTGGGCTCCTTTTGCAACACATTTTAGTTTTGTATATTACTATCTAGCTATGACAACGTATCAGAGAAAAAGTAGAAAGGAGATGACCCAATATACAAGAAAGCACTGATGCCAAAGATTTAATTTACAAGTCACACTGCGAAGTTATGTCGACTTTTACTGCACCTCAAGTCAACCCTCATTCGCTTTGTTTTGTTCATTTAAGTGCTAGGTACATGTCACCCATCGCACTCCAAATGGAGCCTAAGCACGAGTGGGGCTGGGCCGGATAAGGTTAGCCGCCATGAAGTACAGATATGCCTCGTCCCACCTGGATGGCCGGATCACTTCAGATTTCACCTATGTGTTGAATCATACCAAGCCTGACCATGCAGGAACCCATTGTACATACGCCGTAGCGCAAATTCCTCCTCAGCCTCGGCCACCACGCGCCCGGGCCCTTGATATTCTCATTGACTCTCATATACAAATGTAGTACAAGATCTCCATGTTTCTCTAACCTTGCACCTTCATATTGTACCGTTGGGTTGTTGTCGTCATTGGGGATCTTAACTCTCGCGCAAAAATGTGATTCCCTCGGGGTATATTCCCTTTCCTCTCTCCTTTGTACACATCCCGTATTCATCATAAATTTCTGCATTAGAGCATATGTATGTAGGCGATTTCACGAGTACGGAGTTGGCTCGCAGGTGAAGGATCAACTGAGAAGTACTTGTCGCGAATATATATTAGAAATTTGAGAGATGTAATTTGTTTGAATACGACCCCTAGGTAGACCTAATTCCATTCGTGAATCGAACGTTGGTGGTGATAAGTTTTTGTTCGACTTTCTCGCGGTTGTGAAATCTCTGTCGACTGGGTTTTCGAGTAAAGTACCGAGTACAACTCCTTCAAGCCAAAAAACCATTAAAAATTTTCATCGCACCCTTTTTCTTGACTGGATCTCGGTTCTTGAAGATTCTTCACTCCTAGGTTCGTAGCGGATACCACTGACAGGCGTTTCGTCTTCGTTCTCCAACTCTCATTCATGAATATACACCGAGAGGAACTTCTTGAAACCCCTTAGGTATCCAGACTTGCCTCCATCATCCACTAGCTTTTCTCCGCGCGAAATGATGTCTCAGGCATCTCTCACCCAAGTGAAGTAGGGGTCATAGCTACTCAAACTATACCATGGACAACTACTTGAATACGAAATTTGGCATATTTCATGAGTTGTTTGTACTTAAAGTCTCGGCACGCACAAGGCCCAATTAGTAAAACTCCTTGCCAAATTCCGAGTTTCACGCTCGTCGAGATTGTGCCTGTCCTCTGCATCATCTTGTAAACTTGTACAGAAATCTCTAACGCCCATTCCAGAGAACTCTCCCAGATTCGTGCGCCACGTTTTATTTCTTCCGACGGGTGGAATAACGGTATGGACGATTATTTGGTGGTCAGCCGAGACCAGAGAATAGTCGATGTGAGGTGTAGTCATTGAAGTGAGGATACACCAGATCATACGTGTGAACTTGATGAGGTGTTCATGGGGATCAATGTCGTTGGTTGTGAAATATTGATTTGATTAAGAGTAGTGAATTATTGCTTCATGGGCCAACTTGATCAGCAGTGCAAAACTTGACTGAACTAGGCACTGGGAGAATATTTCACTCCGCCTACAAAGACGAATTCTTCACCTTCCATCCGTGCCGGTGTAATTGCTCAGTATGCTCTGCATACCTGGGATATCCAAGAAGAATCGTATCCAAATCAAAGTCGAAAGCAACCTCAAGCATATATCTACTTGACGACTTTTCGACAATAGCTTTGTTACCATTCTCATCTAAGTCCTAAACCTCACTTTAACCACGCCTCACTCGCCTCAACGACCAATAAAGAAGTTACTCCAATTGCAAACAGGAGCTTGCCCCATTAATTACCGGCCATCACTCTGTACAAATTTACGACGCTACGTGTACCCGCAAGGAGAAATTTAAGTCATAATATACAAAGCTCGGGTCATGGTTTAGGGGGGACTGAAGCTCTAATGGGGCTCTACATCTTGAGGGGGAACAGGTATCTGAGGACTTTACTTGGAGCGTCATATTCGTGGAGTTTTCAACTTTGTAACGTTTGTGGGCGCCATGATTGAGATTTCGGCTAATTAGCCAGGGGAGCCTCTTTTGTCAATGAGTCAACGGCACTCCCCAGCGCCCTGGACGGCATAAAAGAAGTTGGGCTAAGCTACGACACAGCAATCACGCTTTGTCAAGACTTATCTGACATTTCAGCACGACCTTTGGGAAGGAGTTGGAAGGAGGCTAGAAAGGCAGAGGGTGAATTTCCCGAGGTACCCACAAGTCTGCAGCACCCAGCTGGCCGGCCTCTTCGAACGCTTCGAAGGGTCACTTTATCTTTGAATCAAATCCTAATGTCGGTATTAGGAGAGCTCCACACTCAGTGGCTTTTTTGATTTTCCCGTCCGCCATACACCCGCGATTGGCCTTCATTTTGTTGATTTGAGAGGCGTGACAATGAATGGCAACGGGCTCCCCTTTTTTAAATCATTTAATTCGTATGCAGCTATCTAGTTATAATGCATATTCGGTGCTATGAATACATATTGAATAACTCTTTTGACATTAGAGACACTTAAAGACTGATTTCAGTTGAAAATACCACTATGAGGTATTTTGCTCAGATAAACAGATAAACCTCCTCTGTTAGAGCCCACCAAAGGCTACCTCAAAACCTTTGATTATATAAGTATGGCTTCATAACCCATGTGTACCAGCGCAGCGAGAAAAGTGGTTGTGTATTGCCAGGTTCGAAACAGCAATCTGATGTCTCGAGAAGGATATTTGTCAAAGCTTTCCAGACTCTACTTGGGAGACCGGCCAAGACGATGTACCACTATGCATCCAACCGTGGCAGTGTTAATAGTGTCGCCCGCATCCCCTTGGAATGTTTGTGGGTATCAATACTACGCTTTTGGCTAAATGGCTAGTACAACTTCTATTGTCGATGAGTATGCAGCACTCTCTAGTACCCAGTCATCACAATAGACGTCAGGCTAAGCTAGCATATGGTAATCATGCTCTGTCAAGACTTCGCTGATGTTTCAGGACGACCTCCGGGAAAGAGTTTTGAGGAGGCTAGAAAAGTTATATGTGGATTTCTAGATGTGCTCACAAGTTTGCAAATCTCAACTAGCCGGCCTCTTCGAACGCCTCAGAAGGGTCACTATGTCTTCGAATTTAGTCACAATGTCGGCAAGGAATGAGGTAGCTATGGCTTTGAGAGAAGCTTAGTTCGTGAAATCTACTCATAGTACTCTGGTCAATGAATTAACTCGTGGTTATTCTTGATTATTCTCAAGCCTGTGAATAATGTAAACACTGTTTGAATGTCCCATTATTTGGAGTGATTGTATCATTTAAATGGTTCGTAGTTTCTTTGTAGACGAAGGGAAAGAGTTTCTGCGTACTAGTGGGTGCTCCAACATATTTACCCAGTCTAATTGAGAAAGGAAGAATATAAGACATCCTAGCATCTTTAGATGAATATCAGAAACCATTGGGAAATAATAGGTCATACAAACGGGTGATTATCCAGGTTAATCATATTTCGTGACGCATGTGTACATTATTCTAGTGTGAACAGTTTTTTGTAATATAGTCTTGTCATTTTCTTCATTGTAATAGATAAAATATTAATAGCTTACCTGGCAGTGCACAAAATTGGGTAGCCTATTGTCAGGGGAAGGTCATGAAGTAGATTGACGAGGTCTAATCTGGTGATTAAGATTGTCTACAAAGAAGAGAGGAGATCCCTATTGAGTCCTGTAAAAATTGAGGTGGATTCTATATATCACGTGATACAATGTATTTAATGCTAGATAGCACCACAATAAAACTTCATGCGTCTTCACTACAGGTTATAACCCCTGCACTTCCACTGCCAAAACAGCATCCACTGCTTTAACACCGACATCTGCTATTGTGCTTTCATCTTAACACTAACTCTGTTACAGCAGCAATTTTTGCACAATCCCAAAACCTCTTCCTCGTGTTCTCTTCCTGTTTAGTTGCCGTACAATCACAAAAACTCTCCCTCGACGCTACACAGCTGTTTAGTTCAATAGATGCTGGCTATGGCATAATACCCGAGCTTGTGCGTCCTCCCTCCTGTGCTGCCTTTGTGGATCGGGTACCCATGCTGAAAACGAGCATGGTAACCAATACATAGCCACAGGTGAGCACATCTGTCCACCTAGATGCGTTCACTCCCACGGACCTCTTGACACTGACAATGCCAAGTGTGAGCTCAAGCCTAAAGTGTTGTAATTGTGCATCACGTGCAAGTGTCTTAGCTAGCAGGCGTTCTTTCATTACTGCGTCCAGTCTCAATGTAACATAGTTAATCATAACTCCTTGTAATTCACAACATTATATACGTTCCTCTTCCTCACAATCCATCTATTTATAATAGGTTATACACCGGATTTAGCGCAGCGCTTATCATCAGTTCATTAACGAACATTGGATCCCTAGAAAAACAAACAGATAACTTCAAAACAGGAACTAAATCAACAACAATGTCAAGCACCAAGGAAAATAAGAGAGCTATCATCCTCAAATCTGGTTTTCCATTCACCATATGGTCTTCCGATATCCGGAATCCTCTTGCGCAGGATGGATTAGTTGGTTACATTTTTCACAACGTCCCTGAAATCAGACCTAGGGCCGCTCTAGTTGCACTGACCACACTAGGAGATGAAAAGGATACTGAAAATTATTGACAATTATCTGGACAAACTCGAAGCGTGGAAAATGAAGGACTTTCCTACTTATTGAATAGTCTTACAGAGGGTTGACCATAGTCTTAGACCAGATTCAGTAAATAACCTCACAGCACTTCAACTCTACACAATGGTTGCTAACATACACAATCCTTCAGCAGCAATTCCCTATAGAAATTGTTACAAGAAACAAATAGATACCAAGTTTACTACAAATGCTACCAATTATTGTAATGAATTCCGGAAGAATCTTACAAATTTTCGCAATGCTGCAGTAAACTTAATGTGGAAACTCGAGGGACAAAAGACGATTGGCGAGTGGTCAAAAGCTGGCGTGGACTCAAATCATAAGATTCTAAACTAAAGAGAAAAGTATCTAGGAGGATATGAATCTGTATATGTACATAGGAGGTTCAACTGTTCAAATAAAGTTGCCAACACGAAACCTCCTGTCCCTCATTGCCTACAACCCAAGGGTTTCGCATGAAAACCAATATCCATGACAAACCTTTCGTATCGTAATCTGTCACACACAAGACTCGTGTGTGTGAAACTAGTCGTTGGAATTCCTGGATTGACCCTGTGTCGGCTTACCAACTATTGGACCGAAGACCACGTGGCCACTAAAATGTCGGGGCGTCACACTTGGAGCCAATAGTTGATAAATCTGTAGAATACGGTATCTCTGATGGATTTGCCACAGTAATGTTCTTTGAAGGAACATCTCACATTCAGTAGCTTGAAACTTGGAGAGCAACAGGGGCAATCAATCGAGACCACAATTCTTACGCTTCTCTAGAGCAGATGATGGCTACACTCAGATCTACTGCAGGCGATCGGACTACTGAATACAATAACTCTATCATAGTAGCAGCAGCACGCAACAAAGGTCTAAATGAATTTTGTCAAATCCATCCCAAATCAAAACACACAAATAGGAATTGTCAAGTCCAGCACTCCAAACTACATGACAGTAAAGCTAGAAGCAAAAATGATATAAATTGCAAAGATCGTGCCAATACTTCAATTTTAGATGAAAATCTGACAGTGATGAGCCATCAATAGCTATGACAGCTATCTCCAAAAATTTGGCCCTGATAGCTAGCAGTTCTGGCCACACCATTACAAAAGATACGTTGATCTGGGATTCTGGCGCCTCTAACCACTTTATAAGATAAAGCATTCAGAGAAGCCTCATTTATCAGCGTCAGGTCTAATAAAACCCTCTGTGGCCAAACTTCAGAAATGCACCACTGCTGATAGATGGCATTAGCGGCTTAGTCATGTCAGACCATTAATTTTATCCAAAACAAAGACTTTTGCCTAAGGTTTGGGAGGACTTGAAACCAGTGAGCTTTCTCATTGCGAAGCATGTCATCTCAGTAAAGCTCAGCGCACTATCATGCGGACACCAAGGCCTATTCCATTTGTGCCTCTAGGCAAAGTTTTTGTTGACATGGTTGGTCCCTTGGAGCCCAGTATCTTTGGACAGTTATTCCTAGTCATTATTACAGATGCAACAACTCGCATGAGATAGTGATTTGGTGCCGTGAAGAAAGATGAAATTCCTACTAAGCTAATTGATTGGGTTAACACCATGAGCAATCAGTTCGGTAAAACATTTCGTGTCTGCTTCTCTGACGGAGGCACTGAAATTCAGCGAAACTCACAATGGCAAGAGGTGGCTTGCCTTATAGGTATTTGACAAGATATCAAAGCCCTGTACACTCCAGAACAAAATGGCCCAGCTGAGGCAGCTAATAAGGTCATCATTACACATGCACAATGCCTACTAATTAATGCTGGAATGCCTGCAATTTTTGGTACTGGGCTGTAAGTCATGCAGTTTCCTCACCAACCACCTTTACAATCTGACCACTAGAAAAGTGCCTACTCTACAATTTTATCAAGAGCTCCGAGTTGCCCATTGCAAATACTTGGACTTCACTTGTCTCCCTTGCTTTGGCTATAAAGCTTATCAAACGCTTAATAAGCAAGAAAAAGGTGGCAAATTTGATCCACGCGAGGAAGTGGGATGGTTTGTTGGTTTCCAGGCAAATACTACCAAAAATTTTCCTATAGTCGCCCCTCACAAAATTCCTCAGAAAAAATGGACTCATAAAGTCTTCACCACCCCTCATGCCTCTTTCTGTCAAGATTCTATGTTTGGGCCAACTATGGCAAAACTTCAATGTTTAACACCTCAACAATATTGCAGTGGTGGTGGACTAGGCCTCAACTTTCCTCCTACAACAAGTGTAGACTTCGTGCCTCCAGTAAGCGTCAGAATTTACACCCTCAAATTGTGCCAGATGATTGAATGTCTGTAAACCGAAAATCTCCATGTGACAGTAATGTAGAAAGAATTACATTACAAGACCAATCAATTAACGGATAAATGTTTGACAACCTTGAGGATTCCCAATTATTTCAACCTCAATGCGAGGATAATTTGAGAAATCAAGAGAAATTATTGCAGTCTATATCACATACTACAGATGATGACAATGAAAATAAGGGATCAAACTGTAGTGAGTCTGAAGATCAGGTCATACAAAGTGTCAGGCTTATTAGCTAGATCAGAGGACACAGGTCGGAACGGGTCGGAGTCGGAACAGATATACTTGGGACAGGATGTAATCAGAACAGGATGTGATCGGAACAGGACGAAGGCGAGACAAGGCGGAGGCGGAACGGAGTCGGGATATAAGGTAAAGCTATAATTGGATCAATCGAAAGTCTAGAATAATTACAAGACAAAAAGCTACAGAACAAATCCAGTCCTAGACATTCCTTAAGTACTCAAGACTGGCTACTACAATCAGGGGTATGATAGGATACAGCAATAACATAGCAACTGATTACTATGTTGATTAGTAACTGTTGCTATCACAACATTGTAATCATCGTAATGCATTGACTATGTTACTAGGGAGGCTCCCGACTTGGTTGACCAGATTAAAGTAGCATCTCAGTATTATCCTAGGGCACAATGGTAGTAACAAGCAGGCCGTTTTCCTCGTGGGAAACCAGGTCTGTGACATAAAGCGAGGAAGAAATTATTCAATATGATACTCCTATGCAGCCATTTCAGCCCCCGATCCTTGTAGGTCAAAAGAGGGCTCATTCACCCGCTCCACAGCCATCTTCTACCCCAAAGGAAGTTATGCATCCCAGCTATAGCTCTCTAATTGACCCTTTAACAACATATCGAGGTGAAAATCTGACTGAGCAGGATGGAGACGAAACTCAAATCGAGTATAACACTCTGATGATGCCATTTAATCCACCACCTCTTACGGGTCAGAAAAGGGATTACTCGCCTACTCCTCCTTTGCCACCCTTGCCTCCAACTTTCATCACTCGTCGAGGACGTACTACACAGCGGCATGACTATAAAAGACTCAACACTGGCAAGGCAGTAGCTCCCATATCTACTGAAACAGACCCAAAATCCTGGATAGAGGCAATGACAGGATCTGAAGCTAGAAATTGGAAGCAAGCTGCTGAAGCTGAGTTCCAGTCTCTTATATCAACCGGTACCGCAGTCATAGTTGACCGCAAACTCGTCCCGAAAAACCGGACTATTCTAACCGGAAAATGGGTTTTTAAACGTAAGACTCATGCTGATGGCTCGTTGGATAAGTACAAGGCACGATGGACAGCAAGGGGCTTTGCTCAACAAAAAGGACGTGATTACTTCGACACCTTTGCTCCTACACCTCGCGCAGACACTATAAGGCTTCTTCTAGTGCTTGGACACCGTCTCGGATGGCACAGACTACAAGGCGATGTTCCAACTGCCTTTCTCAATCCCACACTTGACGTCGTTCTTTATATACAGATGCCTCAGGGATTTGAAAGAAAAGGAAAAGTGGTAAAACTGGAAAAGGGACTTTACGGCCTCAAGCAAGCTGCCGCACTCTGGCATGAAAGTGTTAAAGTTGAGCTTGACAAACTTGGACTCAGGCCTACTGAATCTGATGTTTGTCTATTTACCAACAGCAAAAGAGACGTAATTGTGCTACTTCATGTTGATGACTTTCAAATTCTTGGACCTAATATCCATCAAATCAGAAAACTTGCAAAAGCTCTCAGATCAAAATTTAAATTTAAAGCTGTTTCTCACAACCAATTCCTCGGTATCAATGTGAGTCATGAAGGTGAAATTCCAAAGCCTTCTCAAGGTTGCTATGCACGCAAACTTTTCTCCAGACATGGTCTTGCAGAGTGTAAACCCGTTTCAAAGCCCATTGAGCGTCGCATGAAGATCTCATCACAGATAGTTTGTGCTGAGCAGATCGCAAAGTTCAACCAAACTGTTGGAGGTCTCCAATATCTCACCAACCAAACACGCCCTGATATCACATTTGCAACTAACCATCTCGTTCGTTTCTTTCAAAATCCGTCTGATGAGCACCTCCTAGCTGCGAAGCATGTTCTCAAATATATTAGTAAGGACCCGGATGCTGGTCTCACTTACTCAAAAGACAAAAACCTCATGCTTGAAGCTTATTCAGATTCGGACTTTGCGGGGGATCTATCTACATCTCGATCAACTTCGGGCTCCCTAATTTTTCTTGGAGGCCCAATTGCTTGTAGATCACATCTATAACGAGACGTCGTGCTTTCGAGTACAGAAGCTGAGTATCTTGAACTCACGGAGACGTGCCGACAAGTGACTTGGTTCAGTGAGATTCTCGACGAGATTGGGCTTAGAGATCAGATAAAAGAAAGTAACTGTACTACAATATTTGTGGATAATTAGTCGACAATTGCATTGGTAAGAAACCAAGATAACCATAAGCGTTTGCGTCATGTAAAGTTGCGCAACCATTATTGTCAATAACAGTTTAGACGAGGACTTATTGACATTCAATATATCCCAACCAACAGACAACGAATTGATGCTCTGACAAAGCCTTTGTCAAACGTTGAGATGCTGTGAAGTGTTTCCTAACACTGTGCACAATGAGGGTGAATGTTGTAATTGTGCATCACATGCAAGTGTCTTAGCGTGCAGGCATTCTTTCATTACTGCATCCAGTCTCAATGTAACGAGCAAAGCGGCTCAGGCAAAATAACCAATGCAGAGGTCTACGACGCGGAGGTTCATGGAGCTTTGGCTGCTCTAGACGCAATCACTGCAAGCAAGCGAGATCGAGGACGCAGCGCCATCTACTTCCTACTCGACAATTCCGCTGCAGTCCAGGCCTTACTAACAGGTGTTGTAATTATTAACAGTCCTGCACCTGTAACCCTGGCCATGCACTGTCTCGTTTTCATTTCAATCTGTTGACGAACATGCAAGGTCTGTCTTACACTTAGTTAGCTTGGGGGCCTACTGGTAGTAAAGACACACCCACACCTTGATAATGTTGCCATAGTGAAATTAGGGCGCATATCCTAGTTATTTTCTGCATTCGTCCCACTAGGGCTAATTCCTGTATATATCTAGTGGCCTTATCCTTCAGAAATCTTCAGTTCATTACGTTTACTGAATATCTCTGAAGGTAAGATTCCATACTGTAGTTTTTCTAATTAAAGTTCATTACGTTTACTGAATATCTCTGAAGGTCATATTCATACCTGCTTCGTGTCAACCTACCAAGATTTATTCCATAAATCTCTATTCACCTGCTTCTTTATTCGGCGATAACTCTTCACTCTCCTCCATCGCTCCAGCATTCCGCTCTCACGATCCTTAACCTTTCAACAACAGAAACAACGGGCTCATCATCCTGGAGGATTCAAAAGTTCTGCAAAATGGTCGCTAGAACAGCTGCACCTGTTAAAGTAGGATGGATCCCGGGCCATGCAGGGCTGGTAGGAAATGAAATGGCTGATGAGCTCGCTCGAAGAGAGCTTAACTCGTCGGATAACTCCAGGACGACTCATGGGGTGATGACCCTCGCCACATCTGGACGGAAAACTCGCGAACTGGCAAGGCAGATGGTTACAGACTGGTGGCACTCCAATCGCCCCAGGCATTACGCTGACCTCGAACTCGAGATGCGGCGCAAGAAACCGCCAGAGCTATCTCTGCCGAGAGCGGTTTACGCCCGCTTAATAGCCGCTCGAACTGGACATGGAGACTTTGCGGCTTATCACCGCCGCTTCAACCACACTGACGCTACAGTTAACTGCGAGTGTGGGATGGAAAAATCAATTGGTCACCTTGTCCAGTGTCGGAAAGCACTGGCAACATGGCGGCTGAAGAGCGGAAAGCTAAGGGCGCCGGCTCTGGAATTAATGCTCGGATCAAGGGGATGGCAGCTGTTCAGGGACTACGTCCAGGAGAGTGGAATATACACAGAGGCTAGTAGGGGGATGGCAGGGATACCTGTGACTCGGAGGTGATAGATCAATGGCCTAGGTGGATCGGCATGGACAGAGAGATTGGATTCGAGGCTCAGGCGCGTGGTGGCTGAGGCGGAAAGATAGAAGGGAGATTGTTTAAGTTTTTCTTTTGTAGTGCGGGATTTTGCGGGAAAGTTTTTGTTTTTTTTTCAACTCTGGGCTGCCGAATTTGTCATGGTTCAACACATAGATGCATTTTGGCATGGTTCCGGTCATTTAGGTGGGACGAGGCATTTGTACTGCACGGTAGTTAACCTGATCCGGCCCAACCCCACTCGTGCTCAAGCTCCAGTAGGAGTGCAACAGTAGTTACTCAACCTAGCACATTAATGAACAAACAAACGCACGAATCGAGAAATTCGAAAATTCGAGAATTCATTTTTTCCCTCTTTCCATTCCTATGATCACTTCTGTGCTTGACTTCTCGAATTGTTAACCGTCGCGAGGTATTTAAAATGCCTCCGGTGAGAAAAAATCGCCCAAAACCGACAACTTCAGTCGCCTCTGAACGGAAACCATTGTGTCCAAAACCTACTGGCCTCGTGCAAAAACTATCAAGCCTATTTGCGAGTGAGGCCTTCGTCCCAGGGAAGTCTACAAATCTTCCCGACAAAGAGATGACTGATTCTGAGCCCATCATGACAGTTACAATTGGTCCCGAGACCACCAACCCCATCGAGCTGGCCCCAGTGGCAAGCAGCTCTAGGAAAGGAAAGGAGGTCGTCAGAGAAAAGACGACAGAACCTGCAGAAAACTCTGGAAGAAAAATCGCTGTGCCAGCCTCCAAAGGTACAGCTTTGACAACAGCAATGGAATTTCCTCCTGAGCTGCAATCTGTGATGGAGGCCGAAAAGCGTCGAACGGCGCAAATTAAGGCCCGAATCGAAATTTGCTCCACTACAATTAGCAGTGTGGAAGCAGCACTCTCGCCTCTCTCGATTGGCGACGACAAAGAATTTGTAGACGGCATCAAAGTCTACCTTCGAGCGGCCATCGGCCAATTTGTTCAATCAGGCCCAGGGACCACACCACCGGTTCTCCCTGCTCGCCCAAGCAACCCTCTTCCGACGAGGGCTCAAGAAATTAGGGTTCAGAACCCTACGACAACCCATGCTCCTGCACCAAAAGCGTCTTGGGCCACAGTAGCCCGTGCAGGTCTAGGCAGCACCGCCTGCCTCAAAAGCAAAAAGTGCCAAGCCGAGGACAGCAGTCAATACCCGACTGTTTCTACGCCTCGCGTTTAATCACCCCACCGACAACTGTCACTAGCTGGCGTAAGATTATCTGTGTCACAGGTGCTTGGTACCGCTGCCAACAACATTACGTTGGTCCAGCGGGTCAAAACAGGCTTTGTGCTGACAGCAAAGAATGAACTCGCTCGGAAAGAGCTACTGGATTTCTCCATATCACGGAGGGAATCCGGAATAAACCTGGAGCCAGCGTCAAATCTGGTTGCCTTCCAGATTGCCATCGTACCGGTGACAATAAACACACTTGCAGGTCCCATCGAGATCATGGCAAAGATGGTTGCAGACAAAGTATCGCAAGTTACAAAATTGGTTCCGTTTCTTGTCCGTCCTCATGGGCAGTGCAAGCCTGGGGCGCCATACGAGAACTGGCAAGCCCTCTTTCCTCGCGAATCCACGCCCCGACCTGGATTTCGCCTTTTCAATGACTCTGGAGCTGCGAAGCTCTTCCGACTGCGTCGACCAATAGAACAATGCAAACGCTGCCTTGGCTTCCACGCCAGCCGCGGATGCTCCCGCACCCCAGCTTGCTGGAAATGCGGATCTAATATGCACTCAGAATCAGAGTGCAAGGCCCTCACCCGGTGTCGAAACTGTGGGGGACCTCACCGATCGGATTCCCGGGCCTGCTTAGCCAGACCCAGCAAGTCCGGACCGGTGCCAAAAGAGCAGCTCGCGCGGATCCGCCAGATCCAGCAAGGGGAGTACCCGAAAGTGGCTCGATTTAGGGCTGCAGCCAAAAGGGCCGAAGAGGCAATCATGGCCTCAGCGAAGGATGTCTCGATGGCCGAGGGATCGGGTTTTGGAATACTGGAATCCGAAGAAGAAGTTTGATGGTACAGCAACCCTTGGTGAAGTCTACAAAAAGCTTCAAATATATAGCAGGATACCAGCTGAATTCAGGTTATCTGCGAACTAATCTTTCGCTCTCAGCGGAGATAAGAAAAAGTCACTTGGAGGATGTGGCAGGAAAGGGAACGGGCGAGAGGCGCTGGATCCTGACCAAACAGTATTTCTTCCAAATTTGATTTCAGTTTTTGATTTATGTTTTTGATTTTAGTTTTGCTGTTAACGTCTACAATTTCAGTAGAAGTTCATACGGTTGGAATGAGTTGGGCCTGTTCGCAGTGATCCTTGCCGGCTCCACCGGTCCTTGACCCATTGTGGATAAAAAAGCGTTAGCTTAGGACCAGAAATTACCAAAAAAAAAAAAACAAACAGTCTCAATGTAACATAGTTAATCATAACCCCTTGTAATTCACGACATTAGATACGTTCCTCTTCCACACGATCCATTTCTTTATAATATAAAGCTACAGGAGCACCTTTGACCAAAGCTCAGGTGAGTGCGGTCCGAAAGTCAATGCAGATGCCAGCTTGCGCAGACAAGCAGAAGCAGGCTGTGCGAATTCCCTTACCCAAGCCACCTGAGAAGCGCGTAGTGACAAGCTGTCATCATCTCAACACCTCAGCCCTGCCGGACCAAGGACAGCACAGGATATACAAGAAATTGTTTCCAAGAACTCCTTCAATGCCCTTTACGTCAAAGAGGATCAGAGCAATGACAAAATAGAAGAATAATGGACAGCTTTAAGTCCCACAAGGCTTCGCCCATGCAATTAACAGTCCTTTCCTTGAATGTTGGCAAAGGTGCACTTTTGCATGAGATCGCCCTCAATGAATCTTTTACTGTATTAGCAGATATTATCTTGATTCAGGAACCTTACATTTTTCGTTATTGCGCCTGACAGATTACAAAGTGCCATCCATCATATGAGACTTCATCTCTGATTGATGACTGGTCAACCACCAGGCCTATAGTGATATCCTACATACGGAAAGGGGTTGGACTACGTGCATACCAAATATATAATAATGTCTCTGGCAACATACTCACTCTCTGTCAAATCAACATCATTATCATTTTTCATCCCACATTGCATTACCCATTACCATTATTTACAAGAATCTTCAATCGGTGCAATGCCCCAGCTGTTGCATTGTCATCGACAACGCCCTCCAATCCAGGAGGGCAACTTAACCCAAGCCTGCTTGACATTGTGAATACAATGCAAAAAGCAGAACAACAACGGAAAGAAAGACTGGATATAGCCCAGGAATTTCTAGAACTAATCAACTCCTGGGCTAAGAGCAAAGGAGAGAAACAAGCAGCATCAGTTGTCGCAATCCTGCTGGAAAATGTCATGCATGTTATCACTGCCTTCGCAGTAGGTAAGGCAAAAGCATCTAACTTTTCAAGTAAGAAGCCCCCAACCATGGCAAGCACTCCAAAACCAGTCGCGCCTAGGAAAAATACGGCTGTTGAGGATCACAGTCACGTTCTACCCCCAAAGCCTCAAGACACCAGCTCACCCTGGGTGTGACAGTCTTAAAGTGGCGTTTTATTCAAACTGAACTCAGAGCTAGATACAAATGAAAATCTTAAAGTAACGAGCAGAGCCATGACTGAAAGCCTTCTATTTATTTACAAGACTATGATCTCGTTCCCTCATTTCATACCATTCTCAAAATAGACCATGACCTGTCCTCCGACAAACACCAGCATCTCCGTCTATTTTAATTCACGACTGGTGGTCGAGTCGTCCTGTCTGTAATCTAAATTTTTCATTTGAGAATAGATTTGCATGATCTGGGCCAAGGCCTATACGTGGGTCTAATGAGCCATGGAGGGGTTCATGACATGTTTGATGTTTAGTATAGTTGGAGAGTTCAAGCCTTATTTGTTAGGCAGCAGCCTAATGATAACCAGGTATGAGCCTGTAACAGAGTGTTACATATTATCTTGTATCAAGCAACTAAGTTTCACTTGGCCACATTACATTGGAGCTAGGAAGGAATTTGAGATAGCGAAGTAGAATTGCCAAGTGAGAGAGTCAGCTAGATGGCAAAGATGACAATGGGTAGTGGCAGAGCAATATGTCATTCTCACCAACAGAGTACATACTGGATGAGCTATGTGTTATGAATCTTATTTATGGACTGGATTACGGAGCTGTTAAGCTACAGAGGTTGAGTCAGTTTTGGCAAGATAAAGATTTCAAGGGTGCAGGTAAATCACGAATAGTTAATCAAGTAGATATATTTAGTTCTGATTATCGAAGGGTATAAGGTTGTGTATCTTAAAACAAAAGTTGTTCGAACTAAGGAGCAAATTCTAAAATTCCAACCAACATAATCTACGCCCCATTTGCCTAGCCCTAACCAAATTTACGAAATAGTCCGTGCGCCACCCAATCCAAATTACCTACAACTAATTCATAACAGTAGGTCCCTCTCTTAGTGCGAGTTCCTACAAGCAGCAGGTCTCGGCTTCTTCGGAAAACGAGCGAAAAACTTATCGAGTGCTTCCAAATCTCTTACATGTTCAAAAGGTTCCCAAGTAGGTTGCGAATCACCAGCCCATTTGACAAGATATTGAAGCTGACCTGATTTCCCAGTTTTTCTGGCATCTAATATTTCCTCAACGTAAAATTCGAGTTCCCCATCAACTTCAACTGGAGGAGGTATTTTCTTCTGCGCAGGAAGAGGGTCTATAGCTACTAGTTCGAGTAACGAAACATGAAAGACTGGATGAATTCTCATGGTCGAAGGTAAATCCAATTTATAAGCATGAGTCGAGATTTTCGCTATTATTTTGAAGGGTCCTAGTCGCTTGTAATCGAGCTTGGCAGATGGTCTAGTTGTTCGAATGTTTTTCCGTAGCAGCCAAACTGAAGATCCAATTTCAAATACCGGAGGAGAAATTCGGTGCTTGTTAGCATGTTCAACATAAGTTTCCTGTGCTAGCCGAATTTCCTGTCGAAGGTGCTGCTCGAGTTTTTCTAGTTTTACTCGGAACTGTTGTAATTCTGGTAACGAAGGTGACAAATTGTTTGAATCCTTTCTTAGGATCTCAAATCGAGGGTTGAAGCCATAGTTTGCGAAGAACAGAGTAACCTTAGTGGTTGCAGAAATCGAATTATTGTATGCAAATTCAGCAAGAGACAACTACTCAACCCAATTGTCTTGCTGGTACGAAATATATCCCCGCAAATATTGTTCCAGAATAGCATTTACTCGCTCAGTCTGTCCATCTGTTTGGGGATGAAATGCTGTACTAAGGCGAGATTCAATGGATAGAATTTTACTAAGTTCCTTAGTATAGCCAGATGTAAAAATCGAACCACAGTCTGAAATTACTGAGCTCGGAAGACCTCGGAGACGGAACATCGAATCGCGATAGAGGCGATCAAAGTTAGTCGAATCCAAGTCAGTATTACAGGGTACAAAATGTGCCATCTTGGTGAGACGGTCAACCACAACAAGTACTGAATCAAATGAGTTAGAAAACGGAAGACCCGTGATAAGGTCTAGAGAGACTGATTCCCAAAGTCGCTGAGTAATTTCCAGAGGCTTAATATACCCATAGGGTGCGTGTCGGACAGGTTTTATGCGCTGACAGGTATCACAATTGCGAATGTAACAAGCGATGGTCTTACAAATTCCAGGCCACCAAAAATCGCGAGATATTAGTTAAAATGTAGCTGCCTGTCCTGGATGACCTGCAGCAGGATGCGAATGTCGTGAGCTGATAATGCGCTGCTGGAATTCTAGGTTTTGTGGTATATAAATTAGTCCATTGACTTCTAAAAGACCATCATCATTTTTGCGGCATGTAGCCAAATCGACACCTAGGTGACGAGTTAGTCCCTGATCAAGGACCTTGAATATGCTCTGCCCAAATGAATCTAATTTCAAATTTTCTTTAATTTCTGCTTCAAAGTGCGCTTCTAGCGCCGAAATTTCAAATTTCTCAGGTCTGAGTATTGTTGCAGGTTGCAGTTCCTCATTTTCAACAGGAAGATCTCCTGATCTTCTAGTTAACACGTCTGCGCGTTGATTTTTACTGCCTGGACGGTAAACAATCCTGAAGTTTAGTTCTGAGAGCTCATTGGCCCAGCAAGCTTGTCTTCTGTTCAAGATTTGTTTTGAGGCAAAGGTTGTCAAGTTCGAATGATCTGTAAGAATCAATAAAGGCTGTGACAAATTGACAACGTATGGTCGAAATTGCACTAGTGATGCTACAATGGCGAGGAGCTCCTTGTCACCAATCCCATAGTTGCGCTCAGCTGGAGTCAAATTCCTCGAAAAGTATGCTATTGGGTGTAGCATTTTTTTACCTGAATGTTGGAAATACTGGGACAGAATTCCTGAGATTGCGAAATCTGAAGCATCTGTTTCGAGGATTGTTTCCAAATTCGGCTCAAAGTGTCGGAGTATTGGAGCTGAACAAAATTTCTGCTTTAAAGCCTCAAATGTTTCTTGTTGTTCATTACACCATTCAAAAGTCGAATTTTTACAAAGTAATTTAGTTAGAGGTTTCACCTTTTGGGAGTAACCTTCTATGAATCGACGATAAAAATTTGCGAATCCAAGAAAAGACTGAAGCTCTTTTACACATGTGGGAGGATTCCACTCGAGTATTGTTGAAACTTTGGCTAGATCCATGGATATACCGGATGTCGAGATAACAAACCCAAGGAATTTTGTCAAAGTAGTGAAGAACTCGCATTTTTCTCCCTTGATATAGAGTCCTGCTTGAAGCAACGATTCTAGTATTTGACGGACATTATGGCGATGCTCTTCCAGATTTTGAGAATATATCAAAATGTCATCAAGATAGACGACACAGAAACGATCGAGATACTGTCTCAAGGTATCATTAACATATTGCTGGCAAGTAGCAGGAGCATTTGTGAGGCCGAATGGCATAACTAGATATTCATATAGTCCATAGCGGGTGCGGAATGCCGTCAAATGTTCATCTCCTTCTCGAATTCTAATCAAATTGTATGCTCCACAAAGATCAAGTCGAGTGAATATTTTTGCAGCTTGTAGTTGGCGGAGAGTTTCATCTATTAAGGGTAGTGGATATCGATTTTTTTTGGTCAGGGAATTAAGCCCTCTGTAATCCACACAGAATCTCAATCCACCTCCAGGCTTACGAACGAATAAAACTGGTGAGGCCGAGGGCAAAGACGAAGGACAAATGAATTTTTTTTTTAGATTTTCCTCAAGGTAGTTCCAGAGAGTGCGAAGTTCCAAATTCGACATGTTGTATAATGGGCCAAATGGAGGCTTTTTGCCTTCCTCAAGCTCTATGCTATGGTCGACATACCTATGAGGAGGAAGCTTATCTGCTTCCTTTCTAGTGAACAGCGGCAACAAGTCATGGAATTCCGGTGGGATTTTCTGAAGTAATTCATTGCACTCTTCAGATTCGGATTTTTCGGATTTTTCTAGATGCTCCTCAATTTCCCTAACAGAAACAGCGAAGACTTCAAGGTTTTCACGCTTTGCTAATTTGTTGAGAACAGGTAGCGTGACAGAACAGATTGAGACATCAGAGTCCCTATTATGAAGACAATGAGACTGACAGAATTCTGATGTGAACAAGATCGAATTTGAAGACCAATGAATTGTAGGGTCATGACAATTGAGCCAAGCTTTTCCAAGTATAATAGGATAATCTGAGAGCTTTGTTACCTGGAACAGGGCACACTCAGAATGATCACCAAGCTGTAAACTTAACTCAATATCGTGTGTTATAGCTCCACTAACTGATTCACGGCCATCAACGACTTTTAAAGTCTCAGGATATTTTTTCTTTTTTGGTATTAAATTATTTTTTTCAAGGAAATAAGAATCGACAAAGAGCGAAGTTGCGCCGGAATCCACCATTGATGAAGAAGAAATATTTTTGTTGATTATAGTGTTTAAAACAAGTGGTGGTTTATTTCCCAAATTGAAGTTAATTGAATGTATTGCGGCCCAAATTTTACTAAAAGATTGCCGCTTATCCTCTAGATGTCCTAGTTTTTTGTTTCAAATATAGTAGACGAATTTTCTTCAGGTTGATCTGGTGATTGTACAATTGCAGATGCTACTTTATTTTTTTTTGCTTCAGCCTTTGGGCAATACCTGACAAAATGCCCAGACGCTCCACAATATGTACACAAATTATTTGCCCTACGATAGGCATTGCGCGATGCTGCATCGAGCTCGATGGGTTCTCCAGGAGGTTGCTGGGGGGCGGATTGGGGCGAAGGTGGGGGCAAATACGAATTTGAGTTCGCTTGCTTCAGTGGATTATTCTGTAGCCTCAATGGCCCCACGCTCTTTTTCTCTTGTGCTCGTGCCTGATTCTGGTTATCTAATTTAATGCACAATGCAGCGAATTCATTTATTGTTGATGGGACATCTCTTCCCACTAGCATATCCTTGATTCCATCCTTTAGTCCACGGCAGAAGTGGTGGATTTTCACAGCATCTTCGTTCCAGCCAAGTTGCAATATTAACGCCGAAAATCTAGAAAAGTATGCCGAACAAGATGAATATTGTTTGAGCTGATCTAAATCCCTCTCAGACATGGCGTATGAATCAGGATCTGCAAAGGCCGCTCTCAGGGCATGCATCAAGTTGTCGAAGGTGTCGAATTGAACTTTCCCATCGGATTCGTTCACAAAAGGCTCAAGCCATTCAAATGCCTCACCACGGAGGTAGCTTGCAGCGAAACTAATTTTTTCATTATCAGATCTAAAATCGTTTGGATTTTGACCAAACCAGAGTGCTAATTGTCTGGAGAACGCCTTAAATTTATCACGATCTCCATAGAACAGGTCAGGCCTGTTGCCTTCTTGCCTTGATGTCGAAGTCGATGGTTTAATTGTGCGGCACAAATCCATACCAAGCGAGAAGTACTCGTACATCAGAAATTGCTGATTATCGCAAGCTGTAGAGGGGATCTGTGGTCCCATAATCTCAGGATGACTGGCAGCTTGCTTACCCATTACAAAAGCTTGGGTACAGAACATTTTGACCTTAGGATGTGCACCCATTGGTATCGGAGCCGAAGAGCTGGTTGGCTGGCTCTGAATTTCCCCGATCAGAGCAGCTAATTTATCCCACTCGCTCTCAAGTAAATTGGCATTTGCAGTAGTTGATTCTTCGGTCGACATTTTTGATTTTAACTTAATTAATCGAGTTGGATTTAGATTTGTCAAAGCTGACTCGAGGTCTGTAATGTGAGTTCGAACAAAGTGTTATGAATCTTACTTATGGACTGGATTACGGAGCTGTTAAGCTACAGAGGTCGAGTCAGTTTTGGCAAGATAAAGATTTCAAGGGTGCAGGTAAATCACGAATAGTTAATCAAGTAGATATATTTAGTTCTGATTATCGAAGGGTATAAGGTTGTGTATCTTAAAACAAAAGTTGTTCGAACTAAGGAGCAAATTCTAAAATTCCAACCAACATAATCTACGCCCCATTTGCCTAGCCCTAACCAAATTTACGAAATAGTCCGTGCGCCACCCAATCCAAATTACCTACAACTAATTCTTAACACTATGAGGATGTACAAATAGTCATTACCTGTAGTTGTGGTACTTCTCTCTTCATGTAGTTTAATCTTTCTAAAAGTACACTACAACCAGCTTGGTTTTGTCACAGGATGCAACAAGCTCAAGACAGGTGGAAAAAAGGAAGAAGAGAATCTTCGAATCTTTTGAATTATGTGTTTTGTTTTTTTCTTACTTTTTGTTGTGCCAGTGCACATTATTTTTTATAAGGTCACGTGCTGGTTACCTAAGTCTAGAAAACTAAAAGGCTCGGGGCGCGTGGTGGCTGAGGATAGACAATAATGCATGTGAAAATTACAAGAACACAAAGGTGCGTGAAAATGCTTGTAGTTGAAGGTAAATGGTGACATAATCTAAAACTTATCTTCCTCTGACTTCTTGTTAAGCAATAGTTGTATAGCACGTGATCTCATGCTGGGGAGAAGAAACAGGATGGCAAAAGCCACAAGCCAGACCTAGTGTAAGAGCAGCATGTACAAAGCAGGGCAGAGGTATGGGTCAAAGGTATGGTATTCAGGCTAAAGGGTGCCATCTTACACCATGTATGAGATAGCTGCACAACCACTCGACCAAAAGGTCAGACCAGAATCATAGAACACTAGAAGTGGGACATTTACACAGATATACATTATACAGAAGGCAACCCTGACACCTAGGCAGTTTGGCCCACTTGTAGATGGAGAAATCCCTTCTATATATAGAGAAAAAAACAACCCCTAGAAGTATAATAACAATAGTAAGGAACTCAAATATCCATACCTCAGTTATCTCATACATTGTGACCTATAAACCTCTACCTCATCTCTATCACCCTGTGATGGCTTGTAAGCCGGTAATTGCCTGTAGCCTGCACTGTCTAACACAGGCTTAGGATGAAACTAGGCAGGGCCCATTCTTGGAAGCAGGGTCTTACAAAGTGGCAATATCAATATTGTGAAACTTCTGATAATGAAACTCAAGGGTGGAATATTTGTTAAGGTTATGAGTTGAATGGGAGTATAGTTACTGATTAATTTTCACAGATTGTGTTTCAGGATATTGTAGAGTTGGTAAGTTACTTGTTGGCAGGTATCAGATACTTCTTCTTCGATACTGTTCACGAGATAGAACACAGACTAATTATATACTCTAATATGACCCTTGTCATCGTCTATGTTCTCTCTCCCAACTTACTGCCAACAGCGCGCCTTGGTAAAGCTCTGCAGCTCATGAGTCTATCTCTCATGAGAGGCCTCCCCCGTTCTGGAGGCTGATGTGCGCAGTCCCAGCGCGCGTCGCTGAAATGCCTCAATCACTTACGTGTAATATCCCAGCTGAGCAATCCTGAACCCAGCTGTTCAGGACCGACAGCAGACCTGTCCATGGCTTGCCTTCGTGGTTCGTACATACACCGCGGCGTCGCGCCAATCATTCCCATACAGTGTCTCAATTCCGCAGTCCTTAGTCCATTATTCAGGAGCAGAAGCATTTGCATAGTTCTGGTAGGGTGCGAGGTCTGCATATACCTCTGAGCACTATCCTGTAGTTACCCGGCGATACCTAACCGCACATGGCTAGCGCGTGTGGTCAATAGGCTCATCACGACGCTGCCCCAATCATTGCCCTGCAATGACTCAGTACAGCGTTCTTAAGTCTCCGACTCAGGGGCGACAGTAGTTGCATCTGTAGTCAGTACACGACGTGCATATGCACTTGTCGGCACCGAGACAGTCATCGGGTGGCGATATCACAACAATATGAGAAGTGATCTGGATAGAAAACTGTGTCATTGGCTTGAATAATAATCATGTATAAAGTAACTGTTGTTATCATTTTCAATCTGTAGTTCACCATAGATTGAAGATAAACTACCCCTGACAAGAAGGTTTCCCAAGTGCCTATGCTTAGACTGTGACACACCCAATGACAAAGCTTCAACAAAGGGCAGTAGGATTGTAATATGTTCAACACATTAAATATTGCTCAGATTCTCAGAGTACAGGCGACACTATAAGTACTGCCATAGTTAGATGGTGCAGTGGTACATGATCTTAGCCGATCTTCCAAGTAGATTTTGTACAGTTCAAACATTGTCAGGATTGCCTTCTGTATAATCAATATATGTGGAGATGACCTACTTCTAGTGTTCTATGATTCTGGTCTGGCCTTTTGGCCGAGTGGTTATGCAACTATCTCATGCATAATGTAGGATGACACTCTTTAGCCTGAATACCACCTCTTTGATCCTCGTGTCCTCCCTGCTGTCTATATGCAGCTCTGACAAACATGCATCTTATTTAAGACATAAAATTGTGGGATTAAATCCGGCAATACACAACTACATTCTTCGCAGGGCTGGTGTACTAGTACGACAAAAGTGCGCATGGACAGTCAAAGGTTTTGAATTTTACTTTAGTAGGTACTTACAGAGGAAGGTTCACTATTCAGTTGGCAAATAGACCTCAAAGTGTCATTTGCAAATGAAATCCATAGCATGGGTGTATGTAGTGATGAAGGAGAGATACAACATGTACAAATAACACCAATTTTTCTTCATGGCTAAATAGCTGAGTACACAGTAAATGATTAAAAAAAAGTACAGGCACCCTTTGTGATTATCATAGGACAAAGTCCGACAGCCAACCTGATCTGACAAGGCGCTAAATGTGCCCAAATATATGCAGGAGTGCATAATTTCTGAAATAGCTAGTTTGGCAATTGGAAACACAAAATATTCATTTATTTTTTTTGCAGAAAAAAAATACAAGGTATCTACTTCAAGGAAATGGTAGAAGTATCTTTCGCAGCTATTGATAGTGACATAATTCAGATGATAATTGTGATTGAGATAGATTTTAAGTTAGTCTACTGTTCATGATATGCTTAGATTCATATACCTCGAGCTAAGCAGCTAAATTGTGTTCCTCCAGATCTAGATTCATCAGAATAATTACTTACTCAGTAAAATTCTCCTAGTCTCAGTTGTATGTTTAGGATATTGGTTAAGTTTCTAGTTACTAGTCTATGATAAATCTCCCATTGCTAAGGTAGTCATGATTGATACAAAAAGCACAAAAGATGAATCATTTCTCTAAATGATATCTACAGCCCAAGGTTTCCATATGGCTACCATCATAGAACTGTCACGGAATAAGACAAGGTTGTTACTTGATTGATAAATTGATCGCAGGGTTATTGTTAAAGTTATGAGCTTGAGCGAATATGGAGGTTATAGCGGAATCAGTGTCGGCGGTTAGACCGATACAGTAAGTCTCGTATGAAGTTGTAGAAGGAAGAATTGACTGGAAACAAGTGTATTGAGATGTATGGTTCTAAGTAAACTGAGCTGATAAGAGTGAGATTGCGTGTGCGCATGTCTTATCAACTGAGGTTTTTGACCAGTATTTATCAATCTCCATGGATCATAAGTTATGATCCCTGTAGATGTAAATCTATATACGTACAGATATATGTGACAGAAATATAAAGCTAAATACATGTGTGTCGGTAATAGATCCGAGAAACCTTTAACCTGCATTTGATACATAATCATCTGATGGAATGCTAGTGTGAAATAAATGCCAATATGCATTAAACTTTCCGTGAGGAATGTGCTGATGACAATGATATAGGAAGGTGAATTTGATAACCTAATTAGCCGGACTTACAAATGAGTTATCCTTGGCATTCTAGGATATACAATATTTCAACAGTTATAACTATAAAGCGAGTAGCTAATTTAAATATACTATTTTGCTTGGAACAACACTATTGAATGCTAAATGATACGCTTGCCAAGTTGATTATGTAACAAGAAACCTAAGCACAGAGTTGTGTCCTACCCCGAAGGTCTAACAGTACAGCAAATTGAAATAGTTCCGGATATTAGAAGAGTTGAATACTAGCCTTGAGGTTGATTTAGAGATATGATAAATGTGTTTAATGTACGAAGAAGTTTACTGATATTTAATGGATAGTTAATTGTAAAGAAATTGCTATAATTCTATCTGTGTAGCGAGAAGTCCCTCTGTATACATGAAAGCGGGGTTTTCTGCACACTAGTGTAAATTCCAACATACTTCCTTATATAACCTAAATGGGAAAGTTGTTTGAGATCCTGAAGCCAATGTATGCTGTAAGGCATCTATTGGCTAATTACTATTCATGCCAGTGAGTGATGATATAGGTTGATCACATCTCATGGCGTCAGTGCATATTATTCTAATATAATTAATTTGGAGGACTTCTATCACAGTATTACTGTATAGAAGACGATGGAATTAGCACAGTGGATTGAGGTCAGATAGAATCAGATATTCGAGTTAACTAAAAGTATACCAAGATGGAGACAGCCAGACTCCTAAGTACAAATTTTCCTCCAAGCAACTGATCTGCATGAATAGCGTAATTGACGCGACTCATATGTTTGACTCTACCTGACTCGGATCTCCCCTGTAGCAGCTAGACACACCTTGTCATTTAACACCCCCCCTCAAAGGTTGTCCTGACTCTAGTCTCCTATCAATTGTTGTTTAGTAGATACTATCACGGGGACTTGTGTACACATAATACCAAGCTGTTCAATGAATTTCTGGAACTTCACTCTTGCCAACAGTTTGGTCATGCCGTCTGCTACCATATCATCAGTATGAATGTAATCAACTGCCAATCTCTCCTTTCCGGCGAGATCACGAATAAAGTGATAGCAAATATTGATATGTTTTGACCTTTTGTTCAGATATGCATTTTCAGTTAGCGCAATTGATCCTTGGTTGTCTCCGAGCATTTGGACTACTGCAGGATTTTTCCCAATATACTTTGGTAGTCCGAGGTCTCGAAATATTTGAGCAATCCATTGTCCATAATTTGCACACATTGATAGAGCAATATACTCAGCTTCACAGCTTGATGTTGATACCGAGCGCCGCTTTTTACTCGACCAAGAGATTGGACCACCATAGAACATGGTAACCCTTCCTGAGGTACTTTTACGGTCATTTTTATCACTTACCCAGTCGGCATCTGAATAGACCTTAAAGCTACTGTATTCTCCTCCGAGACTGTAACAGATCCGAAATTTTATTGTCAACTTCAAGTATTGGAAAACTGTTTTGAGTACATATCCATGATGTTCTGCGGGATCACTCATGAATTGACTGAGTTTTCCAACTGCAAAAGCAATATCCGGCCTCGTGACGGTTGTGGCATACATAAGGCTTCCAATTGCTTGCTGGTATTCTGTAATGTCGATTCTTTTGTCATCATTTGTGGCGGGCCGTAAGTGTTCATATCCAGTGAGTGGCACTGTTTTTGGCTTGTGAGCACCTTTTCTGAATCCAAACTTTTCCAACACGTTTTGAATGTATTGTTCTTGATCAAGATATAGAGTCCGGTTCTTTCTATCCCGCATGATCCTAGCTCCAAGTATCTTTTCTATCTCCCCCAGATTCTTGGCGCTGAATCTTGTCAATAACTTTTTATAGAACCAATCCAAATGTTTTTGAGACTTAGCCGATGCCACAATGTCGTCAACATAAACCAATAGACTTGTACCATTGTTGTGAGTAAACATGCACGGATCGGCAAGGCTTTGTGTGAATCCCCATGTCAGTAACGAATCTTTGATCAGACAGTTCCAGTCTCTTGCAGCTTGTTTTAGCCCATATAAACTTCGAAGTGCTTTCCTGTCATGTAGAGACATGATTCATTCATGAGTTGATATTATTCAGACAATCATGACTATATTACAACGTCATGTATAGACACGATTCATTGTTTGTACCTGTTGTATCAACTATGACTATGTCTTAGTGATAGGAGAAACATCATTGACTAGTTACTAGAAACCTAGTCAAGATCCTAAACATACAACTGAGACTAGGAGAATTTTACTGAGTAAGTAATTATTCTGATGAATCTAGATCTGGAGGAAGACAATCTGGTTGCTTGGCTCGAGGTATATGAACCTGAGAATATCATGTATTGTAAACTATATAGAAATCTATCCCAATCACAATCATCATCTTTATTCATGTCACCATCAATAGCTGCAAAGGACAGTTTAACCATTTCCTCATATTTCCAGACGTAGCCTCTTTTAATTGAAATTCCTTTAGGTGGCTGAAGAAAAATGTCCTCTTTAAGATGAGATTCTGTAAACGCATTCTTGATATCATAATGGAAACATTCTAAGTCTTCAGCAGCAGCAGCGACGGCAAGAAATAATCGAAGTGTGTCCATTCTTGCTGTTGGAGCAAATGTTTGATTATAGTCAAGACCATGAATCTGACTGAATCCACGCGCTACAAAACGGGCTATAAAAAGTTCAATTGAGCCGCCGGTATGAGTCTTGATTGTGTATACCCATTTGCAGGATACAAGATTTGTGTCTTTTGGTGGTATGACTTCCACAAATGTATTATTTTTCTGGAGTGACACCATTTCTTCATTCATTGCCTTTTTCCATTCTTCTGAGTAGGATGGGTCTTTCTTTGCTTCTGCAAAGCTAGAGGGAATTTTTATACCCGTAATTACCTCGGCTGGAAGTTCAGATTCTACATCTTTATCATGTAGCTGATGCAATAGTGAACTGTTCGTTAGATCATTTCTTCGACTTTGAATCAATTGTGCAATGAATACCTTGACACGTTTGGAATCTCGAAGCGACTCAGTTTCTTGCTGAGAGGTACGTTTCTGAACGGTAGAGCGTGTAAAGTATCTGTGCCTTTGCAGTGGGAGTAAATGTTTTGAGGTCGAAAAATTGTGCTCAAGATTAGTGTTAGCTAATGAGATATCTACGTTTGAATTCTTTGTCTGAGAATTCAATGACAATGTTTCTGTTGAATGATTAGCATCAACTGGATATTCTTCCTCTAATTCATCTGAATCATTGTCCATAGCAAGTTTTTCAACATCAATTTTTTCTGCTTTGCCATCACTCATGTTTTCTTTGTCGTCTTGTGAAATTATCTCCTCGTAAGGTTGACGATTTATATTTTGGCGTTCACAAGTTCCATTTATCTCATATCTCTCATATACTTCTCCTGAATCAGAGTCCGTATCAATGTCTGTTTCTGAAGCCAAGTTATCACTTTCAGGTTCTTTTTCCAGATCCATATCAGGCGCGCTCAGATTTTCTAAGTGCTGATTGTTGATTAAGGTCTTCTCCAAGTCTCGACAAACGTTTTCACTGCTGCAAGCTGCTTTGTGAAGAGTGGGCTGAATCATTTTGGGGAGTTCACTACTGCCCACTATACTTACATGTTCTCGACTGGCATCTCCTTTATTATGAGCTGGACGTGGATCAGTGAGTGTGATAGCTTCTGAGTTAAAGTTATGCTCCTCAGTTTCTTTTGGTTTATCCTTCTCTGTACTAGCTTGAGGAAGACTCAACTTTTGTTCAATCTCCACATTTTTTGGTCTACTTCTTGGTCTTCTATCCATGGTCACATTCGGTGTTCCTTGAGGCCCGATCTTTGCATTTCGTATCTTTAGATCAACTGTTCCTCCTTTTTCGTTCTCGTTAATCACTACACGACTTGATAAAATAGTGTATCCTCGTTCCGGTGAATAAACCTTCAAGTGTTTTGTTGTATTCTCAGAATATCCTACAAATACGCCTACTCTCGCTGGGTTAACAAGTTTATCGTGTCTTTCATGAGCAGGCAGTGTCTTTTTATCTACATAGTAGAAACATTTACTCCCCCATTTCCGTATATGATCAATTGAAGGGGTTTCACCCGTAAAGGCTTTGATTGGACTGGTTTTCATGTTCGAAATTATTGGGCCAGAGTCAGTTGGTTGCGTATGTAGCAGTCAGCTTCTGCTGCTTCATCCCAGAACTCAATTGGAAGTTGGGCTTCTTCTAGCATTGCCCTCATATCGAACTCAACAGTTTGGATCGAACGTTCTGCAGGGCCGTTCTGATGCGAAGAGGCAATAGTGGTTGATTGTGCAAGAACTCCATCTTCTATTTTCCAATCGTGGGTGGCTTTTAGGAGTTCGGGTGCGTTGTCTGATCTTGCACATTTAACTTTCTTGCCCGATTGATGTTCAGTTACTGTTTTCCAGGTTTTCAAGGCCTCATATGCATCACTTTTGGTCTTTATTGGAATCACCCAATTCATTATGCTGCAAATTTCAATGATGAGTAGGAACCATCTGTTGCCTCTGATACTTGTTGGGAATGGGCCAGCGACATCAAATTGAACTTGTCCCAGTATTTCATTGATCCAAGGGCTTAGGACCTTTGGGATCCTGTTTTTCATCTTAGTAAGTGCACATACCTCACAGACGTCGAGATCTTGTGGAATCTTGATCTGCTTTTTGAGTGTAGTAACCAGATGTAAGTTTCGAATTTTTTCAGGTCCTAAGTGAGCAAAGCGACGGTGGTACTTGAGGTATCTTTCCCTTTCGTTTTTCCGGATAGTTTCTTGATGTGAGATTTGACTTTGGCTCACATATGAAGTGTTATTATTTGACCTGTCGTTTTCCACAGAATTAAACGCAGTCTCTTCATATCCTTCAGCGATATGTGTCACAGTATAGAGTCCTTGATTCATTCTAGCTTCAATGATAACTTTATTGCCTAACTTAAGGAACAATTCATTTTGATTACCCGCAAAGTTCAAACCTGCTTGACACAGCCTTCTTACTGATAGAAGATTAACTCCCAGATTTGGAACAAATAAAACATCGGAAAGAAGCATTGAAGATCCGTCTTTACACCTCATTTGAACATCACCAGAAAATTCAGACTTTAATTCGCCCCCTCCAACCTTTACTCTTTTGGGAACAATTGGTATAAGTTTCCTGAATAGAAGAGGCTGGTCAGACATGTGAGACGTGGCACCAGTATCAACGGGCCAATCGGATGGAGTAGCCTTACAAATTTCTTCTTTTGACAGGTGACATTCTTCGCAATCTTCATTTTCTGAAGCCAATGTTTCAGCAGAGAAGGCATTGTGGTATCTGGACTGCTTTTGTGCTGATCGAGAAGTTTTGGGTTTATCTTTACCTTGCAGGCGTAGTTTAGTTAATTCCTGCACTTTCTTCTTCCTGTCGTGCTCTTTCAAAAGTCTCGTAGCTGTTTCTAACCTAGGACATCGAGCGACAGTGTGTGACTGTTTACATAAATAGCACCTATAAGCAGGGCTATCAGAATCAGAGTTTTGATTTTGTCGCATTTTCTGTGGAAACTTAGACAAATTTTGCCTAGCAATGAGGGCTTTTTCATTCTGAAGTTGTAGATCTTCTTCGACTTCGTTCAAAATCTTCAGCTTGTCCTCAACAGAATGAGCAACCTGTATTCTGAATCCATCTGTTGTCGCCTTAAAGGCTGTTGGGAGTGTCTTTGTCAGAATTAAGAATAACGCCGCATCTGGATAAGCGTTCTTCATGATAGGATCTGCACTGATGAGTTTTCGGCGAAACTCTTTTAGCTTAGCCCAAGAATTGTCCAAGCACATTTCTTGACGGAATTCAAGCGTTGTAATTCTAGTTAGATACGTGTTTGCAGAATACTCGTTCGTTCTAAAATACTTGCCTTTGAGTGCGTTCCAGACTCTGAGTGCTGTCTTGTGCTCATTGATCATATCAAAATCTTCTGCGCTGAGAGCCTGGAGTATGAGGAAAAGTGACATTGCTTCAGCTTTCTCATACTTTTCAACTTTTGTTTCGTCCAAACTCGTACTCAGCACTGCAACTTTGATTGATCCTCCATTGATACCAGATGTCGAAGGTATTGTTTTACTTCTGTTTTGTTTCGTGGTCGCGTATTCTTCCAATGTTGTTTCAACAGTGAAAGATACTGACCTAAATTTAAGTTTTAGCTTCATTTCTCTAAACCAGCTCTCATAGTTATCCCTTGAGAGCGAGTGGATGCGGCCAAGGGCTTCATTATCCTCCATTCTTGTGAGGTTTAGTCCAAGGCAAAATTTCGATTCCTTGCTCAAATTGTAGACAATTGTAGATTTCTTTCTCGAATCTTAGGCTAAGCCGTCAAGGCTTTGGAGTCGATTTTGATTCTATTTATACCTGTGGCAAACCAGGCTCATAACCTATTAATTTGGAGGACTTCTATCACAGTATGACTGTATAGAAGACGATGGAATTAGCACAGTGGATTGAGGTCAGATAGAATCAGATATTCGAGTTAACTAAAAGTATACCAAGATGGAGACAGCCAGACTCCTAAGTACAAATTTTCCTCCATGCGACTGATCTGCATGAATAGCGTAATTGACGCGACTCATGTGTTTGACTCTGCCTGACTCCAATCGCCCTTGTAGCAGCTAGACACACCTTGTCGTTTAACAAATATGAACTATTTGTCTACTGCAGTCATGTTGCTGCCTTAATTACAACACAGCGGAGATCTGAAGAAAAGCTCGAGACCAGTAATTCGAAGCCGTGATAAAACACGAGACATCAAAATAATTACACAGCAGATATTAGATAATAGTTGGATAGAGCAATTTCAGACCACAAAGGCGGATGAAATGCTGCTGAGTGAAATAAAGATGGCGAGCAATTATTGGGATCAATAGATTGGTGTAACGGCTGTTGAGCCGAAGGATTCCTGTAGCCTAGGCTGGCTAGCGTAGGCAATGACACAAAGCGAATATTTGGGAGAGGTCTCGGAAGCCACAGAGCTTAGGATATTCTCATTGAACCTTCTGGAAACATACTGAAGTTCCATGAGGATGACAGGTGTACCGAGAACCTTCTAGGTAGTTGTCGAATAGTCTCGGTCATTCAGGTTACAGGGAGAATCTTCTCGAAAGGCAATAGTTCAGAATGTATATATATATGTAGTCTTTAGCTTCGGGAATTCTCTCCTCGGAGAATTATAATAAATATACTGTACCTACAAGATCGCTCATGCACCTTGTACCGAAACCGTGACAATTGGATGTGATTGGCTTATGTAGACGGCACTATAGTGTTACTCCGATCCCTGAAGGATTAATGTTAGGGCTGGTGAGATGTAAGATTTCCTTAAAACAAAAATGTGAGAAATAAGAACAATAAACAGAGGTCTCGGGCTTTTCGCCGAAACGAGTCCTCCTATGTAAACATCACATCTATAGAGATTAACACGGGCCAACAGGATGCCAAATCAGGATCATAAAAGAAGATAAGATTCAAAAGCTCCAGATTTCCTACACGGCCAGACTTGGAGGTATGCACTCCATGGATTCAATATGTGGTGCTTTAGTTGTTGAGGTGGTAAAGTATTTCCCAACCAAATGACTGTGAGCCAGATCCAGGTCAGTGCTACAAATGCTTAATCACATAAGAGTGCTGAGGATGTCAGTTTTCCACCATTTAAATTCAAAAACTGAAACAGAGTAGAAACCACACACAAACCGAAGAGAAGATCAAATATAAGAATTACTATACTCGAATCTGTATATCTTTTAATGTCAGAGGATAATTTACCCCGTTGGTTGCAGTTACATCAAATTTGAAAGGAGTTAAATGAAGATGACATGGAAAGAAGATAGACTATGAGACTTGAGCTCTGCGCTTGTGATCTCTTGAGAGGGAGTCTTCTTGAAGGCGGGGCAGATGGTGGCGAGGATTTAGACGCCACTGGGCTATTTAAAAAAATGCCAAATTGCATCTTTAGGTGCCATGATGCCGTGAGTATCATGAGATTGGTCTAGAAGAACCAGCTCACGGCAGATGTGTGGCCTTTGACACCTTGCAGACTTGAGGAGCCTCATCATAGAGCATCGATGAACGCTACTCAGTCCCTGAATAGTTACGCTCACAGGAACTGCATAATACTTACCAATATCCGAGTTGCAGTATATTTACCTACAATAATGTGATGTGTGATCAATGTCTGATGTAGCTGAGTCAAGGAGTTACCCATCGGAGTTTGAGGCGAACTAGTGTCATGATCGAAAAATGAGACAAGCGAAAGAGACGCATACAGCGAAGCGATATCCCTGAATTTAGACGGCACCAATTCATCAATCCCATCTCAAATTTACTGTAGATTCCCCTCACCTTCAGATATACCTCTACAACTCATCAACCTGCATATTACCTTGACAAACTGCCATCCCAAGTTTATCTCTATTCACTCGTAGCCTAGCTTTTCGTACGCTCAATAATCCAAGCAATATCGTACCGTGGTTGTTACAGGCGATCACGAAGGTGAGCCAATGATCTGGCTTCATGAATCTTCTATACAACATTGCCACTTGTTACCAACGGCCTGCTATGCTTCAAAATTCTACGAATAGCACATAAACTTATCTGCTTGTGTAATGAGCTAGAATCAGAGCACCTGCTGCATGCAAAAAAAGAATCCCGATCATGGAGTTGTTAGTAACCCTGTACATGGTTCTTTGAATGCTAGAAGCCCTTTTGGCATTCATAATGTTATGGTTTCAAATTTACATTTTTAAGTAATTGGCGTTTTGCGCGTTATCTTATCGGGTGGGGAGGTGGAGCGATAAATGCGTTGATAGATTCAGCATCTGCAGACGCATCTTCATTACCCGAGATTCCTGAATACCACGCCTTTAATTGAATGCCGCCTATTTCTTTTATAATACAGGAGGCATACTCTATATATAGGTAACTGGACTCATGCACACAAAATAATGCGATTCGTTACGAGCTAGCCAAGCTGAGGGAGGTCAAGTCCGCGAGATATTATCTTGATTTTGCAAATAAATATGTTTCACTGAACGACTTGGCAAATCTGGAGGGTAAAAATTGTTTTTTCAATTCCTAGTAATACTACTTAACGCCAAAATTTGTATTCAGTTTCCGCCTCTTCAGCTATGACAAACACCGTAATAAAAGACAAGATAGTCTCATACTGTCAACGCCCACAACACCGCAAGCTAGAAATACGTGTAATGTAGATAATTCGCCGCTTCTAATCGCATCCCAGCCGAAATAATAACACGGAGTTTGGAATCACACTCCCTAAAACGTTCTGTTCCCACTAGATCCAAGCCCGCTTATTTCTTTGGGGCTGAAAGATGAATCGTGCTCCATCTACCTAGCTCAACCATTAAAGAGCTGATGAATTCGGAAGCAAAAGTCCTGGAGATGACACTACACTTTCCGGATCCTGAAGACCATTGAATAATGTAATTGAAAACAGCTTCAATTTCATAGCTGCAACTTCATACTTTTGGAAATTGACGACTTGTAATAGTCGAATCCATTGTCCATGAGTAGCACTCTATTTTCACCACAACACTAGCAATTTTTAGCCACATGAAGTCCTCTTTCAAGTATTTTCACAAGGACTTCAGTCATCACGAAAAAAGCTTGTCACACTCAATGGTAACGTATGGCTTGGTTCGGTGGCATTTAGATGGTTGGGATTTTCAGTATGAGTTCCCGACATTTCGACGTCCTCACCAGCCCAACTAACATATGATCTACTCATTCTTCCCACGACTGGGCTTTGAAGACTCGAAATCTGTTGGTCGTGAGCTATTGTTGTTCGATACTCCGCAGCAGATTGGGGCCTTGGAGGTGTTTCATGGAGAATTCGCTGTGCTGGTGTTGAGGAGACTGAATATGAATATGAGTGATCTGATTCGAATAGCATTTCGTCAGGAGGAGAAAACGACCATACCTGCTTGCATTAGCGAAAATTTTATTATATAGAAAAAATAGACGAACCTCCATAATTGTACGATTACTTCGACTTGCCATTACCACACACTTCTCGTCTTCAAATGCAACTCTCCACACAGCATCGGCTGGTGCTGTCAATTCTCTCACCAGTTGTCCAGTTTTAAGATCCCATACTTTTACTCGACCATCGCTTCCACCACTAACTACTCGATTGTCGTCAAATTGAAGTGAGGTAACTGAGTTGTCATGAGCCGCAAGCCGATGAATCGGAAGCATTTTTTCTAAAGACCACACTCTGACCGAACCATCGGAGCCGCCCGTAACTAGAGTGTTACCTCGCATCTGTATTTGACCAACTAGAGATGTGTGACCTTGTAGGATTGCCTGACAAACACTGTAATGGTTAGTACATTGAAAGGTTCGGGAAAGTAAGTACTACCCAGTATTTGGATCCCAAATACGAACGCTGGTATCAAGACTTCCCGTAGCTATTCTCTTCCCATCAAACGCAATAGCATAAATCTGTGAGTAATGACCGGCCAGCGTAAGTAAACATCTTCCTTCAGATATACTCCAAACTTTTGCAGTTGCATCGTAGCTACCTGAGACAACGATATCATCTTTTATTTCTAGGCATCTAACACTAGATTGATGGCCGACAAGAACGTTCTTGCATAATCCTGTCTTAATGTCCCAGACTCTTAGGGTTGTGTCGCGTGATCCAGAAATGGCAGTCGTAGAATCAAACATTTTGAGGCAGCGGACAGTAGAAGTATGACCCCGAAGCGTATGTACGGATTCCCTAGTAGTCTTAGTTAGGTTAAAAATAGAGAAATGTGGCTTACCCAGTTGTCATATCCCAGACCCTCACATCTCTATCACAGCCTCCACTGACCAGCAGATTATCCCAAGGAACAATAGCCCACACTCCCATCACATGCCCCACCAGTGTCTTCTGAGCGTTCCCGTCAGTGTTGAATACATGGATCTTGGCGTTATCTAGGGCTACAACAATATATTTTGGCGTTAAGTGAAGGCTAGTAACTACGCCTTGATCTTGCGTTATATTCCGGGCTACATGTTGACCACCAGTTTTCCAAGCTGCCTCAACTAGATATCTCTGCTTGAAGTGACTTTTATAGCTTCGAACTTTTTGTTTTTTAAGGGAGAGAGATGTCTCCAGGCACCTTGAGCTTCCTGGAAGGAATGGATGAGCTTGTACATTAGTAGAACACGCATGAGATGGATATTCGTTGTTGAGTAGGGATCCCGAAATGAAATTTGAGGGCTGAGATTTTGCAAAGATTTGGGGTGGAGTTGTAATATTTTCAGAAAGTCTCCTGCCATAATCATGCTTAGCGCATAAGTTCTTCCATGTTACATCATCTGCTAATAATTCTCTCCATCTTTGGGAAACTTGTGACGCTCTGGCAAGTACTTTCGGATCATCTATGCAACTTAATATCTAATTTTTTATTAGCTTCATCTATCCCAGATCTGGAATTAAACCTACTCTTAAACAAATTTCAGTAGGTAGGCTTGTGAATGGATCTTTCTTGAGAAGCGGATCAACATATTGACGTACAAAAGAAAGCTGCTGGCTTGTGCAGAGATTGAGTAAATCAGCTAAAATGCGTGTTCTTTCGGCCGGCGAGCTATCCTTGAAGTGTAGCCTTATTTTAGCTAAGAAGAAATCTTCCTGATCCCCTGCATCACTCCAGTCGGGCTGTAGGTGATCTGGTCCTGGGCTTGCAGCAGGTGTGGGGGGCGGAGGTGGATCATGAGAAGAATGAGTAGGTGAGTCAGGATCAACAGAGGGCGTATTCATGTTTGGCGTGGGAGGACCTTTAAGGTGAGACTGTAATATTTTGTCAACTCTAGAAGATAAATAAATATTTTGAGAAGCAGTGTTTAAAGAAAGAGGACGGGTAGATGTGCTTTCATCGTCATTACTGAGGACCATGGAGGCGCGGCGCTCTGTAAAACTCTGTGGACGGAAGGCGTCCATGAGATCTGATCTATCCTGAAGCAATTTTGCAGAGTACAGCGAAGATTCTATATGGAAGCTCACACCCGTTTAATTTCGAATGATAGGCTTAATAAGAGCAAGTTGCGGTGATGAGCTTCTTAGCTTTTGGAAAGTTTATAAAGACATTATACACAAGTTTCGAGTGGTATTGTAGGCGTCGGTCTCTCGAACGTAGAGGATGAGGAATATCTGGATTGAAAATCTGGGTCGATTTGGGACAGGTGATAAACTGGTCGGCGAATGTTATCCACCAAGATTTTTAAAATGTTTGAATAACGGAAGATTTTTGGCGCAGATGGGGAATGGAGAGAGAACGATGGAGACGTCGCCGTCTGACTGCGATACAGGAGACGCAGGACTAGACAGATTGAATGACCGACATGGAAGGGATGACAAGGTTGACCGAAGAGTTGCAGGGTTTACACACAATGTGTTTGAACGAACTCTACGCGTGGGTCTGAATCATTACGAGCGGATTGCCATGTATCTTACCCAGATCTACCCTAGGATTGAACTTGCCCCCTTCTGGACAAAGTTGGGGTACTTTTCGACTGCTGTCTATCATTTAGCCACTGGTGAGCTGAGAATGATACTGGATACCCGTTGGTTACTTCTAATATTATCGACCAAAGATGGACGCATGATTCAAAGGTCTGGACTACCACTAGCACTCTCAGCTCCTCGAAATGCCCGCCACACCTCACCTAGTTAAACGGACAAGACGTGTATCTTTGCACGCCCCGACGCACGATGAAGCCTGATAGATTCAGAGAAAACGTCCGAACCCAGCTCATAACCACAGACCTTAACCTAATTTTATCTCTAACAGTTCAATCGAGTGACCTTTTTAGGAAAACTTCAATCAAACCTGAGATTTTCAGAATCTTGAAACATTAGATATTACTCCTTTATACTACACCCAGAAGTATTCGAGATGGCAACTTTTAAATCAATTGCTTATCGAGCCCAAAGTCCCTACAGCGCTTTCGAGGATAAGTCCATAGCATAGGTATTATAAGGAGGGTGAATGACAGGTATATATTTCAAGACAACCAGGACATTTCACAAATTCAATTATAATTTTGCTATCAAAATTTTCAAGCTTCTAAAGTATCGTAGTGGGGAGAGGGTGGCAGTATTGGGTATGACTCTCATTGCCGGAACGGTAGCAACGAATACTGGATGAGGGCGAGCTTCAACTATTTTGACTATCTCAATTACAATTTGTTCGTTGAAATAACAGATGGACATCCCGGACGACGCCATCTGGCCCCGTAAGTTTTTGCAAGTTTCCCCTGGCGCGAGTTGTTCACACAGATATTGCTTGAGCGTCGTTTCAACAACGATCGTCTACCTCTCTAGATTCTATCATGAACGTGTCGTGCAGCCACGCTTCATACCTTGAGGTTACAATAATCCAATGAAGCAAATCTTTAGTTCCTCTTGCTGCTCATCGCATAATTTTCGATGTTATCTACTTGTATCTAGTAGCTCAGATTTCATCATTGCACTCTCCTTTCAATAATTTTAGCGGGTAATCCGAAAGATATGGGAGCAAATGCCATCGTTTACATGGATCATCAACACAATTATTTAATGTAGTTACATCACAAACCTTGATTTACACGCTAACAGGTGCTCTTATTTGAACGCATCAAGTAGCCAGTTCACTCATGTATTGTAACGTTGTCATCTTTGAAGATTATTTACCGCTTTAACCTGGAACTACTCGCTTCATACGATGGCCAATATCGCCACTGTAGCAGAGCTATTTTCGGCAATGATTAAAATTAGATCGATCTTTGTTGAGTCTCCCACAGTTATCATGTAAGTAGATATGGTTCTGATAACAAAATAGGTGATGCCGTGTCTTCTCAAACCTCCCCCTACCGCCTTGCAATATCCCTGCTCACGACATCAGGCTAGTGCGATCCCTGAATCGCCAGTTTCAAGGTGGCACCCTCGGAAATAGTTTTAGGCGGTTGGCAATTTAGTAGGTCATGTGGACCAGTTTCCATCCATTCTAAGAACCCTGGTCATACCCCCTTTCGCCCTGACGAATAATTCCCCGAAACAATGACAAACAGGCCTTTTACACGCAGGTCTCTGGTGCAAAGGAAGGTATAGACAGTCAAAGATAATCTTGTTTTACACGTGGCTCCGAATGCGCCGCGTAATTACGGAACGGTCAGTCGCAGTATTCCCGATGAAAGAGCCCCAGAAAAGAGAAACATTGCATGGCAACCTCCAAGCCATGAATATTTAAGCGAGTCCATATCGGATAGCATCTTGGGCCGGTGGTACCAGCTCAAATTTAGTTAGACCCAGGATTCCCAAACATTCCGTCATGCATGATTCACTAGGTCAGACTGCTTCACCAGAGTGCGATTCACACGTAAGCTCTTGTCTGTCCAAAATTCTTACAACAGAAAACGACACCTATTGCTGTCATGACTTTACCAGGGAAACATTTTGAGACATCCTTCTGCTGAATAACACCGGCTAGGCCTCTACATTCAAATTGTCTAAAATCAGACATGATGTTTAACAGGATCAAATCTTTATGCCTCACAGAGAAAATACAACTTAGTCGGCATGAAATCAGTCTAAACCGTCGCAAAGGCTACCATAAAATGGATACATTGGATCTATGGTGGATATAGTGACAGAGATCTTATTAACTCAACAAAAAAGATAGGAACACTGTACAAGGTAAGCCGACGAAAATGAATTCTACAACCTCTAGCGGTACCTATGTAACCGCTCAGCAAGCTCTGTATAAACGGGATAGCTGAAAAGAATTGTATCCGAATCGAAGTCAAGAAGGAACAAACATATATATTATTTGCGACTTCTGATTAATAACGGTCTTATAATTCCCACCTGAGTCCTCCAACTTAATCATATCACAAAACAACTTGCTTCAACGACCGGTCAAGAAGTTGTTCCAATTGAAAACGGGAGCGCGCCTCATTAATTGCTGGCCATCACTAAATATATAATTTTTGATGCTTATTATACCCGAAAGAGGAAATTATTCATAATATATAAAGCTTGTGGTCTGGCATATGGGGGATTGTCACGTTAATTGGGCTATATAGCTTGAGGGATGACAGGCATCTGGGACATAGTATAAGAAATAGAAGAGGTTATCGATGGGAATGCTGGAACTCATATTTTTCAAGAGGTTTTGGACTCTGGGATGTTTGTGAGCACCAAGGCTACGGTTCTGGATGGTTCTACCAATTATTTACATATAGGATGCATCACGTTTGCTTCGGTGTATGGAGGCTCAGGAAATCACTTTGGTCAATGCGGCAACATTAGTGCAAGCCAAGTTGTTGACGTAGAAGGTTGTCTCTTGGTAGACAACATTGGGGGGTTAAGGTGAGACATAGGGGACTACATCTAAATATTTTGGTTTAAACGAATATTACCGGTTCGTTTTGAATTGGTTATCTTGGAAGAATAGAGTCTTATAAGATCAACTGCTAATATCATGTCAAATTAGATGGAAGCCTGAAGCCTGGAACGTTCAAATCGAATCAAATCTATCCTGCACAGTATGCGAGAGGGCTGACAAAAATGCACTCACCACCATGGCTGGATGGTGAACTAGTATATCGCCCGGATCGATCAACGACGTAGAGTTTGGCTAGCTTGAACACCTACCCCACTTGAGATGGAAGATCGCCGGTTCAAATCCAGCAAGACTGAAACATATTTCTCGCGGAGCTTGTGTGTTTTGTTCATTTTACTACTGGATTCTATGACTATCTAGTCTATTGAGCTCCTTTTTGACCCAGGCCACACCTTGTGCAGCTAATTTATCATCTTTTGTCACTTAGAATATTTCTGACATATTACTCGTGATGATTAGCGATTCAGCCCAGTGTGTACCCTTTGAATTCGGCCTTATTTTCCACGGAAGATTCTGCCCAACAAATATAAATTGTAGCAGCGGAGCCCGCATGCGTGAGTAAAAATTCTAAAAAATCTCCATCCCCAGCCAGGCGAAGCCTAGACACCGGGACCACGTGAGATGTGCGTATTAATTTCTATCTCCCTTCTTTGTAAAACACGAGGCCGATTTAATCACATCTAGTATCGCCGCGAGGATCCTAGATTCACAGACTTCTAGATTACTACGAGGCTCTAGCGGATTGTGAGGACTTGTTTCTAAATGTCCCACAGAATAGAGTATAAAGCAACCTGGATGTAGTATGCAAAATCTAACTAGTCTCTTTCAAGTAGATTCTAGAAGCCCTCCACAATCATAGATCCAGAGAGGACTATAATAAAACTATTTTTGTTGAATGACCTAATGACTTCAAGACCTCTCATGTCTCATCATAGAAATGATGACTCATTATATTGATGAGTAATGAGCTGCCTGTTTAGGAATGGCGTTAGGGGAGAGGGATATGTGCTGTTTATACGTGTTTCCTTTACTTAGAGAAGAATCAAGATACATGTTAACCACCGATTGCTATTACTGCTGTAGATTAACCATTTCATTTTATTGTCCTGTCTGAGTCTATGGCTATGTAGGACACACAGTGCCAGGGAAAACATCCAGATCAATATCATCCCCTGCCAAATACTAGTCTTAGCGTATGGCATATGGGTTAGTGGGTCAAGTAATAGGTTGGTTACCACATAGGTTGAGTTCAGATTTTATCCCATGTAACGTTGATTTGTCGTATGAGTTGGGAGGAATCTCCAGTTCAGTTTTACCTAGTGTATAACGAGTCGCTTTACTGCTGATGGGATTGGGCATACGATGTTCTTGTATCATAATTACTTGTTGGAGACTGCCTACCTATTCGAGCTACCTGTATATCATAACTCCTACCCGGTGATATTATCTATCTGGAACGTCTCCCTTACACGCAGGTCTTCTTTTCCTACAGGCCAAGGATACCTATACCAGTAGTATATCCCCTCCTATGCCTCCCATACAGCACCGACCCTCACGACTCCTCATTCTATCATATACTTTAAGGAGCACTCCGCCCCTCATTATCCTCTCTCTCCAGTCAACGAAACGATGGCCATTTGCGGGTGTATGGCAGCTGGGAAAAATTGCAAAAACCACTGAGTGTGGAGCTCTCCTAATATCAAAATTAGGTGTAAATACGGAGACATAACGACCATTCTGAAGCGTTCGAAGAGGCCGGCTAGCTGGGTGCTGTAGACTTGTGGGTACCTCGGAAAATTCGCCCTCTGCCTTTCTAGCCTCCTTCCAACTCCTTCCCGAAGGCCGTGCTGAAATGTCAGAAAAGTCTTGACAGAGCGTGATTGCTGTGTGGTAGCTTAGCCCGACTTCTTTTGTGCCGTCCAGGGCTTCGGGGAGTGCCGTTGACTCATCGATAAAAGTAGGCCTCCTGGCTAATTAGCCGAGATCTCGGTGTTGGCGCCCACAAACGTTCCAAAGATGAAAACTCCTCGAAAATGTCAGTCCCAGCATGTTCTTCAGAGACCTCTGCTCCTCCTCGCTCCACATCTCAGGCGCCTATCCTTCCTCAAGTTGTTGGTTCCATTAGAGCATCGGTTCCCCATAAACCATGACCCCCGAGATTTGTATATTAGGGCTTGATTTACTCCTTGCGGGTATACGAAGCGTCGTAAATTTGAAGTGAGTGATGGCTGGTAATTAATGGGGCGAGCTCCCGTTTGCAATTGGAGTAATTTCTTTATTAGTCGTTGAGGCGAGATGATGCGTGGTTGGAAAAAGGTTGAGGACTCAAGTGAGAATGGTGAGAAAGGCGTTGTCGAGAAGTCGTCAAATGGAGATATGCTTGAGGTTGTTTGAACTTCGATTCCGATGCGATTGTTGTTTTTTTTTTTTTTTTTTTTTTTTTTATTTAACGTCGTGCCAGCTCACAACGCAACCGTAAGGTCTCGTGTTGGCCAGCTCAGTCTATATAAACTACCCGACGTGCCGACGCTTTTAATTAAGCCCGACATGTAATAAATGGGCCAAGACCAGCCTGCCATGCACCCCGAACTATCAACTGAAGTCAAAAGTACTCTCCAGCTGAGACTTTTGTATTCTAATACAGTAGAGAAGATATTTATCTATATTAACAAGAAAATTATCCATCACCTAGACTAATAGTCTTTAAATCAGAGCTCTTGCAAATACATGCCCAATATTTATAGTTTGGGGCACTAGTTAGTGTTGTTATTGCATGTTTCAAAAAAGCATGTTTCATGAAGCCATTTACTAAATGCTATGGCACCTTCAGGAGAGCCTAGAATCCAGGGAATTCCCGGTGTTGGATGTCTAGTATTGCCAAGGAGGCGGGACCGGCTACGATTGAGTTGACAAAAGAAAAGTGATCAGGCGATTTTTCTAGCCCGCAAGCGCATAATAGAGGTGCGTCCGAGTGGTGAAAGCGGCGGTGATAGTCTGCAAAGTCGAATGCGATTGTTGTTGACTATCCCATATATGCAGAGCATACCAAGCGATCACACCTGCACCACTGGAAGGCGAAGAGTTCGTCTTTGCCGGCTATTGAAGTCTATTACATATACTGTCTAGGGGTATTCTTTCACCTACTCACGTAGACTAAGCTAGTCAGGTCACATGACGCGATTAACAGTACATAGACTTATCTGTAGCGGAATGGCTTCCTATTAATTCTGTCTGCAGCATAGTTAACAGAAGACCCAGAGGAAGGATGCTTTTGGTGTATGTTTAGTTTGGGGCACCTGATAGGAGGGCCAGGGCTCAGTTAGTTTATGCCGGGATCTTAGGAGCGTCGGCACGTCGGGTAGCTTTTCTAGACTGAGCTAACCGGCATGTTACCTTGGGAAACGTGTTGGGCGCTGGCACGACTTAAAATAGTAAACAAAACAAAACAAAAACAAAACAGAATGGCTCCCTAACTGAGGACACCATACCCTCACCGTGGCCATCACCCCGTGAAGAAAAGCTAATCAAAATTGGGGCAGTAGATGGAGTCTCGGGGTCAAATCCCTTCATACAATGGCAGGCTACATGACCCATCCTAGACTTGTTCGTATTATCAGATGGAGCAATCATAGAAGACCGAGCAGGTGCAGGGTACGTCATCTATCGACGTCTCACGCAGAAGATCGAGCAAGAATGATTCTCGCTCGGAAACGCGTCGGATGTCTATAATGCTCAAATCGCCGTGGCCACGGAAGGCCTTATTTTTTTTGTATGAGATTTTGATTGCGTATGCAGCTATCTGGCTATGACAAAATCTAAGAAAAAATGTACAGAGAATAGGACTCAATTTACAGCAAGAGCACTCATGCCTCGGATTTCATTTGCAAGTACCACTGCGAAGTCATGGCGGCGTTTTGTTCACCCCAAGTCCACCCTCATCCGTGAATACCAACCCAGGGAAAGGTCTCAAAGACCCTGAGTTATCCAGACATGCCTTCATCATCCACTGAATTTTCTCCGCGCGAGATGTAGTCTGTGGAGTCTACTTCCCAAGTGGAGTAGGTGCCCAGGCTACTCAAACCATACCGGACAACACACCAGGAGGCGGACCATAGCATCTTCCATCGTTTGCTTGTTTTTACAGTGTAAGCTGCACTGTCGAAAGCGTATTCTTGACGCGCACAAGTTCTATTCGTGAAGTTTTTGCAAAAATTCAAAATCACGCGTCCGTCGAGATTGTATTCATCCTGCGTGTCATCTTGTTTGCTTGTCATAATCCCTCTCACGCCCATTCCAGAAAACTGTCTCCCAGATTTGTGCGCCACGCTTTGTTTCCTCTGTCGGGTATAAATATCGGCGAGGGTGTGTATTTGGTGGCAAGCTTAGGCCAGAGAATAGTTTATGAGAGGTGTGGTCATTGAAACGAGGATGTACAAAGTCGTACTTGTAAACTTGATGAGGTTTCAGTGGAGACCAATCTTGTTGGGTTGAAGAAATTGGTTTCGTAGAGAGTCTTGGATCATTGCCTCTGGGCTAACTTGTCCGGTATTGCGAAATTTGACTGAACTTGGCTCTGGGACAATATTTCTTTCCCAGGTTTGTAGAGGATACCACGTACATGTGTTCAGTCTTGTCCTCCCCGGAAGGCCTTACTGCAGCACTCAGCAACCCACTGGCTTTCTATGCTGCCAACGTCACTGTTTGCCTTGATAACCAGGAAGCCGCCCTTCGTCTTCTCTCTGATGTGCCCACAGCATCTAACTCTGCAAAAATCTTCCTTTTTCGCAAGCCTGCAGAAGAGTGGAAAAGTAGGCCACGCCGCATAAACACGACGCCTGGGGAAGTGGCTATCCGATGGTGCCCAGGCCATGTGGGCATTCTTGGAAATGGAGCAGCCGACGCGCTCGCCAAAGCCGCCTGTGCGGCTACATTTCTATTGCCAACTCAGGCAGTACCAGGTACAGCTCTACAGGGCTCAGATCTTCAATCCTACCATAACTTGGGCTCTTGCTTCAGCGGGCGGAGCTTAGGCATTTAGTAGCTGGTAACGTGATAAAAGCTAGAGAGTTTTAAAGTGATGCAATCAAGTTCACTCTTTCCCAATTTTATTTCTTTGCCTTGTATTCTCCATTGAAGAACATCTGTAAATCATGAGAGACAATGGGAGGCCGATATTTATGTAATAGCAAACTTCGAGCGCAGGATAGTAAGATCCCGGTTTTTATTTGCTATGTTGAGTCTATATAGGTGCCAACATGTCGGGTAGTCTTATATGGACTGGACTAACCGGTACGTGAGGAGCTCACATGCTGTGCGCGGGTACAACGTTAACTATTATAAGTAAATAAATTATATATCAGGGACTACGCAAATTCTATATTTTTCTAGAGACGTTTTGTGATTTAGACTCCCTCGGATAATTAGAGGAGCTGCTGTCACAACATGAGGTGATATTTTCATTGTACTACTTGAGTCTTAGACTATCCATCACATTGGGCTCCTCACTGATCCAGACCACACCTTGTACAGTGCTCTTTGCCTCTTATGTCCCTTGAACGATCATTGATATATTGCCCGTGATGAATAGCCATTCAGCTCAGTGTTTACCCGTAGAATTCGGCCACTTCTTCTACGGAACCTTCTATCCAAAAAAAATAAAAATGGTAGCAATGGAAACTGCGTGCGCGGGAAAAGGTCCCAAAAAACCTGTAGCCCCAGCCAAGTAACGTCTAGATACCGGGACTATAGGAGGCGCGCATATTTATCCAGATCTTCCTTATTTGTAATATTCGAGGCCGACTAGATCCAATCCGCCATCTCCGTATAGGATGTTCGGTACGCTTCTGAAACTTATCAGATGGCTTTTCCCCCATGATCAAGGGTTGGTGATGAGAAGGGCTTCCATCCTATCATCTGATCTGATTGTGGTTAGCTTCACGATAGAGGTGATAGGGAATGGTGCCTGGGGATGAAGACGATACAGACTGCGAAAGCGATTGAAAATCCTCGTCGAAGTGAGAACTTTTTTTCTCAACCTCGGCTCTGCAGACTCTACAGTGAGGGCTGGAGGTTTGTAGAGAACACCATTAACAGGTGTTGAGAATAGTCCCCCCGATAACATTCCTATGAAGCGCCCTAGCTGCAAAAAATATAGAAGCACCCTAGCATAATATTTATGCAGGTATGCATAAACCATCCTGTGCTATTCCTAGATCACAATAGAGAGCAACCGCTGGATGAGATGAGGCATGACTGGAATGATCAAAAAGGGCAATTTGAGATTGGGAGGCTGTCTAGGGATCGGGCGTGTGACAGCCGAGTCTGTGTAGTAAATTGCGCCGGCGTGCTTAATTCGGGTTCTCTAGACGGTTGGACTGGGAATTTTCGACACATTGGAGAAGTCTTAGTTGGGACGAGGTTTATGTACTTGTATGGTAATTAACCTGATGCAGCCCGGCCCCACTTGTTCCCAAGCTCACGTTGGAGTGGGGGAGGTGCAAATTGCCTACCACGATAATAAACAAAACACAAATAAAACTATCCTGCCTAGACTACTTGGTAATGTCGCATTGAAATTCCCATCATGGATATGCACTACTCAAGTAGAGCTAAGCTCTCGGTATTTGTCCCCGACTTTACGGGGTGCGTCGATCCGGGAGGTACTGAGAGGCGTGAAGACTGCGTTGAAAGAATAGCTGGTCCTGGAACGGGAGAAAACAGTATTAGCAGGCTTTTTTCTTTATTGCATTCTGTTGTGAGGGAATTACTCACGAGGCTCTAGTACCAGCTCTTGCCTTAACACAAACCACAACGCCGACTTGTTGCTTGTTATTAGTATGGGTAGTACGGACATTCTTGCCAACCTGTCTCGGTTCTTTCAAAGACTCGGTTGTAGGGAAATTCATAGGATAATTGAATCAAGATGAGAACATCGACTGGTCACAGACATGACGCATTAGTGATGGCTAGGTTAAAGGAAGGGAAACTAACCTCCATTTACTCTCGCGGTATGTCGGTATGCCGTGCATGAATTCCCTTGCGCATCCGTAGGATCACCGGGTTGCGCCTCCGAATAAAAATCAGGTCGTTCATGATGATCAATCGCTGATAAATATATATTTAGGTCGTTACTGCAAGCAAAGTATGGATTCATTAAAAAGGCTGACGCTGACAATAGAAGACCAGAAAATGCGGCCGTGTAAGCAGCGCTAAGAAACTTCATTTGAAAAATGTCGTCTAACGGGACTGGACTCTGGACTCAAAAAAGCAAGCCGCTAGATGTTATTGGAGAGGCTTAATGTATGATCAATTATAAGATATCAAAGTTTATTCGATGGATATGTGTGGACAGTATTCAGAGCCAATTTTTCTGTCAATGGATTCAAAGGAAGGTTGGTCGACAATCTGGGTGATGCAAGCTGTAGACAAAGACTATGTAATTATATACTTGAGAAAGTCTACTCTTGGCAAATCAAATTTTACCCTTTGAAATAAATCACGCTGAAATACACATGTCTAATTCCATGACAAGCTTTGCCAAGTAGGCAAGTTGGCCAAGTCCTGCATAAGAGACATATATTTTAATAATTATTTGACTAATGCAATCTGAATATCACTATTGAAAGTGAGTGATTTTTCATCAGCAGGGGAATAGACATGGCCTATCCATCTCCTGGGGGTTCGGAAATTCAGTACCTCTCGGCCGCAGAGCTGAGATTGAGCATCACATTTCTCCTCGTTTGGATGAAGAATCCCAAAAATCGTTGCCGCCGTATTCGTCTTCAACTCTCAACAAGTCGGAAAGACAAATTCTTCACCTTCCAGTGGTGCCGGTGTAATCTCTCTGTACGCTGTGCATATCTGGGATAGCCAAGAAGAATCGCATCGGAATCGAAGCCGAAACAACCTCAATCACATCTCCATTTAACGACATCTCGAAAATGCTTCTCTTAGAATTTTCATCTGAGTCTTCAACCTCTTTTTAACCACGCCTCATCTCGCCTCAATGACCAATAAAGAAGTTACTCCAATTGCAAACAGGTGCTTGCCCCTTTAATTACTGGCCGTCACTCACTACAAATTTACGACGTTACGCATACCCGCAAGGAGGAAATCAAGTCATAATATCCAAAGCTCGGGTCATGGTTTATGGGGGACTTATGCTCTAATGGGTCTCTACATCTTGAGGAAGGATAGACGGCTGAGATGTGGTGCGAGAGGGGGAAGAGGTCTCTGAAGACCATGCGAGGACTGACATTTTCGAGGAGTTTTCAACTTTGGAACGATGGTGGGCGCCAACACCGAGATTTCGGCTAATTAGCCAGGAGGCCTACTTTTATCGATGAGTCAACGGCACTCCCCGACGCCCTGGACGGCACAAATGAATTTGGGATAAGACGCCTTACAGCAATCACGCTCTTTCAAGACTTTTCTGACATTTCAGCACGGCCTTCGGGAAGGAGTTGGAAGGAGGCTAGAAAGGCAGAGGGCGAATTTCCCGAGGTACCCACAAGTCTGCAGCGCCCAGCTGGCCGGCCTCTTCGAACGCTTCAGAAGGGGCACTAAGTCTTCAGACTTAGTCCTAATGTTGGTATTAGGAGAGCTCCGCACCCAGTGGTTTGTGCGATTTTTCCCGGCTGTCATACACCCGCAAATGGCCATCGTTTTGTTAGCTAGAGAGAGAGGATAATGAAGGGCTAAGGGCTCCTCTAGGTGTATGATCGAATAATGACTTGTGAGGGGTGGTGCTGTTTGAGGGGAGCTGTATGGGAGGCATAGGAGGGGATATACCACTAACATAGGTGTCCTTGGCCTATAGGTAGAGAGGACCTGCATGTCCTATATAGTCATAGACTCAGACAGGACAATAAAATGAAGTAAAAAAAAAGATATAGCAGAAATCCCGAGACATCGTTGACCTATGATTTCCGTGTATTCACATTTTACCACCGTACCATCTTAGGAACTTATAACCTCAACCCTATGAGACCCAGGTTGCTCTGGTTACTATGATGTATATATGGAGTGTACAGAGCCGCAGTAAAGTGCCACGTCTTGTCTTCCGTCTTCGACTGGCCTTGTCTACTATCCTACATTCCCTCGTCCTTAGACATAGTTATAATTACGAATTCATACCTTTGACTCTTGCCTACCTCCTCAGCTGTTAACCCAAGTCACTCAGTAACTCTCCCGACGCTACCTTTGGAACCCTCAAGTTTGACAGCGACTCATACATTGACCAGCCTCACAATTATCTAGCATAAACTAGTGATTCGTGTCCTTTAATTAACTGTAGTAATTAGTTTGAATAGCCCTCTGATACTAAGTGGACTTAATCAACAACTCTCCACTATAGTTTTCGGACTCTTCAATCTCCCAACTCGCTTCACAAGGTGATATTAAACACAAGCCTAATAGCTTAAGCTTCTCTACACGACTTCCATAACAATATGTATCATCCAGCATGTAACATTCGCTGGAGCTCTGTGGGTGATATTTGATGCCGGCATATTATGGTAGGAATTTAAAATGGGCTGGATGGACGAATTATGGTAGAGAATCAGATCAATACCCATAGTTATCTATATGCTCTGGTACTAGATGTGTGGGAGTTTGGCCCATTGAACAAAGAGCTTGAAAAATATGCATCTTAAATCTCTACAAAAAAGTAAGACGAGGTCACAATTGGATGGGAGACAAGGAAGCTAAATAGATATCTACAGATATTCCATGTGAGCTTATCGTTGAACATCTGATAATAGTTGTGGCAAATTTTAATTCCACCAGCCCTCTAAGCAGAGTTTAAAGGTTCGCACATTGGCTGACTATTGAGTACAGTCTCATCATAAGCAATGACGCATGGCTAGCTATTAGACCGAAAGTAAGCTCTGGCTTTTCTACCGTTGACCTAACCTCGACAATAGCTATAATAGGCCAGCTAAAGTCTTGGACATTTGATCCCGAATAATTTTGCCTCTCAGATCACGAGCTTACTCTTTTTAGTCAGCAAAACATGAATGACTTGACAAGCTTTCTGGGCTCAGTAGAAAAAGTTGCTGGCCGGAATATACAAGGAATATTGGAAGAAGTAATATTATTATCAATTTAATTTATTGTCCTGTGTGAGTCTATGACTATATAGGACATGCAGGTCCTCTCTACCTATAGGCCAAGGACACCTATGTTAGTGGTATATCCCCTCCTATGCCTCCCATACAGCTCCCCTCAAACAGCACCACCCCTCACAAGTCATTATTCGATCATACACCTAGAGGAGCCCTTAGCCCTTCATTATCCTCTCTCTCTAGCTAACAAAACGATGGCCATTTGCGGGTGTATGACAGCCGGGAAAAATCGCACAAACCACTGGGTGCGGAGCTCTCCTAATACCAACATTAGGACTAAGTCCGAAGACTTAGTGCCCCTTCTGAAGCGTTCGAAGAGGCCGGCCAGCTGGGCGCTGCAGACTTGTGGGTACCTCGGGAAATTCGCCCTCTGCCTTTCTAGCCTCCTTCCAACTCCTTCCCGAAGGCCGTGCTGAAATGTCAGAAAAGTCTTGAAAGAGCGTGATTGCTGTAAGGCGTCTTATCCCAAATTCATTTGTGCCGTCCAGGGCGTCGGGGAGTGCCGTTGACTCATCGATAAAAGTAGGCCTCCTGGCTAATTAGCCGAAATCTCGGTGTTGGCGCCCACCATCGTTCCAAAGTTGAAAACTCCTCGAAAATGTCAGTCCTCGCATGGTCTTCAGAGACCTCTTCCCCCTCTCGCACCACATCTCAGCCGTCTATCCTTCCTCAAGATGTAGAGACCCATTAGAGCATAAGTCCCCCATAAACCATGACCCGAGCTTTGGATATTATGACTTGATTTCCTCCTTGCGGGTATGCGTAACGTCGTAAATTTGTAGTGAGTGACGGCCAGTAATTAAAGGGGCAAGCACCTGTTTGCAATTGGAGTAACTTCTTTATTGGTCATTGAGGCGAGATGAGGCGTGGTTGTAAAGAGGTTGAAGACTCAGATGAAAATTCTAAGAGAAGCATTTTCGAGATGTCGTTAAATGGAGATGTGATTGAGGTTGTTTCGGCTTCGATTCCGATGCGATTCTTCTTGGCTATTCCAGATATGCACAGCGTACAGAGAGATTACACCGGCACCACTGGAAGGTGAAGAATTTGTCTTCGCCGGCTGGAAGAAGCAGTAAAACGAGCAGAAATAGAATGAATAAACTCCCGTTTGAATTGCAGACCCAGAGTGTTGTGGATGTACGGGCCCTCCACTTCGTCTGGGTTCCAGAAACCATCTTGAATATGTGTCTAAGAGGTTGGAATGGGTAATATGGTAGCGCTTCCAGCTACCTAATGGATACATGAGCGACTGTATGGCCTGGGCATATGGATGTCATTGGGCCTTTTCTATGCACAGATGATGCCACACTCGTTTACGCTGTGGCTTAGGCTCTGTGTTGCTTACATTTGTACTTGTAGCGCACTCATTTAGTCAAGTTCTTCTTTCGTTCCAGGAATATGCACCCATATCAGTGTGGGGTATTTCCAATAACTTATCAATGGATTGACCAGTACTAAGCGAGACCAGCACTTCTCTAGATTTGGGCCAAGAGGCTAATTGGACCGAGCTACGTACAACTGTAGTAATGGATGGAAACGTACGACAGCGCGTCAACAACCCATTTAAGCAGTGACTGTGTAGAGCCTCACGTTATTTTTCAAAATTATGGGTTAAAATTGGATATACAATGTGTAGAAAGGAGTCTTAACCGCAATGCATGCACGATATGTTTTGCTGCAGCCTAGCGCCTTTACCAGTGATACTGGCCTGCTTTTGTTTATAGGTGGAGCCGCGTACTTCCGCAGTCATGTGTAATGCTACAGCCTGTGACATTGGTGAACTAATGAAGTCTCAGAGCAAAGAGATAACTTGAAGGCATGGCGCAGATGCTTCCAGGCCCAAAACGCAACGGTTGAAGAGTTGAGAATCGCATAAAAGACTGAATGTAATAATATCTGCAAAGCTAGAGGAGCCCGCTGGAAGAATTTTCTGCAGGGTTTGATGAAATCAAGCTGGTTGCAATAATATCATTTGATTCATTTACTATAAAGAAAGCTGTTGTGAGAAGATTCATGTCCGAGCTTAGTCAGCTTTAGTTATACAGTAATGTGACACTATAGGTCTGGGTCTGGGAGTAATGCAGGATTTACAGATTATCTAAGCCCTTATAGACATAAGGAGAGCACTCTCCCTTTGGGCAGCTAAATAGAGTCTCTCGGCAGTAAAGTCATAATACGAGATGGAGCCAACAACGTTTACAGCTATGAATAATCTACCCTTCACAGATGATAAATCAAGAAAGACTTGAATGAACCAAAGTGGAACACCTCCCAGTATCCATAAACACCTGAGCAGGGCCCAGAGCAGCAAAGCCATATAAATAAGAAGCAAACACATCGGCTTCAATGCCTATCTGCATAAACGAAAAGTTGGAGGGGTAGATAATCCACGATGCCAATGTGGATATCTGTCCCAAAATGTGAAGCACATAGTCATGGCCTGTACCAGCTGGGCAAAAAGAAGAGGAGAAATACTGGGATAGGTGGAGAATCGCTCATTCGAGGCCATGATGAACAATCCAATGGATATTGCAAGCATAACTAGATGGATCCAGCAGGAAGGAAGGCTAGAACAGTTTCGACTGACGCTTGGAGTCCAGACCACGATCAGGGCGAGAGAAGAGGGTAGAAGGAAGTCAAACTTCTACCAGTAGCATGGAAGTGGACGGGATCCACGCTGGGCAAAATAGTATTACCGAACTCCTTGAAGGCAATCAAATATTATAGTGCAAACAAATTGAAAGGTTGAGGGCATTTTTGTCAAAGGCTCCGAATAGCTACCGAAGAAGTTGGACAAGGAAATGTCTCGAGTCAAAAATAGAGTCTGTCCACATGTAGGTGGATTGTTTGCTTCGGTCGGTGCTTGAATTCTGTATTTAGAACCGCAGCTTATACTATTCCTAGCGCATTTCTATGTTTAGATATAAAGAGATCAAGTCAATCATCATTAGTGCATAAAGTCCCAGGATTCCGGGAGAAATAGAGATTAGGTTATTTTTAATGAGTTATCTTTTACTTTGATTATATACACTTCGCCTACGACAGGTCAGGCTTCCAGTTACCTACCAGTTCTTACCACAAAGGTTTCCACCCATGTAAATATTAGAGTTCGCAGACACCTGCGTGAGCCTGTAAGGCGCCAAACCGGCCTAGATTAAATTAAATTCAAATATTCATGAATAATCTACGTTTATTTGTGATGGAATCTATAACGTCAGTTGGACCATGCTATGGCGTTCACCAGCAGCAGACACGTGTGCTGACAACCGGAATCACGTGTCGGGTGATTTGTACACTAAACCCGCTCTTTATGCAGTGGCCGGTGTAATGACACGTACTCAGTTTCACACAGGTAATCGAAATCTGTGGAAGTGTAGGAACATGTCATTCCAAACTTTATATCAAATGAGGAAATCAATCAGAATTTGATGCACTATTTTGTTTAAGCAATAATAGAAATACAATTTTGCCACTTTCTCATTCGGTCTCTCAACTCCAGTCCTAATCCCTCTAGAGTAATATGGAGCAAGAGTCTCACTACTCTCACCGTTCTCACCAAATTACTCTGTCATTTTTACAAAATGAATTTTATTTAGGAACGTGCTTGCTCACAACACAACTGTGAGGTCTTGTCTCGGCCGGATTAGTCTGTATAAACGACCCGACCTTCCAAAGCTTTTAACTAAGCCTGACATGTCATTAATGGGCAAATGCCATCCTAGCATACCCTCGAGACTATCAAAAGAAGCCAGAAGCGCTGCTCTGCTGAGGCTACAGATATCTGTGTGGCTTCAAGTCTCGCATCTAATATCAAATGAGCCGTTAAACGACTGCTTATAAATGTTATTAGAAGTAAATTTTTCAATGAAGTAAATTATTTTCTCTCCTATCTCCCTTCTCTAGTTACAAGTGTTGTGTCTGGAGGGCAAGACTGACACCTATACGTGGTGCCCTCTACGAACCTGGGAGTGAAATATTCTCCCAGAGCCAAGTTCAGTCAAATTTCGCAATACCGAACAAGTTGGCCCATGAGGCAATGATTCAAGCCTCTCCACCTAATCAAATTTTCACACCTGACGAGATCAATCACCACCAAAACTTCATCAAGTTTGCAGGTACGACTTTGTACATCCTCATTTCAATGATCACACCTATCGTCGACTTTCTCTGGCCTCAATTGACCACCACGTATACGCCCACGCCAATATTTATACCCGACGGAGGAAACAAAGCGTGGCGCACAAACCTGGGAGACAATTCTTTGGGATAGACGTGAGAGGGATCAGGACAAGTTTACAAGATGATGTAGCGGATGGCTACAATCTCGACGGGCGTGAGTTTTAGATTTTTGACGAGTTTTCGAATTGAACTTTTTCCGTGCGCCAAGACTTCGGGGGGGGGCTTTTTTTTAAATCATGTTGTATTCAGCTATCTATTAAAAATCAATCCAGAATCATCTATTGCCGGCTGTGCCATGTCCCGTATTGATGGCTCGTTCGGGATCTCACCTGTTGCAACCGCCGTGAATCGAACACGAACCTCCACCTTGGAAGGGTGGAATCCGAACCATTGGACCACGAAAGCTTCAAGACTTCGGTTGTGAGAGTGCAGCCGACACTATAAACACCGCCATGGTTGGATGGTGCGGTGGTACATCATCTTGGCCGGTTTCTCAAGTAAGGTCTGGATAGCTAGGACACATATCCCACCCGAGACAGGAGACCGCTGGTTCGAATCCGGCAAAACTTAACTACATTTCTCGCGGCGCTGGTATGCATGGATAATCAAAGGTTTTAAATTTCCCTTTAGTGGGTACTTACGGAGGAGGGTCGACTGTTTGTGTAAGCAAACACACCTCATAGTGGTATTTGCAAATGAAATCCAGAGTATGAGTGTCTCTAACGTCAAAAGAGTCATCCTACATGTATATATATAGTACCGGTCATGTGTCATAGCTAGATAGCTGAAAACACATTAAATGATGTAAAAAAAAAAAGTGTTGTGTCCACAAATTTGCGCAACACTAAGTCACGGGACCCACATATGGGAGCTTGCACATTACTTTCCTTGTACAATAGATAGAGAGTTAGATATAAACCAGATTACAGATATATATATATATGTATATACTTAACATCTATTTACCATAAACTATTGTAATAGCACATAGAAGCAATAAACCGCTGTTATACCGACACTTTGGTTTTCAAAGACCCTTCTTGTAGACTAACAAAGACTCACCCAAGATGTTACGGCGTGCGCTAGGGATACTGGAGATCGTCGTCTGCCGAAAGTAATGAATTAATAATTGTTAGGATTATAGCTGCTAACGAAGAATACTCAGATATAATCCAACTGGCGAGATGGCAGGTGGTCAAAGGTCGGAGAACTGCAGGATAATCGAGAGTCACGAAGTCGAGTGGCCGAGCAAGAGATCAAGGCTCATAGATTAGGGTGAACAGAAGTACGAATAATGTAACTACTAAATGAAAGACTGAGAATATCGGACTGTGAGGATCTAAAAGTATGATATTATATAAATGCTAGATTGCGAGATCAAAGATCAAAAGAATGAAAGATTGATAAGCTGGAGAACTACTATGTGGCAACTCCAGCTTCCTTATATCTAACTCGAGACAGTACTTGAACTCATCTAATACTTTGGCAAATGTAGTCATGACGCCAGCCCCTCCGTCTCTAACTGTCGGAGTTTTCTCGAAAACCTCCTCCTATCCCCTTTTCCTGAGAACTTTCTCCTTAACCTCTTCAAGGATGCCTGGCCATAACACAAGATTCCAGCGTTTATCTCCCCTTACCAACTGGACCACTCGGCCATCAGTGACGACTTACGTCTGAAAGAGCAAGGGCTATCCCCCTTCCAGCCAGCTTTGCACTCTCGAGACCTATTATAAGTCGTAATTCCGCGCAGGAACAAGCAGCGCTCACGTACTGGAACGTCTACAACGCCGTAATCGGAGCAACTGACATTAGGGAATGTCAGAGATATTTAATAACTAGCACAGCTTCCCCAGAAGAGTTGTAGCAGCAGACCCAAGGCATCCGCTCCGACGACGCTGGAACTCACCTTGTATGTGTTAGATCCGCCAGAGAACCTCTCCCGAACTTTCCACCGAAACCATTCCATCAGCCTTGGACACCAATGTAAAGTCACACTTACAAACTATAGGCGCTGTAGGCAAAAGAATAGGTCTACAGGAATTCACAAAGTGGCACACATCACAGTCCCCCTTAGAATTATTTGTTTTCTCAGATGGAGCGCTTATCGACAACCAAGCCGGAGCTGGGTACATGATATACCGGGGCCTCTCACTGGAAGTTTGGCGAGGCTCACTCCCCCTCGGAATTTCTGCTGAGGTTTACGACGCTGAAATTGCCGCAGCCCTTCGTAACCCCATGGCCCGATACGCCAATAGGGTGTTTGTGTGCCTAGACAACCAGGAGGCTGCCCTTCGACTTCTTGTATGCACCCCTAACTCCTCTAGTTCTCCTCGCATCACTCAGTTTAGAGGGCTTGCGAAAGTATGGACTAGAAGAGACCGTTGCCACTTCACAGAAGTCGGCTCAGTGATCATTAGATGGTGCCCTGTACATGTTGGTATTTTGGGAAACGAGGCTGCAGACGTTCTCGCCAAACAGGCCTGCACACTCCCAGCTTCCTCACTTGCGCCGTCAATCTCTAGAGCGAAGAGGGATATCAAAATTAGATACCAAGATTCGGCGAACAGATATTGGACGCAAAACGCCCCGAAAGATACAAACAGCTTGGAATCAGAGAAAATGTTGGAGACTCACTGGAACTCAGGAGTTCCGACCGGCGAACACTGGGCCTGCTTCTTGCTGCACGGTCAGGGCATGGGGACTTTGCAGATTACCATCGCCGTTTCCAACACCTCGAAGCTCTCTTAACCTGTAGCTGCGTACGAGAAAAGTCACCCGACCACTTCTTCTCTTGTCGACTAGGGCGCAGCCGATCACGACTGCAAGTTGGACCTCGACATCCCAACCTTGGAATCCCCTGGGCTCTCAGCTCTTCAGAAGGGGCTATCGCTTTCAGCAAGTGGGTCCACAAGACTAAGCTTTTTGAAAGACCAATTCTCACTCCTAGCTTTTACACTCGCACCATACTAACTATTTAGCGGGATTCAATCACGTACTAGTAGCTCTGTCTGTACCAGTGGTAGATCATTTCTTCTCTCTTGAATATCAATTTACATTTTAATTCTGTCTGCAGTATAATTAACAGAAGACCCAGAGGAAGGGTGTTTTTGGTTTATGTTTAGTTTGGGGCACCTGGTAGGAGGGCCAGGGCCCAGTTAGATTATGCCGGGATCTTAGGAGCGTCGGCACGTCGGGTAGTTTTTCTCCACTGAGCTAACCGGCATGTGACCTTGGGAGACGTGTTGGGCGCTGGCACGACGTAAAATAGTAAAGAAAACAAAACAAACAAACAGCTTCCCCAGATATTCTCGCAGGGGACTTCAACGTCCACCACTCATCCTGGGACCCGAAACCTCGAGTCAATAGTGTTGAAGGCGACTCCTTGCTATCATGGACAGCCTCCAGGGGACTTCGACTTCTCAACCATGATGGATCTCCCGCCTATGACGCCGGGGCAGCCATCAATCTATGATTTGTTCGAAGTGATATTAACGCCTTTTGCGAAAGTTGACAAGATCTGGAAGCCGGCTCAGACCACAGAACACTTCTCTGCCAAATGAACAATTGGCAGGTCGAAATTCCTACACCAGGTAAGCTTCAATTAGCCTCCTGTAACTGGTCTCTATTCGAAATCCTCCTTGAGAATCACCTAGCTGTTCCCGCTCTCAAACAGTTGAAGGGGAGGTGCCAGGAATTGTGAGCGCTATCTCAGGGGCCCTTCGAGCGGTCTGCCCTAGATCTCGTAAACAGGTATCGAAAGCTGGATGATGAACTAAGGAGTGCACAGAAGCTCGTTGAAACTTCTACCGAGCTCGCCGCATAGGGCTTCCAGTGGTTTTCGAACGTTGAGCCTTCGGAAAGGTTGTGAGATAATCTAAGCAGGCATATTGGCAGAACAAGATAGAACAAGTCTCCAGTCATCAAAGAGGCCTTCCAGTTTGTCCGCTGGCATAAGAAAGAGGCTCACTACCATACCCCATCTTTAGAGAGCCCGACTGACCCAGTATTCCGTCCAGAAGATAAGACGCAGCTATTTAAAGATTCCCTTCTCAGCCGACACCTAAATCAAGTAGTGTCAGACTGGAGCGTAGGTGTTTGACCTGAAGCGGAAATGGAGGGTGGGAAGAGGTCGGAATGGGTTGCAAGAGATGACTGAAGGTCTACTGGAGATAAATAGGAGGAAATAAAGGTTTGAAAGATTAGTAATATAAATAGCTAAAAGGTCTAAAGGTTTGAGTGGGTACTAGGGGTAACTAAAGGTACAAGAGGTAATCCGAAGGTGTTGGGTATGACATTACTAAGCGTCCAAATTATATGAGCTATAGAGTACCTGATTCACCAGATACTCTGTCTCATTCAACACCCAGTGAAGTTTCCTTCTTTAGTTTCACTGATTATCAACCTCCAACCACCATGAACAACAATATGGCCGGCCTCCAGATCACTTCGACTCCACCCACAGATCAACATCACCTCCGATCAAACATAACATTACTACCACCACATCTCTGGAATTTACCATATATAACACACTCAACCGATATTCTTGAAGTAGCCTCCCAAATCGATGGAGAACGAGTAAGCCAGCTGTTTGCATCTTCAGTCTCCTCCGCTCCACCGACTGCCCCTATACCCACCGTATCACCTCAGCCCAGGCTTCATCTTCCGATCCAGCCCATCACACCATACGACGGAACACCAGAGAACTTGCGCTCTTTTTGCTCTCAGCTAGTCATTCAGATCCAAACAGAGAGTTTTGTTGCTGAATCCGAAAAAGTTAGATTTGGATACCAGTGTCTTGGGCCTGGTGCTCTAGTTAAGATGAGGCCATCATTCCGCTGTCTTGAAGATCCATCAATTCCGCCAGAAATAACGACACTGGAAGGCTTTCTTCTGGCCTTAAGGCAGAGATGCGAAGACCCATCCTTGCAGGACCAGGCTAACACAAGGGTTGAGAAATTGTATCAAAATGATAGTAAATTCCATGACTTTATTACGGCTTTCGAAGATGACATGGTTGATTCCATCTACTCGACAGTGGATAAAGCCAGCTGGAAGCTAATGCTAGAAAGACGCCTGTCAGTTCAACTAAGAAGTCTGATCCTCTCATCTTCAGATGTTCCGGTAGAATACCACGCCTTTGTATCCTATCTTCGACGAAAGGATGCTGGATTGCAGGAAATATTAGCCTCATCACGTGCAAGATTGTCCCGACCGGTTTCGTTAAACAATCACACACCTATACCAGCGCCTTCGATACCTCGACCCCAGTTCCATCCTCTCCACCACGAGATTCCTGTATCACAAGGGGGCTCCGCAATGGATCTTGACCTTATCTCCAGACAAAAGGACGCTTAGTTTTCTGTCATACCCAACACCTTCGGATTACCTCTTGTACCTTTAGTTACCACTAGTACCCACTCAAACCTTTAGACCTTTTAGCTATTTATATTACTAATCTTTCAAACCTTTAGTTCCTCCTATTTATCTCCAGTAGACCATCAGTCATCTCTTGCGACCCATTCCGACCTCTTCTCACCCTCCATTTCCGCTTCAAGTCAAACGCCTACGCTCCAATCTGACAAGTAGATATTGACTAGACAGACCCTGTGGTAGCAAAAAGATCGATTTCCTGGCTGCCAATAATAGAAAAGAGGTCTATAACTCATGCTGTGTCATCTTAATATTTGGACTTGGACCAGATAGTATCACCACAACGGTAGTTAGACGCGCCTGACCACTCATCCAGACTCGAATAATAGCTCTGTTCCGCTGGTGTGATCAGCAAGGACTCCACCCGAGGGTTTTGAAGAAGGCTAATTTTGTTATAATTCCAAAGTCTGGAAACTGCAACTGGGCTCTCCCAAAGTCACACCGAACAATCGCTCTTCTATCATACCTCGGTAAGGGGCTCGAGAGACTTATGGCTCGCCACCTCTCGTTTCTAGCGCTATAACTACAGATGCTCTATCGGGATCAAAATAGAGTAGCTCCTCGAAGATATGCCATAGACCTCAACACAGCACTATATTGCAATATTCGGTATTTGTGGTCCAATGAAGAGGTGGCCGGCATGATCACAGTAGATGTCAAAGGAGCATTTGATGGTTTCCAATAAGGCCGCCTCTGTCACTGCTTGCAGGGTCAAGGCTGGCCCCCTAATGTGTTACAGTGGGTGCCTTCTTTTATGTCTGAGCGAGAAGCCTCGATTATTGTTGATGGAACTACATCTCCAACATTCAAAATCCACTGTGGGCTTCCACAGGGGTCTCCAGCCTCTCCAATCCTGTTCCTACTGGCAATTAAGGGCCTCCTCAATCTCTCACCAAAACGCTTTGGCTATGCAGACGATATTGCATTTACAGCGTCTGTGCCATCTCTCTCTCGATTCACAGAACTACTTCAGATACAGTTAGACTTAACCCTCTACTGGGGGCTTGAGAACAGCATCACCTTTGAGGGGTCGAAAACTGAGCTGCAATCTTTGCACCGAAAACATGGATCCTTAGTAGAGTCCAGCGGATACGCTAATGAAGTTGAGATCACTCCAAATAACCACACACGCTGGCTTGGGGACATCTTTGATTGAGGCCTCCGATTTAGAGAACACGTAATGCAATCATGCAGTAGATCCTTGACCAACACGAGTCATATAAAAAGCCTCTCAAGAATCACTCGAGTAATAAGCCCTCTTCTCTTAAGACAAGCACATCAAGGAGCAGCTTTTACAATCTTGCACTACAGGGCTGAGACTTGGTATTTCAAAGGAACCCCAAAAGGACTAGTTCTTAGAATACAACAAAGAATGAACGACGCGGCCCGAGCAGCTCTTCCGGTATTCCGAACGACGCCAGTTGCTGTACTTCTTCGGGAGACAGATTGGGGTCTAGCACGAGCCTGGCTTTAACGTATTCACGATTATCTAGCCGTCCGTGTTGCCTCGATATATCCTAGACACCATCCTTGCAGAAAATTGAACGCCTCTAACGGCTGTTGAGCCGAAGGATTCCTGTAGCCTACGCTGGCTAGCGTAGGCAATGACAAAAAGCGAATATTTGGGAGAGTGTTGTGATTATGAGCTTACGGTAGTTAATGAGCCGAAGCTTCTCTTTAGCATTATACGCAGGAAGTGAAAACATTATGGTCTGATTGTATATATCCAGGTCTACACTGATCTAATGAGGAGAGGAATTTTCCTATGTACAAGATTGGTGTGTCTGTGCACTGAATATTACCCAACACAGCTACCACTCTAATCTAATGTAACCCCCATAGACCACATATTACAACAGAGAGGTCTCGGAAGCCACAGAGCTTAGGATATTCTCATTGAACCTTCTGGAAATATACTTAAGGTTCATGAGGATGACAGGTGTACCGAGAACCTTCTAGGTAGTTGTCGAATAGTCTCAGCCATTCAGGTTACAGGGAGAATCTTCTCGAAAGGCAATAGTTCACAATGTATATATATGTAGTCTTTAGCTTCAGGAATTCTCTCCTCGGAGAATTATAATAAATATACTGTACCTACAAGATCGCTCATGCACCTTGTACTGAAGCTATGACAATGCCGCAAGAATGCTCTGGATCCAACAAAGGATTTTTCCGGAACTCTCAGAAGATACTATTCTCCCTCACTGGAAAGCTTACTGAGCTAAATCTTTGGAAAAGATCGGTGCATCTGTTTGCAATGCCGGAGTTGTCGCCTTCTATGGCTGATTTGACCTGCAATCAATGCTGGACCTCTTTGTTTTCCCCAATGGTGCTTTAATCGAGATTCAAGAAGGAGCAGGATAATTGATGCGACGCGGTGCGTCCCACGAGATAGGCTGCGGAATCACACCTCTATGTGCCTCAGCAGAAGTTTATGATGCAGAAATTGCCGGAGCGACTGAGGGGCTAGCGTCTGCCATCCGCAATCCCATGGCATATTATGCAACTGACATAACTGTCTGCCTAGATAACCAAGAAGCGGCTTTACGGCTGCTCCTATTAACCCCCACCGCAACAAGTTCCCATCGAATTATGAAATTTCGGAAACTCGCAGCCAGCTGGTCCGATAGGAAACGCGCATCCTGCACTAGAGCTGGAATAGTCATTGTCTGTTGGTACACTGGACATTCTGGAATCCCTAGAAACGAAGCAGCAGACTCTCTAGTCAAGTCAGCTTGTCTAATTCCTGCATCATCTCTTCCTCTGTCCATAGCGAGGGCAAAAAAGAAGGTTGCCCAGCTCTATGAGGCGTCCACCAACGCTTTCTGGGAAAGTGACGCCCCGCCTAGATATAAAGAACTCGCAATCTACCCTAGCTCTGGAATAACCCCAGAACTGCAAGGCTTAAATCGACGGACATTTGGAGCGCTCATTGCAGCTCGTTCGGGACACGGAGATTTCGCCCTTTATCACCGACGTTTCGCACAAGAAGATGCTCTAATGACTTGCTCCTGTGGCAAAGAAAAAAGCCCAGATCACTTCTTCCACTGCAGAATAGGAAGAAACCGGGCCCTCATACGCCGTGGACTCCGACAACTTTTGCCCGGCATTAAATGGGTATTTGGCATGTCTAAAGGCGTCCTCACATTCGGTAAATGGGTCGAGCTGATGGGGCTCTACGACTAAATCCAAAGAGCCCATCAGATATTTCCAAGCGAACTTTTACAATCTGGTGTGGGATTAATGCTTTATGGAAGGATTTATTAAGTTTTTTTTCTCCATGGGTGTAATTTCAAACTACTTGTGAAACAAAAGTGAAGTTCCCAGTAGAGGGAAGATTGCTACATTTAAATTGGAAAGCAGAGTGGCGGACAATTGTTTGTTTGTTTTTTTTTTTTTTTTCTCTATTAAAGTCCTAAGCTAAAGCTCTAGGTCCACTATCGGTACAAGACTGGTGGAGCCGGCGGGGATCACTGCTTACAGGCCCAACTCATTCCAACCGCGAGACCCGCTACAGAAAAAGTAGAAGGTAAATTATAACTCAAAAGACACCACCTACTCCGACTCCGAAATCGAGATTCCATCCTTCAACTCTAAATTCAAGTACATAAGAAATTTTCTCAGAGAAACGACACTTCTCGCCTCGTTCCCTTTCGTGTCATGCGTTGTGGCAATGACTAGTTTATCTGATCCCCGCTGAGAGCAGTGGATGAGTGGGCGGGTTGGCTATCAAAACAGCCGGTTTCCTCCGCAAATATTTTGAAGCTTTCGTGGCACTTGGGCCCGAGAAGCTTTTTGACAAAGTCAACGTGTGACATTGACTTTCTGAGCCTTCGCGTTTGTTGTGCGTGGCGGCTACAGTGGATGAAGTGGGTTGGAGTAGTTTCCTTCCCGCAAGAGCTCTCCATGGGTGCGTATGGGTTGTTGAAACGGCGATGGTATGCCGCGAAATTGCCGTGACCCGTTCGTGCTGCAATTAGTGCCCGGAGGAGGTGCCTAGAGAAAGACAGTTCCGGTGGTTTACGTCTCCGCACCTGTAGGTTGAGTTGGCGGTATTTAGGCGGACAGGCCTCTTCCAACCAATTGTCCAGCAATCTCTGCCGTCTGCGATTCATGAGGCCTCGAAGATGTGCCAGAGTACTGGATCCTGGTTGCGTATCCTGGCTGGGCAGTTCTCGAAGTGCTTCACGGGCCATGGAATCTGCCTCTTCATTTCCTTGGATTCCTGCATGCCCTGGAACCCACGTCACTGATATTTCTGCTCTGTTGGATGACGCACGGAATTTGCGTACATCTTCAAGGCTAGTTGAGGACGAGCCTGTCGTTAGTGCGTTTACAGCCTGCTGACTGTCAAGAAACACGTGTATTCTCCTAAAACCTCCACCTTTCCTGAACTTCTCGTTCTCCAGGAACTCCAGTGCAGCCTCCAGAGCATTCCTTGCTCCCATTATTTCTGCATCCAGCACCTCTCCCCCGTGCATGATGCCACTTCCTTTGCCAATAAGTTTCCCATCCTTCCTCAGAACGAAACCCCAGGCGGAGCGTCCATGTCCTTCCGATGAACCATCCGAGTATGCGCAAATGTCCGTTCCTGGCACGTCGCTAATCCATCGGACGCAATCTTCGCGTTCTGTCGGCTTTGAGACTGATTTCCTAGGGTAAACCACAGGCATCAGACTTTCGGGGGCTTCTGCTTCCGGAAGCTCTCGGTAGGCACGCTGTAGCCGTGACATCTGGATCTCTGGTCTGGCTGAGGTCTTGGCGGTCTTTTTGTATTTCTGAGTGCCGACATTCGGGCACACGGAAGCGCGGGTCCTCAAAGGGTGTCTATCATCAAGGGTCTTAAGCCTTGCTGAAAGCCGGAGACGGTTTCCCTCAAGTATGACCTTCGCCGGCGGAATTCCTCCTTCTCTGTGAAGGACTACATTTGGTGTTGTCCTCATCACTGGAATTGCAGCCCGTAATCCCATCAGGTTAGCTCGGTCAATCATGCTGCAGAGGTTGGAGGTAGATGACGTGACCAATCCTCGTATCGTTGGGCGTTTGGACCCTGGCCACCAGACATCAGATCCAAAAGTTGCTAGCGAGACAACGCACATGTCTACTGCCTTAGTCAATGGCCCAGGAGCTGCTCCTCGAAAGGTAGAGTTGAAGCGGCGCATATGCTGGGCAACTTTTACCGCTTTACCGCACCATGTAGTTACATGGTGTTTAAAATTGAGTCGTGGATCCAGATTCACGCCTAGCCAGCGAACGTTTTCTGCAGGCTCGATAAGGGTTCCGTTGACGTGGACACCAACTGCTTCCTCTCGACGTCGTCCCGGAAATTGAATGACTTCGGATTTTTCCGTGTCAAAGTCGACGGCATTATTCCGCGCCCATTCGAGAAGATGATCTGTCTCTCCTTGTACAGCAGCGGCAGATTCAGCGATTGTGCGTCCAAACCCTAGAATACCGATGTCGTCGGCGTAGCTAAACCTCAATCCAGGGGTACCACTTTTCATTGGCTCTGCCATATACAGAAGGAAAAGTAATGGCGAAATTGGTGATCCCTGTGGGACTCCACAGACCAGCTCTCTCTGGGTGGTGACTCCGCCAGAGAACCGCACTTGTACTTTCCGATGTGTGAGGAATGAACTCGTCCACCGGAGTATTGAGTCTGGCCATCCCTGGGCTTGCATGCGCCTAACCAAGCGGTTGTGGAGCACTGCATCGAACGCTCCTTGGACGTCTAAAGTGACGAATGTCGAGGCCCATCCCTGGGAGCGTGCTTCTTCGACGTCATGGACTACGCAGGAAACCAGGTCCGTTGCAGATCGCTTTGGGAGCGCACCGAATTGTTGATGGCCAACCACATCACAGGTGATTGCTAGGTGCGCCATTCGCTTGGCAAGAAGCCTTTCCAACCCTTTACCTATACATGAGAGGAGGGCTATAGGTCTCCAGCCTTTGATCGTGGTTGGGTCCCTATTAGGCTTTTCCAGTAGTACCACTTCCGCTAGCTTGAAGCAAGATGGATGAGTGCCCAGTCGTATACAGGCTCTAAAGAGCTGCAAAATACACGGTCCGATCGTCTTCCAGCAAGCTTCGAGGAGCTCGACCGTAACTCCGTCTGCCCCAGGTGCTGTCTTCCCACAGCCGATTGTGCAAGTGCGCACTTCTTCATCTGAGATTTCACCTTCCCAAGGTATTCGATTATCGCTTGGAGTGTTGCATGGCGGAAGGTCGTCCGATTGTTGGTGGCGTGCAAGAAGGGCGTCTCGGAGAATGGTAGCTCGCTCTAACGGGTCGGTGATGTAGGATCCGTTGTAGTTGAGCGGTGGAGGAGGTCTAACCTGTCTGTGGTTGGCCGAACGCATCAGCTTGAAGATATCGGACGGTGATGTCATTGCTTCCACTTGGCTTGTCTGGTATTTTTCTTGGCGGCTGTGATGGTCGCACGGAGCTTCTTCGCGCAAGTGGCCCGCTGTGTCGGTGTCGTTGCGGCTCGGTATTCTGCGTATGCGGATTTGCACATAGGAGTCCACCACGGCGCAGATTTGCCGCTTTCTTTTCTGGCCCGGGTTCCTGTCGCTTTGATGGCCTCCGAGAGATGGAAGCAGATCTTGGGCATACTCATCCACTTTCTCTTTTGTACTCAAGTCTAACGGCGGATGTACCCATTTTGCAACGGCACGCGCAAAATTGGGCAGATTTTTCTTGGGCACTCTGATCTTTGGTGGAGCCGGGTTCCCGATGAAGGTTGCAGAAGGTATGATTCCACGGATCGGAAGATGGTCGCTGGTCATACATTCCTCCCTATCGACCCAAGCACGGGCTCCAGATATGTTGGTCCAAGCGAGATCAAGAGTGTTGCCAGCTTTATGAGTCGGCTCTCCAATTATCAGACAAGAGAGGTTGTGGTCTTCCGCCCACCTCTCTATCTCATCACCCTGTCCATAAGGCCGAGTTGCTCCAGGTTGCCATGCAGCATGCACTGAGTTGAAGTCCCCGGCTGCAATGGACCTCGCAGACGGTTTCCAGTCGACGAGTGTGCGGACTGCAGTCGGGTTGTTAGGGGCCTTATACACGTTGAGAAATGTGATTCCATTGACCAGTACCCAGCAGTAGTCCCCAGTCAGCCTGTTACAAGGGAAAATCTGCTCTGCCGACATCACCTTCTCGTTTTTCCGAGTGTAGGTCACCGCCCTCGGTCTGACATCCACACCTCCGTACGGTGTATGACAGAGGTAACCCGGATGTGACTTGGTTTCGTTCGTTTGCTTGGTCCAACAAGGTTCTTGAATCAGCACAACATCCACGCCTAGCTCGTAAGCTCTAGAGAGCGCAATGTTGTGGGTTGCGCCTCCCCTGCCTACGTTTATTGACATAAAACTTAGTGTAGGAGGGGGGCGGGAAGGGGCCCGTAGGGCGCCCTTCACAAAGCTTCTTCAGGGTTCAAGGCCCCAAAGCCTGAACCCTCAGCCATTGCTGTGTCTGTCGAGGAGGTGTCCTTACCAACAGCTGGAGAAGTTGGTCGGGTCGCTCTTGCGGCAGATGCAGCAGCCTCTGCGGCCTTGGTAGCAGCTTTTGCTCGAGCGACGGCCTGGTACTCGCGTTGGCCAGCTTGGCGGATCGTCACAAGTTGTCCCTGGTAGCTGGGCCAGACCTGTTGGGACGAGCAAGACAGTCTCGACTGCCAGATTGATGGGGGCCTCCGCAGTTTCGACATTTAGAGGCTGCTTTACACTTGAATGCCGAGTGCATGGTGGATCCGCAGTTCCAGCAGGCTGGCGCGCGAGAACACCCACGGGTGGCGTGGAAACCGAGAAATCGCCTACATTGCTGTATGGGAGGGCGGTTTCGTTGGATTGTTGCTATTCCTGAGTCGTCGAAGAGTCGGAATCCAGGCTTTGGGCTAGCGTTCCTGGGAAACAAGGCCGCCCAGGATCTGTAGGGAGCGCCGAGCTTAGTTTTTCCGTGTATCCTTACTCGGTCTGGAGTGCAGCTGGTTACTCTAAGGATTTCGGCGGCCACCATTTCGGCAGTGACCTCGACTCGTCCTTCTAAGCCGAACACGGCGACTGGAACCGTTGCGATCCGAGGGAAACTAGATCACTTGGTGGTTCTAGTTTTGCCTCCACTTGTGTGAAGGTGCTGGAGGCGTCCAGCAGTCGAGTTTTTGCATCCGTGTTTTTGGCACGGATGGCAAAGCCAGTGGGAACGCGTTGCACCTGGTCGACATCAGCAGGGGTGCAATGTGTTTGTTTGGCGACGGCTTCGCGGACGCCAGCTGGAGAGAGCTGTCTCCACTCGTGGTTTGCATCCAGACGCAGGAAGATTCGGTCATCTTTCGCTGTTGTTGTTGATGCTGTCGGCTTCTTCTCTGGTTTCCTGGCAGATGAAGCAGCAGAAACCGAGGTGATGTTTGCAGGAGCCTGTGCGCCTGACTTTTGGTGTCCTGCTCTCGTGACAGTGGCCCAGGTGCTTCTGAGCGGGAGAGGTGCTGTAGCCTTTGTTATATTGCGAGGAATGGCTACTGGGATGGTGGTCGCGCGGGGAGTTGCGACAATTGGTCGTTGGGGCAGGACCGGCGGAGCGGTGTTCGGACCGGCTGCCACGAATTGCGCGATTGCTGCTCGCAAGTAGACTTTGATGGAGTCTACAAAATTTTTGTCTTCACCGGTGGAGAGCGGTTGAAGGGCTGCCTCGACACTGCTAATCGCTGTCGAGCATATATGGAATTGCGCAGCTTTTTGCCTTGCCCTGCGCTCCTCCGCTTCGATCGCTGCAAGCAATTCGGGAGGATATGTATTTTTTCCGTCTGCTGCTTCTATTGCTGTAGGCGGCGGGGCCAGCGAAGAGTTTTCGGCTCCTGCTGCCTTGGTTGAGGGTATGTCGGCCCTTTTCGCGGACCTTACTTCCTTAAGTCGCGGTAGTGCTGGAACCGTAGCGCGCTCTTCGGGTGCAGCGACGGTTTCTTTTGGGGTTTCTGCGGGCCCTGGGGCTTTTTCCGCGTCTTCTGGGATGGAGGAAGCCCATCTTGAATCTGATATAGATTTCAACTTCTGGACTTCGACGTCCAACATCTCTACCTCGGGTATATTGCGAACGTTAGCTTCGAGCGCAGCCTCGATGGAGTCTAAATTTTTCTCGGAGGCCTCTAATCCTATATCCGTAAGTTTTTGTCTTGCAAGAGTTAGTATAGATTCATGCAATTTATAGGGTTTGATGACGCGATCTTTGGTGATTCCGCTGATCGCGTTTTGGTGCGTTCTACGCGTCGGAGGCATTTTAAAATGCCGCCGATGGCAAACAATTGCAATTCGATTCGATAAATAATGGGTGAAACGGGTGGAAGGGTGGAAATGGGCAAATTGAGGGTTCTCGAATGTGCGTTTGTTTGTTTGTTCATTAACGTGCTAGGTGAAGTAACTACCGTCGCACTCCTACTGGAGCTTGAGCACGAGTGGGGTCGGGCCGGATCAGGTTAACTACCGTGCAGTACAAATGCCTCGTCCCACCTAAATGACCGGAACCATGCCAAAATGCATCTATGTGTTGAACCATGACGAATTCGGCAGCCCAGAGTTGAAAAAAAAACAAAAACTTTCCCGCAAAATCCCGCACTACAAAAGAAAAACTTAAACAATCTCCCTTCTATCTTTCCGCCTCAGCCACCACGCGCCTGAGCCTCGAATCCAATCTCTCTGTCCATGCCAAACCACCTAGGCCATTGATCTATCACCTTCGAGTCACAGGTATCCCTGCTATCCCCCGACTAGGCTCCGTGTATATCCCACTCTCCTGGACGTAGTCCCTAAACAGCTGCCACCCGCTTGATCCGAGCATTGTTACTATAGCTGGCGCCCTTCGCTTTCCGCTTTTCAGTCACCATGTTGCCAATGCTTTTCGGCACTGAACAAGGTGACCGATTGATTTTTCCCTCCCACACTCGCAGTGAAGTGTAGCATCAGTGTGGTTGAAGCGGCGATGATAAGCCGCGAAGTCTCCATGTCCGGTTCGAGCGGCTATTAAGCGAGCGTAGACTGCCCTTGGTAGTGCTAGTTCTGGCGGTTTCTTGCGTCGCATCTCGAGTTCGAGGTCGGCATATTGTCTGGGGCGATTCGAATGCCACCAGTCTGTAACCATCTGCCTGGACAATTCACGGGCTTTCCGTCCTGATGCGGCGAGGGTCATCACACCATGTGTCGTCCTAGAGTTGTCCGGCGAGTTAAGCTCTCTTCGAGCGAGCTCATCAGCCATTTCATTTCCTAATAGCCCTTCGTGGCCCGGAATCCATCCTACTTTAACAGGTGCTGCTGCTCTAGCGACCATTTTGCAGAACTTTTGAATCCTCCAGGATGATGAGCCTGTTGTCCCCCGTTAGTAAGGCCTGGACAGCCGCAGAATTGTCGAGCAGAATATAGATGGCGCTACGACCACGATCTCGCTTCCTGCTAGTGATTGCTTCAAGAGCAGCTAGAGCTCCATGAACCTCCGCGTCGTAGACCTCTGCATTGGTTATTTTGCCTGAGCCGCTTTGCTCAATTACCCTGCCTGTCCCACTGATAAACGTCACAAAGGCCCATGACACTTTGTCGGTGGACGCCCCAGAACCATCACTGTACACGCAGAGACAGTCGTGTGGGAGTGTAGGAAGCCACTCTCTTATGAACTTGGCAGCCTCTTTCTTGCTTGTCCAGCGGGGAATTGTCTGAGGGGGGACCGGAGGTCGGAGCGGTGGAGGTAGTTCGGCCTCTGGCAGGAGTCGATACATCCTCTGGGGCCCTTGAATCATGCACTCTGTCGAAACCAAGTCTGGTTTTGTTGCATGTCTTTAGGCCGAGTCGGTGACGAGCGCTGTCTGTGCTTTCCGTGGCCCGAAGTCGAAGCGGATGATAATCATCCAGTCTCCGGATTCGTGCGGTAGTCTTGAGCCTACGTTCCTCGAGCAGAATATGTGCTGGCAGAATACCAGACTCTCTTCTCAGGGCTGCAATAGGCATCGTGCGCCAGGTTGGTAGAGCCACGCGGATTCCGAAGGCAGAGGTTTGGTCGATGACTTTGCTCTGTCTCTTGTAGGAGTGTCAAGGGATGAATGATCGTGGTCGATAAACCGTAAGATGAAAAGATTTACTACAGATCTAGAAAGAGGTTCAAGGTGGAGAGGACCTATATACAGCTTGCTTTACAGGGGAAATATGAGTCCAAGCGCTTTTGCTAATGATCTACACCTTGATCTTATTGCATGTTCCAGGTCCCAAATACAAATGATCGCCACTTGGAATAACCCAACTCTGCTTCAATGCCATTGTTTCGTTCCCTCACAAGGAGTTACGCGTCACACCTCGATAAGTTTCCCTGGTTGGCCCCGGGCACCAGACCTCCGCGGTATGCATCGCGATTGGCACAACTACCGTGCGAATGACTGTGGTTAGTAAGTCAGGCCTTGGTCCCTGGGTGCAAAGTGTAAGCCGTCGGAAGTGCTGCATTAGCCGCATTGCTTTGCTGGTCCACTTTGCGACGTGACTTTCGAAGGTCATACCGCAATCAAGGTGTACTCCGAGCCATCGGATGTCGTCGGATGCTTGTACATCGCGAGTGCCTACCCTTATAGCCGGAAGATCGTGTCCCCTGGATCTGGGGCCGACGAAGTAGACTACTTCGGCCTTATCTGGGTCGAAAGAGACGGCATTATCAGCGGCCCACCCTAGGACTGCATCGACTTCTCTCTGGACAGCTACTGCGGCTTCAGTTGGAGTTGAACCTATGCCGAGGATGTCAACATCATCCGCATAGCCAAATCTCCAACTACTGCCTCCCACGACTTCGGCCATGTAGAACAGGAAAAGAATTGGGGAAAGAGGCGATCCCTGTGGCAGCCCGCATTCTAGGAATCCAGGGTCTGTGACTCCGTCTTCGTGTCGTACGCGAGCGGATCGTTCTTGTAGGAAGGACTTTATCCAGGTGATAGCTGGTTTAGGCCACCCCATCTTGTTCATCCTCTGCAGCAGCCGTCCGTGGAGTACAGCATCGAATGCACCCTGAACGTCCAAAGTGACTAGGACTGCTTTCTTCTGCCGTTTCATTGCATGTTCTACATCGTGGATGACGCATGAGACGAGGTCGTTGGCAGACCTGCCAGTGAGTGCTCCAAAGAGTTGCTGCGGGACTGCCTTGTAGGTGAGGGCGGTGTAAGCCATTCGCCTTGCAATCAGTCTCTCGAGACCTTTACCCAGGGTGGAGAGAAGTGCGATAGGCCTCCATCCTTTAGCTGTACTGAGGTTACGGCCGGGTTTGGGGAGAAGGATTACTTCTGCTAGCTTGAAGGCCTTCGGAAAGTGATTCAGTCGCAGTGAGCCCTCAAAGAGTACTCTTACTGCGTGACCAATTGATGGCCAGGCTGTCCTAAGAAGACGAACAGAAATCGTGTCTGCTCCAGGGGCTTTATTTTGGCAGGCCGTTGTAACCCACTTGGCTTCCTCGTCCGTAACGCTCGGGACCCATGGGAGGTTTCCGCGTCCTGGCTCGAAGTCCTCAGCGTCGACGTCGTGCTGACTGGTGAACCGGCCGAGAAGGAGGTCGCGCAACAGAGTTGCTCGCTTTCCTGGATCCAAAACAAGACCATCTGGAGTTTGGAGTGGTGGAGCAGCTGATGTAGGTTGCGGCTTAGCCCAGCGTGCCATCCGATACATGTCGAAGTCGGTTGTTGCTTCGGAGAACTTACGCCGCCAGTATTGGCGTTTTGCACTTTTGACTATGCGACTGAAATCCTTTCTGCTCTCTTCGTCCCTGAATATCCTGTATTCGCGTTTTGCCTGTAGGCACTCCGACGTCCACCAAGGTGCTGTCCTACCCTTCTTCACACTCCCACGTCTACCAGTGGCCCTGATTGCGTTGCTAATAGTTTGGACCAGCTTATCAGCAAGGTTGTCCACCGCGTCTACTGAGACCATCGGCTGTAGCTCTATTCCTTGAGCCCAACGACCTAGCATCTTTGTAAAGTCTTCGAGGGCGTCGTCTGTCACTCGAAACAATTGGCCTGTTTTGATAACAGCTCTAGCTTTCGAGTTCGGGCGGGGAACGTCTCCTGCAAGCGTTCTGTGGTCCGATGTTGAGTCAAGCTCTGTCGAGACATCTGCAAGGGCACCAGCGTTAGATCAGACCAGGTCGAGTGTATTTCCAAAGTCGTGTGTCGGGACGCCCGGTGAAGAAGATAGGTCCATACCGTGCTCGAACATCCACTCGGTGAGCACCTGTCCGTCACCGTGTAGCCTAGTAGCCATTGGCTGCCAGTCGGTGTGAACGGCATTGAAATCTCCGCCAATTACTGTAGGCCCAGACGGAGACCATGATAGTAGCGGCAAAATATCTGCTCCAGGAGCGCGGTATACGGAGACAAATGTGACTCCTTCTACCTTTACTGCAGTGAGATCTGGTGATGTCACGCAGATTTCTTGCTGTTGGCACTTAATCCCTTTTCGCGTATAGATGAGGGAGCGTGGCCTTGAAGAGTTAGTAGCGACACGGGGAGGCAAATGCCTGTCGAATCCGGGATGCGACTTGGTGAGCCAGAGGCCGTCCTTGTGTTGAGTCCAGGGTTCCTGGATAATTAGGACATCGGTACCTGAATCCCAAGCGGATTGCAGGATGATGTCCGTAGCGGGGTCTCCTCTGCCCAAATTAGCACAGAGGAACGAGATCGTTGTTGCCGTTCTGTGGAGCTCGGTAAGGTTGTGGTCCCTTACGGGCATTGAGTTACGTTAGTGGCTTCGTTGTCGGCAGTAGCCTCGGTGGCTTTCTGCTTTGCTTCCATCTCACGGACTGAAGCGTTCCGTTCCTTTTGACCTTGCTCGCGTATAACCGATAGCTGGTCTTTAGTACGCTGCACCGTTTTGCCGCCAACCCGGGTTGGTCTGGCCATACAGTGTGGTTCGATGGCTGCATGTGGCCCATGGCAGTTCATGCACCTTGGGATGGTCTGCTTACAGACAGATGCTTTATGCTCGATCGATCCACATCGTGAGCATCGCTCCGCTCGTGAGCAAATCTTTGTGGGGTGGTGTCCCCAGCACCGGTTACATTGCGCAATTTTGGGCTTACGCTGGAGTTCGTGTAGGCGACCGCTCTCTTCGAAGAGTCTTTCACCCAGTTTTGGTTTTCCTGTTGCAAAGTGCAACACCCAGTCAGTTGATGGCCTGGCCGTACTTGTCGCAAAAGCACGAGCTGAGGTTGGTCTGACGCCGGTTTTAAGGGTCGCTTCCTCAATCACCATTTCTGTTGTGACTGGGGTTGGACCTTCAAGGGTGTAAAGCCTATCAGGAATGTTTGGTGCAAGCACCGAGATCCAATTGGAGGCGGCTTCCAATTTCAATTCCGCGCTATCTAAGAGAGCGGCACCCGAGAGGAGTGCGCTTCGTGCTCCATCCCCCTCTGCTTGTATTGCAAACCCTGAGTTGACGACGGTGACTTGCTTGATTGCAGAGTTAGCCAGGCGCAGCTTGCTCGCAAGGCTTATTTTTATGAAGTGGGGAGACATACGTCTCCACGGATGGTCGGGCTTGACCCGCAGGAACACCCGCTCATCTGGGCGGGCTGGTTTTGAAGCTGAGGCGTTAGGCCTCGGCGTTTGCGTAGGCACGCTAGCTGGTAGCGATGTTGGCGGCACTGGTTGTACAGGCTTTGGCTTTTTCCTCACCACCTGAGTCCAGGATCTGTTAGTAGTGTTGGAGCTTTGTGCCTCATCGCCCTCAATTTGACTAGTCTGCTTTGTCGAAGCCGGCTCTTTGCCTTTCGCCTGGCTGCTTTCTCTCGCGAGGATTTGCACTGGTCGTGGAGTGCTTGCGCTGTTCTTTCCTACCGGCCCAGAAGCCGGCATGGCAGGTTGTGTCGTTTTGCTGCCACTAGCAGCCTCTGTTAGCCCACTGGGTCGGGGCTTACTGGGGTTTCCATGAAGAATGTCTGCTATCATGGCCTGTAGGGCCTCTCCATTCTTTTCAACAGCTCGTCGGAGCTGATGGTCGCTTGTGCCGGCCAGTAGGTCAATGTACCCACTGATAAGACGCTGAGCCTCTGCAAAGCATATTGTCACGGGACTAAGTCCTAGGAATGGCTTAGCGAACTTAGGACTTAGAGACTTCCATGTACATAGTTAGATTTACTCTCCTTATCGCACAACACAGTTATCTATCCCGACCCATCCAGATCCAGATCCAGATATTCCATTCATATATTCCGTGACACATATGTTGAAAGCCCTCGCTTCATCTGCGAGGAAGTTAGTCAAGGTAACGCCCATTGACTCGGATTGGTTTGGTGGTGAGTATTGGCAGCTCGCTTCGCAGATCGGCTCTGCGTTAATTTGTGTTGTATTTTGATGGTTGGGTGGCCCTGTGAGGACCATTTCCACGTCAGGACGCGTCGAATTTGTGGGTGGGAGGGGGGCCAAGAGCCAGCCTCTGCGGAGGACTGGAGCGGCATGAGTGGGTGAGGTGTGTGGCAGTATGAGGTCGTAGATGGTATGCGGGAGTGCTGTGTGGCAGACAACTGGACGAACTCTTTTGTAACTTCTAGGTGATATAGGGTGCGCTAGAGCGTCGGGTAGTTCCGTAGGGACGGGACCGCCCACATAGCTAAGGCCACGAGCTGTGGACAGGCACGACGTTGAATTTAATCAACATCAATAAATAAATACTTCAACCAATCCCACCACACATTACTTATCACTGTCACAGCGTAGTATATGCATAAGCGAAAGTGCAGCTTGTATGGCGATAATTCAACCTGTGTAACAGATACTAAGCTGGAGAAGAACAGAAAAGAAGAATATCTAAGAACAAAAAGCCCCGAGGCTAATCTTATGAAGACAGGTTTCCGCTAAATTGTCGCGCACGAGATCCTTCACGCATTAGCTATCAATCTCGCATCCTCCATCTAGGTGACTGCATATCATGACGGGTATTGAAATGTATAACCCACTACTTAGTTTGTGGACTTGTTGGTAGAGGGAAGCTTATGCAATAATGAAGGATAAAAGGATGTCAATTCAACTACTCTTCTAAACACAGATACCAGACTTCTTTTAATCCCAATAGATAGCCCGTGCGGGATCTCCTATTAACAGCAGTAAACAACGCTAGCACAGGGTATATGCAATCTCCGTTTCCCAAACACCAGTTGGTCGGGACTACTTATTATGGAGCCTAGTAGGATCGACAAAGTGTATCCCAACACAGAAATAATAGAAACTTCAACAACCAAACCCTTCATCAAAACAATTCGAGAAGCCCCCAATTTGCCCATTCCCACCCTTTTATCCATCTCACCCTTTGAGGAACGAATCGAATCGAAATTGTTTGCCATCGGCGGCATTTCTAAAATGCCTCCGACGCGTAAAACGCAAAAAAACGCGATCAGCGGAATCATCAAAGATCGCGTCATCAAACCCTACCAATGGACTCCAGCCATTCAAAACCACGCGAGAAACATGCTGACAAGAAAAGGACTCGAGTCCAATCTTCAAAATGTGAACACCATTGCGGCTGCGCTCCAAGCGAAGGAGAACGATGTCCCCGAGGTAGATATGGTGGACGCAGAAGTCGAGAAGCTAAAAACCCTCGCCGATTCAGTTTGGGCATCCTCCAGCCCAGAAGATGCAGAGCAAGTCTTGGATCCCACCGGATCCCCCAGAAAAACCGTCGTCGCACCCGAGAAGGGCGCTACGGTTCCAGCACTACCGCGACCGGTAGAAGTGCGGCCCACGAAAGAGGCCGACATACCCACAGCCAAGGCAGCAGGAGCCGAAAACTCTTCGCTGGACCAACCGCCTACAGCACCAGAAGCAGCAGGCAGAGAAAAAATATTCCCCCCAGAATTGCTGGCAGCGATCGAAGCGGAGGAGCGCAGGGCAAGGCAAAAAGCTGCGCAATTCCATATATGCTCGACAGCGATTAGCAGTGTCGAGGCAGCCCTTCAACCGCTCTCCACCGGTGAAGACAAAAATTTTGTAGACTCCATCAAAGTCTACTTGCGAGCAGCAATCGCGCAATTCGTGGCAGCCGGTCCGAACACCGCTCCGCCGTCCTGCCCAACGACCAATTGTCGCAACTCCCCCGCGACCGCCATCCCAGTAGCTTCCTCGGAATATTTCAAAGGCTACAGCACCTCTCCCGCTCAGAAGCACCTGGGCTACTGTCACCAGAGCAGGACACCAAAAGTCAGGCGCACAAGCCCTGCAAACATCACCTCGGTTTCGGCTGCCATCTGCCAGGAAACCAGAGAAGAAGCCGCAGCATCAACAACAGCGAAAGATGACCGAATCTTCTGCGTCTGATGCAAACCACGAGTGGAGACAGCTCTCTCCAGCTGGCGTCCGCGAAGCCGTCGCTAAAACAAACACATTGCACCCCTGCTGATGTCGACCAGGTGCAACGCGTTCCCACTGGCTTTGCCATCCGTGCCAAAAACCGGATGCAAAAACTCGACTGCTGGAGGCCTCCAGCACCTTCACACAAGTGGAGGCAAAACTAGAACCACCAAGTGATCTAGTTTCCCTCGGATCGCAACGGTTCCAGTCGCCGTGTTCGGCTTAGAAGGACGAGTCGAGGTCACTGCCGAAATGGTGGCCGCCGAAATCCTTAGAGTAACCAGCTGCACTCCAGACCGAGTAAGGATACACGGAAAAACTAAGCTCGGCGCTCCCTACAGATCCTGGGCGGCCTTGTTTCCCAGGAACGCTAGCCCAAAGCCTGGATTCCGACTCTTCGACGACTCAGGAATAGCAACAATCCAACGAAACCGCCCTCCCATACAGAAATGTAGGCGATGTCTTGGTTTCCACGCCACCCGTGGATGCTCTCGTGCACCTGCCTGCTGGAACTGTGGATCCACCATGCACTCAGCCTTCGAGTGTAAAGCTCCAACCAAGTGCCGAAACTGCGGAGGGCCCCACCAATCTGGCAGTCGAGACTGCCTGCGCGTCCCAACAGGTCTGGCCCAGCCACTAAGGACCAACTTGTGACGATCCGACAAGCTGGCCAACGGGAATATCAGGCAGTTGCCAGGGCCAAAGCTGCAACTAAGGCCGCAGAGGCTGCTACAGCTGCCGCAAGAGCGACCCGACCAGTTTCTCCAGCTGTTGGTAAGGACACATCTTCGACAGACACAGCAATGGCTGAGGGTTCGGGCTTTGGTGCCTTGAACCCTGAAGAAGCTTTGTGAAGGGCCCCCTCTCGCCCCCCTCCTACACTAAGTTTTATGTCAATAAACGTAGGTAGGGGTGGCACAACCCACAACATTGCGCTCTCTCGAGCTTATGAGCTAGGCGTAGATGTTGTGCTAATTCAAGAACCGCGATGGAATTTGAGATCAAAAGAAACCATATCACACCCAGGGTATATCTGTCATATACCGTACGGAGGTGTAGATGTCAGACCGAGGGCTGTGACATACACTCGAAAGACCAAAAATGTAATATTAGCGGAACAGTTATTTCCTTGTTCCACACCCACTGGTGATTACTGCTGGGTAAAGGTCAATGGAATCACATTTCTCAACGTGTATAAGGCCCCTAAAGACTCGACTGCTGTTCGCCCGCTTTTCGACTGGAAACCTTCTGCGAAGTCCATTGCAGCCGGGGACTTCAACTCAGTGCATGCTGCCTGGCAGCCAGGAGTAACTCGGCCATATGGACAGGGTGATGAGATAGAAAGGTGGGCAGAAAGCCACAATCTCTCTTGCCTTATAATTGGAGAGCCGACCCATAAAGCTGGCAATACTCTGGATCTCGCCTGGACTAACATATCTGGAGCCCGCGCTTGGGTCGATCGGGAGGAGTGTATGACCAGCGACCATCTTCCGATCCGCGGAATCGTACCTGCAGCAACCGTTACAAGGACACGGCTCCAGCAAAGATCAAGGTACCCAAGGGAAATCTGCCAAAGTTTGCGCGGGCCATTGCAAAATGGGTACATCCGCCCTCAGATTTGAGTACAATAGAGAAAGTGGATACATACGCTCAGGAGATATGCTTCCATCTCACGGAGGCCATTAAAGCAACTGGAACCCGGGTCAGAAAGGAAAGCGGAAAATCTGCACCATGGTGGACTCCTAGGTGCAAATCCGCACACGCCGAATACCGAGCCTCATCATCACTCTCACAGCGGGCTATCTGTGCGAAGAAGCTACGTGAGACTATCACAGCCGCCAAGAAGGAGCACCAGACATGCCAAGTCGAAGCGATGACATCTCCGGCAGACATATTCAAGCTGATGCGCTGCCAACCATAGACAGGTCAGACCTCCTCCGCCGCTCAACTATAACGGTTCCGTTATCACCGACCAGTCTGAGCGAGCCACAGTTCTCCGTGATGCTCTTCTTACACGTCACCAAGCATCGGACGATCTTCCTACGTGCACTGCACCCAGTAATAACCGGATACCCTGGGAAGATGACATATCGGACAACGAGGTGCGAACTTGTACCATTGGCTGTACTAAGGCAGCCCCAGGAGCAGATGGAGTCACAGTTGAACTTCTTGAGGCCTGCTGGAAGACAATCGGACCGTATGTTACGCAGCTCTTTAAAGCTTGCATACGGCTCGGCACGCATCCATCTTGCTTCAAACTTGCAGAAGTGGTACTATTGGAAAAGCCAAATCGGGATCCAACTTCAATCAAAGGTTGGAGACCAATCGCTCTACTCTCGTGCCTAGGCAAAGGATTAGAAAGACTCCTGGCCAAGCGAATGGCGCACCTCGCAATCATTTATGATGTGGTGGGCCATCAACAATTCGGTGCGCTCCCAAAGCGATCTGCAACGGACCTGGTCTCCTGCGTAGTCCATGACGTCGAAGAAGCACGCTCCCAGGGATGGGCCTCGACATTCGTGACCTTAGACGTCCAAGGAGCGTTCGATGCAGTGCTCCACAATCGCTTGGTTAGACGCATGCAAGCCCAGGGATGGCCAGACTCGATCCTCCGATGGACGACTTCATTCCTCACACATCGGAAGGTACAAGTGCGTTTCTCCGGTGGAGTCACCACACAGAAAGAGCTGGTCTGCGGAGTCCCCCAGGATCACCAATTTCGCCATTACTATTCCTTCTGTACATGGCGGAGCCGATGCAAAGTGGCAACCCAGGATCGAGGTTTAGCTATGCCGACGATATTGGAATTCTGGGGTTTGGACGCACAGTAGCTGAATCTGCCGGCGCTGCACAAAGAGAGGTAGACCATCTTCTCGAGTGGGCAGGGAAAAATGCTGTTGCCTTCGAAACGCAAAAGTCTGAAGTCATCCAATTCCCAGGACGACGCCGAGAAGAAGCAGTTGGGGTTCACGTAAATGGAAATCTCATCGAGCCCGCTGATCACATCGCTGGCTTGGCGTACATTTGGATCCGCGACTCAATTTCAAACACCACGTAACCACCTGGTGCGGCAAAGCGATGAAAGCTGCACAGCAAATGCGCCGCTTCAACTCTACCTCTCGGGAGCAGCCCCCGGGCCGTTAGTCGGCGCAGTAGACATGTGCATTGTCTCTCTAGCAACTTTTGGATCTGATGTCTGGTGGCCAGGGTCCAAACGCCCAACCACACGAGGAATGGTCACGTCACCTACCTCAAACCTCTGCAGCATGATTGACAAAGCTAACCTGATGGGATTGCGGGCTGCACTGCCAGTGATGAGGACAACGCCAAACGTAGTCGTTCACAGAGAAGGAGGAATCCCGCCGGCAAAGGTCATACTTGAGGGAAACCGACTCCGACTTTCGGCAAGGCTTAAGACCCTTGATGATAGACACCCGTTGAGGATCCGCGCTTCCGTGTGCCCGAATGTCGGCACTCGAAAGTACAAAAGACCGCCAAACTCTCTGCCAGACCAGAGATTCAAATGTCACGGTTACAGCGTGCTTATCGAGAGCTCCCGGAAGCAGAGGCCCCGAGGCCTGGCGCCGGTAGTCTACCCTAAAAAGTCAGGCTCAAGNCTGAAGTCATCCAATTCCCAGGACGACGCCGAGAAGAAGCAGTTGGGGTTCACGTAAATGGAAATCTCATCGAGCCCGCTGATCACATCCGCTGGCTTGGCGTAAATTTGGATCCGCGACTCAATTTCAAACACCACGTAACCACCTGGTGCGGCAAAGCGATGAAAGCTGCACAGCAAATGCGCCGTCAACTCTACCTCTCGGGAGCAGTTAGTCGGCGCAGTAGACATGTGCATTGTCTCAGGGATCTGATGTCAGGGTCCAAACGCCCAACCACACGAGGAATGGTCACGTCACCTACCTCAAACCTCTGCAGCATGATTGACAAAGCTAACCTAATGGGATTGCGGGCTGCACTGCGAGTGATGAAGACAACGCCAAACGTAGCCGTTCACAGAGAAGGAGGAATCCCGCCGGCAAAGGTCATACTTGAGGGAAACCGACTCCGACTTTCGGCAAGGCTTAAGACCCTTGATGATAGACACCCGTTGAGGATCCGCGCTTCCATGTGCCCGAATGTCGGCACTCGAAAGTACAAAAAGACCGCCAAACTCTCTGCCAGACCAGAGATTCAAATGTCACGGTTACAGCGTGCTTATCGAGAGCTCCCGGAAGCAGAGGCCCCCGAGGCCCTGGCGCCGGTAGTCTACCCTAAAAAGTCAGGCTCAAGGCTGACAGAACGCAATGACTGCGTTGGATGGATCAATAACGTGACAGGAACTGACATCTGCGCATACTCAGATGGTTCATCAGAAGGACACGGACGCTCTGCCTGGGGTTTCGTTCTGAAAAAGGATGGGAAAGACATCGGTAAAGGAGGTGGCATCAAGCACGGGGGAGAGGTGCTGGATGCAGAGATAATAGGAGCAAGGAAGGCTCTGGAAGCCGCACTGGAGTTCTTGGATAACGGAAAGTCTAGGAAAGTAGGAGGGTCGCAGCAAATCCACGTGTTTCTAGACAGCCAGCAGGCTGTAAGCGCACTAACGACGGGCTCGTCCTCAACTAGCCTAGAAGATGTACGCAGCTTTCGTGCATTAAGTAACGTGGCAAAAGTGTTGGTAAAATGGGTGCCAGGGCACGCAGGGATACAAGGGAACGAAGAGGCAGACACCATTGCCCGTGCCACCCTTCGAGAGCTACCTAGCCAGGATACTCCACCAGGATCATGTACTATGGCATATCTTCGTGGTCTCATGAATCACCGGCGGCAAAAATTGCTGGAAGACTGGTGGATAGAGGCTTGTCTGCCTAAATACCGCCAACTTAACCTACAGGTTCGGCGACGCAAACCACCCGAACTATCTCTCTCTAGGCACCTGCTCCGAGAATTAATTGCAGCCCGAACGGGTCACGGCAACTTTGCGGCATACCATCACCGTTTTAACAACCTACGCGCTCCTATGGAGTGCTCTTGCGGGAATGAAACTACTCCAACCCACTTTATCCACTGTAGCCGCCACGCACAACACACGCGTAGGCTCAGAAAGTCAATGTCCCACGTTGAATTTATCAAAAAGCTTCTCGGGCCCAAATGCCACGAAAGCTTCAAAACATTTGCGCAGGAAACCGGCTGTTTTGATAGACGACCTGCTCACTCATCCACTGCTCTCAGCGGGGATCAGATTAGCTAGTCATTGCCACAACGCATGACACGAAAGGGAACGAGGCGAGAAGTGTCGTTTCTCTGAGGAAAGATTGTAGCTATTTGGATTTAGGGAAAAGGATTGATTTTTGATCTAGGAGTTGGAGTAGGTGGTGTCCGCGTCGTAATTTACTTCCTACTATTTCTGTAGCAAGTCCAGCGGTTGGAATGAGTTGGGCCTGTAAGCAGTGATCCCCGCCGGCTCCACCAGTCTTGTACCTATAGTGGACCTAGAGCTTTAGCTTAGGACTTTAATATAATTAAAAAAAAAACCCCCCTTCATCAATTACTTCCATTAATCATCACCTGACTTATCTCTGTACTCCATATTTTCAACAACGGGGCAGAATGCCGTTCTGTGACAATTACCCTTTTTTACAAGAATTTCCAATCAATACAATGGCCCAAACTGTTCCTTTGCCATCAACATCGCCCTTAAATTTAGAACGACAACTTAACCCAAGCCTGCTTGGTATTATGAATGCAATGCAAATAGTATAATAAGAAAAAAAAGAAAGATTGTTTATAGCCTAGCAGTTTCTAGAACTGATCGACTCCTGGGCTAAGAGCAAAAGAGAGAAGTAAACAGCAGCAGTCGTCGCGACTCTGATGGAAAAGATCACGCCTGTTATCACTAACTTCACAGTAGATCAGGCACAAGCACCCAACTTTCCAAGTGAGAAAGCTCCTACTCTCAAGGGGCGAGGTTAGGACAGTGTTCCACAGGGTGCGTATGTGGTCTAACGGAGATCTAGGTGGTAGATGAAGGTGATGAGTGGGTCGAAGGGATGACTGGTCTTCTCTAGGAAGAGACAAATAGGTAGATAGTAGCAATAGAGGCTACACGTGGGTCTTGCTGATGAAGAGCTGGAAAGAGATAAATGGTCTTCCCGAAGAAGAGATGGGTAAACAAATGTATTGTTAAGGTAATTGAAGAAGACGTTGCGTGAAGAATAATGCTTCTTCACACCGAGTATTTATATACATAAAATTACCAAATAGCACGTAACACACAGCCTCTATGCCAAACAATCTGCTACACATCACCCAATGAAACCAGCCTACTCTTATCAGTCTTCCTTGCTGGTTTAAAAAGTGCATTGAACAATTATTTATGTTTTAGCCTAGCCGTCTGCATGACGTTTCAAATTACGCTATGCCACAACAATCCATGAAACCTACCATGGCAAGCACTCTGTCACGAGGATCTTTCTTAGCTTGAATTGACGAGGTCTAATCTTGTTGAATGAAATTGTCTACAAGTGTGACAGTCGGGGAAGTTCTCAAGTTGGCTTGCAATGCACGATCAATAGTTTACAATTCTTCTAAGGAGAGAATATGTATGTACAAGAAGGGCTTATTTATACCCGCGCTCTCCTCCAATACGTGGCCCGCATCTATTCCTAAGAGCGGACAGGTGTACCAATGTAGAGTTTAGGTTTCTGCATTAGTGTTAACTCCCGACGCTCGCCCTACCACTCGGCTACCTTTCAATCAGTTTCGCCATGCCCGAAACAATCCTCTCTGAGCACATCCAAGTACTGTTAACTTTCTCAATAGATGTTCTGGCACACAGTCCACCACACAGTCCTCTAATTATGTCACTCCCTGTGCTCGAGGCAATCCTCCCCGCGACTTTCCAAGTGTTTGCTAGTCGTCTGAGCAGTAGAGTGAGTTTTCCATTACTTGAAGTCCTAGAGGGTGGAAAGGGTGCCTACGTTGGCCAACGCAGGCTACAAGGTTTACTGTCGGATCACCAGCCGTTACAATGAGGAAGGAAAGGATATCTAAGTATCTACAAAAATATATTTACAGTGGGTCACTGTTTTGATTAAGCAAGTTCATGTGACCTATGCAAATCGTCCGTTTTCTGACAAACTCCTGAACCAGTCACGCCTAGGAACCCTATTGTTATTGAGGACAACAGCCACGGCCTACCACCAAAACCTCAAGACTTAAGCTCAACCTGGGCGACAGTAGTCAGTAAAGCGGCCAAGCTACCAACTCCACCTAGTTCCAAGGAGAACGGCTCCAACAAGCCGCCCTAAGACACAGACAAACCCAAAGGAAGAGAAACGCCTGTTCCTTCGATGGAGAGATCACTACTGGCACAAGCCATCACCAGTCACAATGAAGAAAATCATAACCGAAAAGGCTGGGATAGCAACATCAGATATCACTGCCATATACCCAGTCAGATCTGGTATTGTTCTTGAATACACGTCAGATACATTAAGAGACACAACCATCAACACTGCACCTTCCCTGCAGGATGACAATACAGTGATTGAGCTAGCGTCTAAATGAAGATCAATTATTGTACCACATGTGCCACCATGCATCAGGATGCTCAAAGGTAGCATCCAAGTCACCAACAAAATGGTGAGTAGCAAATGCCAGGCAGTATGTGGCACTACACCAATGCAGGTTCGGCCCACCGAAGCAAAGCTTGGTTAATACTCATTGAGCTGAATTGTACACCTTCAACAAAAACCAGCAAATATAAAGTTTCGTCTTTTTAACAAGAATGATTTGTCAATTCCCTTCTCACGCCAACAATCTATCAAGCAATGCCAATGTTGCTGTGAATTTCACACAATGCGTTCCTGTACCCGGAGCCAACGATGAGGATAATTTGGGGGAGCCCATGTGTTGGTACAACAGGGTTCACTTGGTTTAATGCCTTAAAAGTGCTAAAAAACAAGTGGTATATTCTGTCTATCTCTCTTCTATCCCTCCTCAAGCATTAATATCTAAAGTACAAAATGAAGCTTAGCACCCTGATTATATCACGTGATGCGCTGACCAATACTTTTGGAAGTAAACGTTTAATACAAGCCCTTTATCCCTACGCCATTCACCTGTGAACCGACACCATGAGACATCAAAGTGACAGGCCAAGGCGCCAAAGTGCTCAAATTTCGCAGGACCTGACAACTAGAATAAGGATAGCTGTATGGCCCGGCCAAGAAGACGAAACGGGGTAATTCTACCTTGTACTCCTGTAGAATTACACATCATCAGAGAAAGCAGACATAGTAATTATTACGCTGCTCGAGCGTACTGGGAAATGAAGGGCAAGGCAGTTGAAAGTGTCATTACCCAAGACTCAACAATGTAGTGTTAATATTAGGAAGCCCCTCAATAAAAGCACCAAAAGATAAATATAAAACCCTCCACTTTCACAAAGTAAATGTCGGAAGGGGTGGGGAAAATACGGATTTAGCATTGCAGTAGGCATGGGATGCCGCTACACATGTAGTCATAGTGTGTTACAGGCCCACAACTAATGTCGATCCCTCGCATATTAGCGGGCACTTGGCATACATGTAGAACGTGTTTTTCCTCTGTATTTTCCTTTCTTTCTTCATAGAGAATCTGAATAGACTACTTTCCCTTGTTTGATTGACTAAATCACGACCCGTTTTGTGACATGGTGCATGAGCCATGGACAAGAAAAAAAGAGAGGGGTTTTATCACAAAAGGTCACTCTGACGACAGTAGCCACATACCATTTGAAGCAATACACATCCGGCCCCGTGCAATTACTCTCACACAGAAAGTTATTCAAGCGACCCAATTATTTCCATCGTCATTAGGCCCGACATCTGACTACTGTTTTGTAAAGATGGAAAGCCTTAAATTTGTCAACATATTTCGTGCCTCTGGCACTAGTAGAACATTGGAACCTCTACTTCGGTGGGCACTCAGGGGACTAGTGGTTGTTGCTGACGATTACAATTCCGTGTCATAGCTTTGGCAGCCGCTAACAACAAACCAGTGCGGCAAGGATAACCAGATTATGAAATGGGCAACAACCCGCAATATGGATCTTGTCAGCGTTGTTGGAGAGCCAACGTACAGGGACGGGAACGACCTGGATCTACCGTCGAGTAACACAGCCGCCAAAGCATCAGTGTCCAACCATTACCATTGTACCTCAGATCACTCGACCATAGAAGGTACTGTACTGAATCCCACAGGGTCAGATTTCTCTGGAATTGTAAGGAATATTCGGGTCGGTGACGCCAATCTTAGGGAGTTCAGCCGATGTGTCAGCCAATTGACCAAACCTGGCCCTCTTCACATTGTCATGGACATCGAAAAATTCACCAATGGCCTCCTTCAAGCACTTGGAGATGCGTTGAAGATTGCGGGCAGAGTCCCAGCCATCGAAAGCGGAAAAAAAGGGCCCTGGTGGAGGGATGAATGTCGCATAAAGCAGCTGGATTATAAGGCGGAAAAAGACAATCCGGAAATTGCAAAACAGGCACGAAAAATCTTTCGAGCCGTGGTGAGAAAAGCCAAGCGAGAGTACTGGAAGAGGCAAGTAGAGGCAGTGACTACTGACGCACAGGTATTCGAGCTCTGTCACGGTAGTAGAATGGTAGTTGGCGTGGTTTGAGATTAAGCAATAACTGAGCCTCTAAAGACCTTCGTGTAGCTAGATTGTCTCTTCCCTTCTCATCGCACAACTCATGTGTAATATTTAATTCGTTCTTCGTACCCCCGCCCTGTGACAAGCTCATGATATGGGCTAAGCCTCGACCAGCTGCTGAGCCCCCTCCTCTGCAGATTGACGAAAACCGGTGGCTATCTGACCCGCGAGAGCGAGCTAGTGCGCTACGAGACATTCTCTTGGCTAGGTTTAGCGGTGAGAACAACATCTCTATCTGGGAGAACGGACAGGAGGTATCATAGGCTAGAGCCTAAGGCAGCCAAGGCTTGGGACTGGTCACTAGGACCACTCCGTCTACAAGGTAGGGTAGGGGCAGAGCAACGGACCTGGATAGACGAAAGGGGACTCTAAGGGGGTATTAAAGGGAGTACGATACAAGGAAGAGAGCCAGGGAGAAAGGATTAATTCTTATATGGCTAAAGGGGGGAATTAATACTAGCGTACGCGGAAGACATAAAGGACAGGATACGATACGGTAGTTTAGCTTTCCCTGTCATGGTTCTTATCATGACTCTCCATAAAAGGGTGAAAATGTGCCTAAGCAGCGGTGGGGGGGTCTAGTTGTCATAGTAACCCAATTGTACAGGAATGGAAAGGACTGGTGTTGTTATTGACACTAGCGTCGAGCTAGTCCGAGGAGACCCTTAAGTAGTCCTCGTTCACGTCTTTAGAGGGCGTGCGACGTTTTGTTAGATTTCCGTACCTTGTTTGCATCATATCTTGTCTACGTTCCATCTTACGTATCTTGTTCATATCTTGACCCGTGACTTCTATCTTGAATACTCTCTCGCCCCGTGACATCACGTCGCACCTCTAAAAACCTTGACTCACTATGACCGACTCTCCCATCACATTAACCTGCGCATCAGACTTTCTCTCACATCTCCCAAAAGTGGATGAAGCTACTCGAAAAAAATTAATGACAGAAATTTTCGAAACAGGCTCTAATCTTCAGGTCGAAACCCAGAGCTTAAAGAAAAATATATCTCAAATAGAGCAACAGAGAACCGAAATCCTTGCTATAAACTCCGAACTAAGGCAAGAACTCTTGGAACTGAGAGCCACGCACACAAAGTTATTGCAGGCTTCGGCAGTGAATAATTACAAACTGAAGGAATCTGAAGGTCTGGTGGAGACTCTTCAATCACAAATCTTGGACAATCAAAGGATTGGGCCAGTGGGAACCCCACAATCTGAACTTTTCCGTATCGATGAGAAGTTTACCGGCCGAGATAAGGCTCAATATCCTTCATTCCAGCGACAGATTAAGATAGCTCTGGCCCAAAATAAAGACAGGTATAATTCACTTCAGTCTCAGATATCATTGATTTACCAAAATTTGGGACCAGGGCCAAAATCTTTCCTGGATCGATATTTGTCCGAGGACGGCTTGTTTATTTTTGAGTCTCTCCGCTCGGTATGGGATGTTCTAGATGTTTCCTACCGGAACCCAAACGAAGAGGAAGAAGCCCGGGACTCTCTGAGTCGTTTACGCCAATCTAGTCAATCTTCCGGTACTTTCTTGTCGGAATTTCAACGCCTTCACAATCTTTCCGGCATAACAGATCCTAAGACTTTAATCTCATATATGCGCAATGGAGTGTCGAGCGAATTGCGAATATGTATCGGACAACACCAGGACATTCACAAGAATTATGACTTTGATGAATATGTTAACCTGTGCAGAGATTGTGTGGTTCGACTTGATCTTGAACGCCCGGCTCACTACTTAGATCGTGGTACGAATCATAGTGCACCTAGACCTAATTACCGAGACCAAGGCTCAGAATTTCGAGGGCCTAGTCCGGCCTTCATTCGAAAGCCAGCTCCCCGACCCCCTATAGCCTTTGAGGCTAGCAATACATCTTCTGGAGGTGATCCCATGATACTGGACAAATTTAATATGTCACATTTGGGTCCGGATGGCCGACTCACACGAGAGGAACGTTTCAGGAGATTTGAACTGGGATTATGCATGAGATGTGGGAAATCAGGTCATCAGGCAATTGGCTGCAACACTAGGAATAGAGGTATGGTCAACCAGCTCTACATGGAGCCAAATATTCCAAGAGATCCAGAACAACAGTTAAAAGATTAGATCAGGATCATGGTCACGATCCTGGTCGCTCTGAATGTATGATAATGAAATCAGAATTAATTATATCATCATTATCCGAACCATCCTTGAAAAAATTAAACTCACTTGTATTTTCTTGTCAACTTATATCTGATAATAAGATAGTAAACTCATGTGCATTTATTGATTCCGGTGGTAATGGTTATGGTTTCATTGACATCTCATTCGTGCAATTACACTCTTTAAAATTAATTAAACTGGAAAATCCACGCACCCTACGAGTTGTGGACGGCAGAAGCTCGTCAGCAGGTATGGTGACTCATTTCGTGATGGTCAAACTATCTATATCCAACCATACCGAAGTTTCCCGCCTATTTGTCACTAAGTTAGGCCTATTCCCTATTATATTGGGTCATGGATGGCTATCTCGACACAACCCTAGCATCAATTGGTCGACCAACTCTATGTATTTTTCGTCACCTTATTGCTCAAAATCTTGTATCATGCCACTCAAGCCCAGTCATTCGGGCCGTGTAATTATCAAAGCGATAAAAGGACTGAACGCTGTCAACCTTGTCTCATCTCTCAATATACCCGATCGAGAGACACATATCGACCACCTTGACATTAAAATGATAGGTGCTACCCCTTTCAATCATCTAGTAAATCAGGATTCTACCGAAGTTTTCACTTTATCTCTCTACGCTATAGATCAAGCTCTAATCGAAGATGAGGCCAAAGAAATTCAAGTCGGATTACCTCAGTGGCTCCATCACCAAACTACGGCTTTCTCTAAACTGGAATCCCGTGAGCTACCTCCACATCGCCCGATCGACCATAAAATAATGCTTAAGGATGGTTCTCAGCCCCCTTTTGGAAAACTCTATGGTATGTCCCGCGAAGAACTTGGAGCCCTTCGTGAATGGTTACACGATAATCTTTCGAAAGGTTTTATTCAAGCAAGCTCTTCTCCTGCAGCCTCCCCAATATTATTCGTAAAAAAGTCTGATGGGGGACTGCGACTCTGCATGGATTATCGCGCGTTAAACGCTATTACTGTCAAAAATAGATACCCTATTCCTCTCATCACAGAAACTCTCGATCGATTATCTAAAGCCCGCTATTTCACTAAACTTGATGTGATCTCGGCATTTAATAGGATTAGAATAGCGAAGGGGGATGAGTGGAAAACCGCGTTTCGCACCCGCTATGGGTTATTTGAGTCACTAGTAATGCCGTTTGGTCTAACTAATGCCCCAAGTACTTTTCAGAATTATATTAATAGCACGCTCCAGGAACATCTTGACGTATTCTGTACAGCATATTTGGACGATGTCCTAATATACAGTAACACGCTAGAGGAACATCGAAGCCACGTTAACTTGGTTCTAGACAAGCTTCAAACTGCAGGGCTTCAATTGGATATCAAGAAATGCAAATTTGAAGCTACAGAGGTAAAATATTTAGGACTAATTATTTCCTGTCGAGGCATTGAAATGGACCCAGTCAAAATTGAGTGTGTCAAACTCTGGAAGACCCCGTCATGTGTCAAAGATGTTCAGGCTTTCCTCGGGTTCGCTAACTTTTACCGTCGCTTCATCAAGGAATTCTCTCGTGTAGCACTTCCACTAACTGAACTAACCAAGAAAAGTACATTATGGCAGTGGTCCACAGAATGCGAGAAAGCATTTGTTTCTTTAAAGGGAGCTTTCACCAAGTCACCTATTCTGAGACACTTTGATCCTGATCGCCAGTGCATTGTTGAAGTCGACTCAAGCGACTGGGCTCACGGTGGTATCTTGTCCCAGTACGACGATGAGGAAATTCTTCATCCGGTAGCTTTCTTCTCAGGTCGCTTACAGCCATCCCAAATTAACTATGAAATTTACGACAAAGAACTCCTAGCAGTAGTCACCGCTTTTGAACACTGGCGCCCAGAGCTTCAAAGCACAATACATCCCGTAATAGTTATCTCTGATCACAAAAATTTGGAGTATTTTATGTCCACAAAAACACTTAATAGACGTCAAGCCCGATGGTCAGAATTTCTATCCAGGTTCAACTTTGTTATAACCTATCGACCTGGTAAACTAGGAGGTAAACCGGATGCACTAACCAGGCGATCTGAGGACCGCCCGTCAGATAAGGAGGATGAGCGTCTCTCTCAACAACTCCAGGTTGTGCTCAAGCCTCATAACCTCGATCCCATAATAGTCCACAACCTCAAAAATAATCTAGAACTCTCTCAAATTTCACTTCAAACTCCTATTCATTCACTCACTACTTCCGAACAGATTGAAAGTCTCATTACGGACGGGTACAAAGTAGATAAATCTCTCCAGAAATATATCCAGATCCTGCAAGGCCCAGGCCCTCACCGGTCTAAACATCTTGACCTCTCCCGATGTAGTATCAAAAATAAACGGCTGTATTATGACAATTTGATTTATATTCCAGATATTCCAGACCTTAAACTCCTTTTAATAAAGAGTTGTCACGATCATCCTAGTGGGGGCCATCATGGTAGAAATAAGGTTTTCGCAGAAATTTCTAGATATTACTGGTGGCCCAACATGCTTCAAATCATCTCTCAATACACAAATAATTGTCATATCTGCAAGCGAATAAACCCATCAAGACTTAAATACCAAGGACTGCTGAAACAGCTTCCCATACCCGAACGACGCTGGCGGGATATATCTGTGGATTTTATTGGGCCCTTACCTGAGTCGGAAGGTTATGATTGTATCATGGTTGTTGGCTGTCGACTCACGAAGGCACGCCATTTCATTCCTTGTAATACAAATATTGATGCAATGGGTACTGCAAAACTATTTTATCGGCATATCTGGAAACATCATGGGTTTCCGGAATCAATTGTATCAGATAGAGGTCCGCAGTTTGTAGCAAAGTTTTGGCACGCTGTTTGTGAGCGTACAGGAACGAAACTTCTCTTTTCAACTGCATGGCACCCGGAAACTGATGGCCAAACAGAACGATTTAATGCCATCCTAGAATGCTACTTACGAGCATATTGCAACTATCAACAGGATGACTGGGTTGATTGGCTTCCATCTGCAGAGTACAACGCGAATAACACCGAATCAGAGACGACTAAGGTAACCCCATTTTTCGCTAATTCAGCTCAGCACCCCAGGTCAGCAATAACTCCATATCACCAGTTGAGTCCTACCGCGTCCGAATACTCAAAAATTCAAGTAAATTTAGGAAACAAGTTTGTTGATCAGATGAATCAATTAAACGATTTTCTTCGAGTAAATATGAGAGCTGCCCAGGCCTTCTACGAAAAATTTGCAAATCGTCACCGCTCTTCAGCTCCAGGTTATCAGGTTGGGGATAAGGTATTTGTTAGTGCTCAAAATATAAAGACCAAAAGACCATGCAAAACGCTAGATTGGAAAAATTTAGGACCATTTGCAATCTCAAAAAAAATAGGTAGTCATAGTTATCAGTTGCACTTACCTGATGACTTGAGATCAATTCACCCAATCTTTCACACAAGTCTTCTTAGACCAGATCCAAACAACCCTATTTCAGGACAAGTAAACGAGCCCAATCCGCCCATTGAAGTCGATAAATCTGGAGAAGACTTATACGAAGTTGACGCTATTGTAGGATCTAGGCGCCTAAAAGACAAAGGATTTCAATATCGAGTGAAATACACGGGACAATACGAAACTTCATGGCAACCCTTATCTGATATTTTTTCAGGAGATTCCGATAAACTTGTCCAAGCTTTCCACAAAGCAAATCCTCGGAGAATCAAACCTACGGAAAAAGAATACGCCGAAGCCATTGCAGACGCAAATTTAGGATAACTGTTGAGACAACAGTCGTAGAAGGGGGAGCTGCTGTCATGGTTCTTATCATGACTCTCCATAAAAGGGTGAAAATGTGCCTAAGCAGCGGTGGGGGGTCTAGTTGTCATAGTAACCCAATTGTACAGGAATGGAAAGGACTGGTGTTGTTATTGACACTAGCGTCGAGCTAGTCCGAGGAGACCCTTAAGTAGTCCTCGTTCACGTCTTTAGAGGGCGTGCGACGTTTTGTTAGATTTCCGTATCTTGTTTGCATCATATCTTTGTGGCTTCTAGTTGATCAGTTTATGATCACAATGATTTCACGTAGGTGTCTCGTGGCTCCGACTAATCGACAATATAATGCGAGTAGAGCTTGAGACTAATAAAACGTGAATTGCATTCTATAATACAGGATCGCCGACTTATTTAAATATTCCCCCGCACCACGTGAGCCAATCAACAGCGCACAATTTGCACGGTCGGGTTTCCATCAATTGGGATCCACATCTTGTCTATGTTCCATCTTACGTATCTTGTTCATATCTTGACCCGTGACTTCTATCTTGAATACTCTCTCGCCCCGTAACATTCCCCAAGGAAAAATTATTCATTTCCATTGCGTTATCGACTTCAAGTACTTCTGAATTCCTTAAACCTTTTACACACTGGGACATGGGCGCATATCCTGGCTTATTTCTAAATTCGTCTCAGTGGGGTTAATTCCCGGTGTATATATGTAGTGTTCTTCTCCTTCAGACATCTTCAGTTCATTAAATTTACTCAATATCTCTGAAGGTAAGACCTTTTACAGTAGTTACTCTAATTTAAGTTCATTACATTTACTTAATATCTCTGAAGGCCTATTCACACTCTGTTAGACTCTTCGAGTCAATTGAATAAATGTAAAATGTAAAAAGTGTCTATTGATTCCTGGCTGCCCTTCTTCTGTCTATTACTATCTAGATTATGTATGTTCAGAAAATGGCAAAGCTCGATCTGTCCCTTACTTGTCTCCATGAACTAAGTTTCTCATAGTTTAGAACAAAACATCTCTAGTCAGAGGATAAAGAGTTCTTATTACTATAGCCCAAGCGAAATACCTTTGTCCGAAACAAGTAACTCCAAGCTTTGTAAACCTAACACCTTAACTCTAAATCTGACTTTGATCGCTTCCAAACTATCCATTGTTTGATACACTCTCTTCGTGTCACCCTACCAAGCTTCACTGTTGGAATTTACCACATTTCTTACAATAATTGGCATTCCTTGCAAGTATGAACAACTTTCCTACATACTGCATACTGCATAATACACCCTGTATTCTATACTTTAATTTCTTTTTGCTGTTGAGATATTCTCTCATGCATTTGCATGTGTGGGGTAATATGACACTAGGTGCAAATGCAGTCAGAGATATGGTTATGTTTACCTTGTGACAAATAGGATGGCGTTGATGGTGCGGGGTCAGTACTGCTTTATTCCCCGCGCAATGGTTTCGTGGTCAGCTGTGCTGAAGACTTTTTACCGTAATAATTGTTGTTCGCATGCCCACTTTAACTCTAGGATATGCGCACATAAATTCGCGTCTTACATGTAACTTAGAACTTTAATGGAAACAATATTCTTTGAGCTTTACTTTCTGCTCGTCTTACTCGGAAATCGCAACATTCACTCTTAAGCTCTATTCAACTGCTTCGTTGTTCGGTGTATATCCTTCACCTCCCTATCCCATTCCAGCATTCCTCTACGATCCATAACCTCACAACACATATGATACGAAAACATCACTGGACGATGTGACAAGCTCCACTGTCTCTATCAAAGATACGGCACCAGGAGCGAACAAGATAACGGTACGGTTACTGAAAGCCTGTTGGTCCCATCTAGGGCCTCTGGTCAAGGATCTCTATCAGGCCTGTCTAAATATCGGCCACTTTCCCACGGCCTTCAGAGTGGCAGAAGTCGAGCTTCTTTTTAAGCTGGGTAGAATCTATCAACTGCTAAGGGCTGGTGACCTATCTCACTGCTGTTGAGCTTAGGCAAAGGGCTTGAGCATCTCGTTGGCACGAGAATGGCATGGCTGATGACATGTCACCAAGTTGTTCACCCACAACTATTCGGCTCCGTACCAGGACGATCTCCAGTCGACCTTAAATCCTGAGTAATCCATGATGCTGAAGCGGCCATGAGAAGTGGTAAGTGTACGGCTATGGCGACATTTCACATTCAAAGTGCATTCCATGCAGTCCTTCACAACCGGCTACTCAAATCCCTTCGAAAACAAGGCTAGCCACGATCCCTGCACCAGTTTATTCAGACCTTTCTTTGCCAACGAAAAGTTTATGTAGAACATTGCGGTGGAATCACAGAGGAGAAGATATTGGAATGTGGAGTGCCTCAGGGCTCGCCACTATCGCCACCTCTTTTCATGCTCTACATCGCTGTGCTTTTCCAGGATTACGGTCTGACGACCAGGTTTGGTTATGCTGATGGCGTAGCTATTTTTAGAGTTGGAAACACCATGGTAGATACTATCTCTGCAGTCTAAGATGACCTCGATAGCCTCATCCATCTCGCAAGAGAACACAAGATTGGATTTGACCTAGCAGAGTGTCAAGGCTCGCGGACGGTGGACTAAGACTAAGGCGAGGACGAGGTGTTGTGAATGATGAGCACTGGAGATATTCTTGGGATAGACTTAGAGACAGTTGTGATATAATGCTCGAGAACTGAGTTGTAGACTTTAGAAGGGATTATTATTTACTAAAGTATATTGGATAAAGTGTGTGATCTATGTTGGACACTTTGGGGGGCAGTGCCTGACCACCTGTCTAAATACATGAGAAGCTGGTCCGTGCACTGCTATCACTTCTCAACATCCTGATCCTCAACAGATCTCTACAACCACTACGTAGCTTACCTCAATTGTGTAGGCACAGCGACTATATTAATCCATGACCTAGACCATGCACGTCTCTACGTTATGTTAGCACGGACTAGGATTACAACACGAGGACGAGGACTAAGACGAGAACGAAGATGAGGTCAAAAGAGTAGTTAAATTACAAGACAAGAAGTGTCACGGACCAAGGGCCTATTCTAAATCAATAGGAACTATGTACGATGATATGTGTGCTATTCTGTTCTATTCTACCTTAATCTATTCTATTATTTTCTGTTCTATTCTACTTCGTTCTGTTCCGATCTGTACTTGTCCATGCTTTTCTATACTACTCCATTCTATTCTGTATCAGAGTATACTGGAAATTTCGAGAACAATAGAGAGGAGTATATAATGGGTTTTTGGGATAACTCTAGTTCGGTAGATTATGGTCTTGTATTTTTAGGAACTCTTTAGAATTATTGAATATTATCTTATGTCGAACTCTTGACCCTGGGAATGCGAATACCTCTAGTACCCTTGACAAGAAGCTACAGTACAAATACAGTCTCAGAGTTCCCTTAAGTACATGAGAGCAGCTACCATAGCCAGTGGTGCCATAGACTACATCCGTATCATAGCAACTGATTGGTATCTTGGGTGGTAACTGTTGCTATCGCAACGCATTAACTGTAATATTGAGTACACTCATGACACGGTTGGCCAGGTGCAACACAACTTTACAGGGTCAGTCCGTGACACAGAGTCAGAACTTCTAGTGACTGAAGAATGGCCTAGAAATAAAATCAACACGGCTGACTTTTCTATCTCGGTGAAAGATGGCCGGATCGAACCGTCACCTCACATCCAGTGGCTAGAAGTCTGGCTTGATACCTAGCTTGACTTCAAGCAGCATGAACAGGAATGGACTGAAAAAGCTAGTCGTCTAGTCCATTTCTTACGACATATAAACGGAGTTCAACGCGGTGCATCACCAGGACCTCTAATTCGTACGGTACATGCATGCGTTCTGAGCACAGCTTTATACGGGGCAGAAGCGTGGTGGCCAGGTCTCACTCGAATAACCACACTGCAAGATAAAGAAGTCGGCACTGGAGTAGGCTGGCACATATCTCTACTGGACAAAACGATAATGAACGCTATCAGAGTAGCACTCCCAGCGTGGCGTACCACTCCCAATGGCGCTCTTCATCGTGAAGCGGGAATACCCCCGGCATCGATAATTCTTCAGCAAAAGATGCTGCGGTCTGCAGCTCGCATGCGAACAATGGATATCTGGCACCCTCTAGCCCTTAGGGCGGCTGAGGACCCGAAAGAGACAATAAGTCGCTTAGGGCCTAGATCGGGACAAAGATATCCCTTGTTCAGACAACCAGAACGGTACTTGACACGCTTACAAATCAGCTTGCGTAGAGTTCCGACAGCCGAAGGCCCTGGAAAGCTATACTTTCCACACGGCTCCCCAGCATCGATTCCATGTAGTCGAGAAAATGAAGCTAGGTCTGGAAGCATAAAACGATGGTTAGCTTCCCGTCCAGCTAACACAGTCTTCGCTTTCTCTTATGGATCATCATCGGGTCCCGGAAAATCAGCCTGGGGGTATGTAGTATACCAAGGAGGCAAGCTGGTTGCAAGTGGTTCCGGTCCACTTCCCGGAGCAGAGGTATTCAACGCAGAAGTTGTAGATGCCATGAAAACCTTGAAGGCTGCAATAGAGGTAGGAGAAGACTTACTGATCTGCAATCTTCTGGACAACCAAGCGGCCACCCAGGCGCTCGAAAGAGGAAGATCTAACTTCTCGCAGTCAGCGGTGGACGATTTTCGTCGCTGAGGCACAATAAGCGTGTGGAAATACGCTGGATACCCGGTCATGTGGGGATTCAAGGCAATGAACGGGGCGATAAGCTGGTCAAATCAGCATTGAGAACTCTTAACAACCGGTCACTAACCTCAGCTACGCCTAGTGCAGAAGATCAAAATCTAACCTTTACGGTATTAGGTAGGTGGGTTGAACTGCGTGGCCAAGAGCTCGTGGAAGAGTGGTGGCAGAAGTATCGACCGAAACTATACAAAGATCTGGACCTATTCGTGCCTTGCAAAAGACTACCGGAACTAGCTTTACCAAGATGGGCGTACCATCGTCTTATTGCGGTAAGAACAAGCCACGGGGATTGCGCCGACTACTATCGACCTTTCAACCCCTAAAATGACGATCTGAAAGGCGTTTGCGGCTGAGAGAAAAGGCCCTGGTATTTTTCAGAGGGCCGACATGCTTTCCAACGTTAGAGAAGCTGTGAGAAAATGGCCCCACCTGGAGCCAGGAAAATATTAGGGGAGAAAGGATGGCAGAAGTTCATCCAATTCTTAACCACAAGCAGATGCTACAGTCTGCCGAAGAATGAACAGGGTGGTAGGTGACCACGCTGAGACGGATTCCAACTCGAGAGAGAATGTGCTTGGTAGATGGAGATGCGGCGCAGGGCACTATATTTCAGACATTTATTGTTCCTTTTTATTTCTTTTATTGCTTCTGGCTTTATTGCCGGTCATGTAGGTAGCAATAAGTTCTCAAGGCCCATCTACCCGTGTCACGTCTAAATAGATGTTAGGATCTTCCTGTCACGCAACAGATTTCAAATTCAATAAATCAATAATGATATCTTCATACTCAGCTATCACAACAATAATACTAGCGTGTAAGATTTCACAGCGAAGGCATACAAAATTCACGCCAGCAAAGTTGAATTCTTGAACTTCCAGTGGCGCCGGTGTAATCACCCAGTCTGCTCTGCATATCTGGGATATCCAAGAGGAATCGATTCCGAATCGAGGTCAAAAGCAAACACGAACACATCTATATTCGGCCTCTTTTCATCAATATCGGTCTTGTCATTCACATGAGAGTCCTCCACCTAAACCACTCCACACACCATCTCGCCTCAACTACTGACAAAGGCGTTGGTCCAATTGCAAACAGGTGCTTGCCTCATTAGTTACCGACCATCACCGACTTCAAATTTGCGACGCCATGTATACCCACAAGGAGGAAATCAAGTTGAAAAATACAAAGCTTGGGTCCTGGCTTGTGGGGGACTGTTGCTCTAATGGGACAAACAACTTGAGCGAGGACAGGTGGCTGATACGTGGAGCGAGAAGAGGAAAAGGCCTCTGACGATCATGCTCGAACTGACGATTTTGAGGAGATTTTTTTCTGGGAACGTCTGTGGGCGCCAGGACCAACGTTCCGGCGAATTGGCTAGTAGGTTTGTACTGTCGATGAGTCAACGGCACTCACCAGAGCCCTGGATGGCACAAATGAAGTTGGGCTAAGACGCCAAACAGCAATCACGCTCCATCAAAAGTTTTCTGACATCTCAGCACGACCTTCGGGAAGGAGTCGGAAGGAGCCTGGAAACACAGAGGGTAGATTTCCCAAGGTGCCCACAAGTCTGCGGCGCCCAGCTGACCTACCTCTTCGAGAGCTCCGGAGGGGTCACTATGTCTTTGGAGCTCGACCTGATGTCGGTATTAGAAGAGCTCCGCACCCAGTGGTTCTCGCCATTTTTCCCGCATACCACACACCCGCAAATGGCCATCGTTGCGTTGGCTGGAGAGGGGAAATAATGAAGGGCGAAGGGCTCCTCTAAGTATGTGATCGAATGAGGACCTATGAGGAGTGGTACTGTTTGAGTGAAGCTGTTTGGGAGTCATAGGAGGAGGTATGCTACTGGTATAGGTATCCTTAGCCTGTAGGCAGAGAGTATCTGCATATCATACACATTCATAGACTCAGACAGGACAATCAAATAAATTAATAGTTTGCGAAATCCACGTCATCGCAAGGCACTGAGCCAGATCAAGAAAGCACTTATCTATCAAAAGGTCAGCACGAAAACGCGCTCCTTACCTGCTCATGCGGGAAGAAAAGTCCTCCGACCAATCTTTCTATTGCCACCTCAGGCAGTACCAGGTACAGCTCTACAGGGCTCAGATCTTCAATCCCACCATATCTTGGACTCTTGCTTCAGCGGAGGGAGTTCAGGCATTTAATAGCTGGTCATTTAATAAAAGCTAGAGAGCTTTAAAGTGATACAACCAATTTCCCTCTTTACTAATTTTAATTATTTGCCTTGTATTCTCTATTGAATAACATCTGTAAATCGTGAGAGACAATGGGAGGCCGGTATTCATGTAAATTCAAATCTCGTGCGCAGGATAATAAGATCCTGATTTACATTTACTATTAAGGGTTTGTATGGCCCAAACACGTCGGGTAACTTTATATGGACCAGGCTAGCCGGCACGTGAGGAGCTCACATGCTATGCGCGGGCACTACCTTATCTAATATAAATAGATAAATCAACTAGTGGACTCGAATGTTCTTCATACACCACTAACTAGGGACCTCGGTTTAATGCCTATATCTTTGATCCCTTAAAACCCACAACACGTACATGGGGTTACTCTAATACCTTCTTTACTGCCCCCATTTTTTTTAATTACTTAGTTCCGTATACCTGTCGCTGATTTACATCTTGCCTGTGAACTGTGCCCCATTACAATAGATTTTCGTCCACTGACAGATCGAAATCGATTCATTCGATTTCTCGCTTTAGTTTCGCCGTGACCTCACTACGAATCCATCATACATAAACAGGGGAAGACAATTTTCTGTTCCCTTTGCTTGCTGCTAGTCTAGTACACGCGCAAGCCAAAACATATTGCTCCGTACTTTAATGTGAAGCTATGAGATACCTTCCCATACGTCAAGTTGCTCGATTTAATCGAAACTACTCAGCATATCTTCATGTATTCAAATCAAATTCCTGCTATATAGCATGAATTTTTAGCTCAACCCCACGTTTCAGTAATGTAATCTGAATTGCATTGCATTGTTGTGACGAAAAGTTTCCTCCACCTCTGAAATTTCTCACAAATATTTTTCATGCGGACCACATTTGCAATAGTTTTTTAGCTTTTCAGTTGTATCGCAAATTTCGAGCAGCAATATAGGATGAGCTTTTGAAGCTAGACAGAATACCTTTCCGAAGCATCTTAATTGCTAAATTATATCAGTTGAAAGGAATTTGATCTCTGTTTGTGACCTTGATTTGACAAGGATTTACTGTGTGCTTTTGATATAATTAACTTGCAAAAAGCACAAAGCAAAGCTTGATTTGGTCGAAAAATGACCGAGATGAGACTGGTGTAGTTTTCTGACGATAAAATTTTTCAAAAACCTGTAATGAAATTGTTGCGTGAGATTTTCATATGAAGGATCTTTCTTATTTTCTCGTCTGTGTGGGGAACTATTCGATTCCTGTTCGATCCTTGCAATCGTCCTTCCAGTTTTTTACACATATATCACGCTCCTCAGCTTCTTCCTTGTATAAATCGATATCATCTTCCCCTATTTCACTTGTATTGTCCCATAAATCATCTGCTTCTGTTATTTCGGCAGATGGAGTTGGGATGGCCCAGATATTTTCTCGCAATCTTTTGTGCCTTTCACGGTCTTCTTCTATTCGCTGTTCGGCTACCTTACGATCTACTTTTTGAGGTGGAATGGCACGAGGGATAGGTTTTGGTTGGGTTTGAACAAGTTGAGGCGAGGAAAGAACATGCTCTGTAGCAGTCAGTTCGCGTTCTTTAAGCAGCTCTTCAATTTCGGTGACAGTATGTAGTTGGAGGTGTTCTTTAACTCTTAGTGCATGAAGAACCTGTTACAATTAGCTAGCCAAACTATACTTTTATTTGAAAGACACTACGACCTTTCGTACCACTTTGACATTGGCAGCTCCAGTACCATCTTCTGGCGCAACAGCATCTACTATTCGTACCATATCTCTTTGTACCATTCTGACGTAATCGGCATGCTTCTCTTTTCGCGCCATGTCGCAAAGGTGCTCTATAAAATACATAATATTGGCTTTGTTGTTCATTGTATTACGTGGCTATATTTTCGAACCAGTCAGCCGAGTAAATATTGTTGTATGTAGGTTGCAGCAGTGATGAATAGACACTTTATTTTGTGCAACTCACCATCTCTAGCTGTTCTATGATACAGCTGTGTAGATCTTCGTCCATGTCCCGATATTTTAGGGCATATTGTGCGGCTTTTGTAGCGCTCATAACACTGGCATTGAGGTTGACTATGAGTCCTGTAAAGCGAATACGCACCTCGAAAGGATCCATTGTGAAATCAGGTCTTTCAAACGCTTTAACAACTACTATCGTGATGACTATTTTTAGTTTCAAGAGTAAACCAGAATCCTTATGTTTTTTTATGGCTCTCCTTTGGCATAAAAGCAACTATTTTTAATCTAATTTGTTGCCAAAGCAAGAAATAGCTGGGCAAAATGTTTGTAATGATGGGGAAATTTAGAGCAATAAAGTTGAGGTCGGGGCCTGTCAATCAGATGAAGTTGCTAGTTGGAATTTGAAAACATAAATGGCCTGATGGTGCCACGGTACAGCAGGTTCTTTGTAAATCCTTCTAAATCCGCAGGGTATACATTTTTGTTTTTGTTTGTAGCAATTGACCTATAAAGTCTATGACTATGTAAGGTCATGTAGGCACTTTTTGCCTACAGGCCGGGAGTATCTATGCCTCGGGTAGTGTACTCCCTCCTATGCCCCCTTCACGACTTCTTTCCAGCAGTAATACCCCCACAGGTCTTCATTCGAGTACACACTAAGAGGAGCCGTTATCCCGTCAATATCTCCCCTCTCCAGCCAACGAAACGATGGCCACTTACGGGTGCGTGCATTGAACTAGAAACGTCTATCCTATGTAGTCCGGTGACTGACCTGCGGCTGCATCATGAGACTTCGAAATCTTATCTCATCACTTCGCACCGTGTCAGATTCTAGCCTCCACTCACGACACTCTGTCGATTCAAGTACCCGCGTGAAAAATTAGCAGATGCTGCACAATTTCAGGTTGCCAGTCTTGAAGGAGAACTGAGTATATGTCACTCCAGACCATAGTTATTGACTGAGGATGGCTAAATCTCCGTAAAAAATCAACTTCACGACTTAAAGGATTTCTTTACATTGTGCATTGAGAGTTACTCAATTTCAGGGGAGTGGACATCTGTACGCGGTGTTCTCTGCGAACCTAGGATTGAAATATTCTCTCTGAGCCAAGGTCAGTCAAATTTTGCAATACCAACGAAGTTGGCCCACGAGGCAATGATTCAAAATACTCCACCATGTGAAACATTCATTCCCGACGAGATCAGCTCCTCCCTGAGCCTCATCAAGTCTACAAGTGCGCCCATGTCCATCCTCAATCCAACCACTACACCTCTCGTCAATTATTCTTTCACCTCAGCTGGTCACTGATTACACGCCCATGCCGATATTTATACACACAAAAGGAAGCAAAGCGTGGCGCATAAATCTAAGTGGTATTTCTTCGGGGTGGACGTGAGAAGAACTAGGAAAAGTTTACAAGCTAACTTAGAGGATGGAAACAACCTCGACGGGCATAAAATTTTAAATGTCACCGAGTATTTACGGATGAGGGTTGACTTGGGGTGAAGAAAAAGCCGCCATAACTTCGCAGTGGTACTTGCAAATGAAATCCGAGGCATGAGTGCTCTGCTTGTAAATTGAGGCATCTTTTCTGTATATTTTCTCTGATATTGTGTCATAACTAGTTAGCTGCATACGCAATTAAAATCTGATGCAAAAAAAAACAAAAAAGTCTCTTATTGGTTATTCTGTTGCTTTAATCGACAGTAAATGTAATGGAGAACATCGAGATGACTTCGACTCAAGTCTAAAAGATCTAGCTATTGAGAAGATTTGCATACCAGAGAGAGCAATAGGAAACCCATATTAGAAATTATGTAGAATAAGGTCACTGAGTCAAAATTGATCATTGTTCTAAGGTGTGTTATTATCATTTAATTATGCATATGTAGTTTTGCTGTCACATATTATAGGGTATTGCCAGATATGCCTTAGGCAGCTATAATATTGTTATCCAGTCGACATGCAAGCACTCTATCCCTAGTGATTGGCTCAAATAATAATCAACCATCGCTTTTTAACTAGTCCAACAATTCAGATCTGAATTGTTAACCCAACAGGCCATAATTTGAATATGTAATAAATCTAGATTAAATTTGTTAAAAGGTGTGCAAAGATAAATCTTCTCATTTCCGATCACCGAAATTGAGGTGTCTTGCGAATGATATGAGCTTTTTCGTGCATTTTCTTCTGAAAGTATGGAGCTGTATATCATTTTTGTGGCCTGTCATTTGACACTCATCCGGTGACTGTTGTATAAGTTTTGAGGACTAGATGAAAAAAATAGGGGTTAATTTCATGATCATAAATTGTTGGTTCAAGATAGAAGAAATTTCAAGGTAAAAAAGTGTATTTGGTGCAAAATCCCGTTGGAAATTTGCTCAGTTTTATTGTGTGATAAATACACATAAGTTTAAAAAAATTACCAGAATAGGCACTAGATTAATTCAGTATAGTTACACCAGACAAATGAAAGCAAGTATGATGTAAGAAGGGGCACGCATCGCCCGAAACTGCTACACTTAGAAGTCCCAAAACTTTCTTCTAGCCAGTATACAATTTTTTACATCTCTTTATCCTGAACTGTTTAATAGTAATGATTTTCGTCAGGTGTTCTACCTCTCATAAATAGAGGTTCGCTTCCTCTCACATAGATGTCTTCGAATAATATATTTGGCACGGCGTCGGGAACTTCCATTGCTTCTGCTTCGGCAACTTCTTTGTCTACGTTGGATCTGGCCAGTTGGTCAATTTCCTTCAACTCTGATTCAGAGAGAACGCTCCACTCTAGCAGCTTGTGCTTCAGTCCGGCAATTGGATCTTGCGTAGAGCGCATGCGTTGAATTTCCTCTCGAGTTCGATAGGTAGTTCCTGGATCTGACATTGAGTGGCCTCCGTACCGGTAAGTAACGTATTCGTAGACAAGTGGCCCGTTTCCTGCTGCAGCCCATGCTTTTCCGTATGCGACAGCAGCTTTCACGGCAAGTACGTCCATACCGTTAACCTTCAGACCTGGGATATATTGTCCACGCTTATAGAAGTCTGTAGTGGCGGATGATCGGTTAATAGAAGTTCCCATTCCATATTTGTTGTCTAACGTTGTTAGCATTGTTCATAGCATTAAATTTGTTGCCTACTCTCGCATCCAAATAACACAGGTAGGTTCCAGAGCTTTGCCATATTGAACGCCTCAAATACTTGGCCTTGATTACTGGCACCGTCACCATACAGCGCTACTGTACAATTTTTCTTGTCGTTGTACTTGTGCGCGAATGCTAGTCCTGCCCCGACAGGCACCTGGGCGCCAACAATACCATTGCCGCCATAAAACCCTTTTGCGAACATGTGCATAGATCCACCCTTTCCGTACGCAATTCCATCACGTCTTCCGAGAAGTTCTCCAATGATGCTCTTGACACTAGCTCCGCGCATGAGAGCGAATCCATGACATCGGTAAGCTGTAATTATATCGTCCTCATTACTTAGGGCGTGTTTAATTCCGACTGCTACGGCCTCTTGTCCGGTTGACAAATGGCAGAAGCCTCTTATCTTTTTTTCCTTATATAATCTATCGGCACCCATCTCCAAACGTCTGTAATAATCAGCAACAAGTACATAGTATCTTTCTCGAGTGCAAACCTAGTAGAAACCATATCATAATACATCTGCTTTAATTCATTTTTGGTAGTGTCCAATTTATATGAAGGTGGATCTAGTTCGTAAGTTTCGAAACTTTCATCTGAAAGAATGATTTTAAATGGCTTATCATCTTCCTATACGGTACGTCATCATCTGTGTTACAAATTACAATATCAAATCGTTGCTATCAATGATTAGGATATGAAAATATGGTATCTAACCTGTGGAACAGCTTCTGCATGTGCACTCGCAGCATCTGTAGTAACGGCTCTGCTTGAGGGGATGGATCTTAAAAGCCGATTTTTGTTGGATAAAAAGGCGCGGCTGACTCTAGTCACTGGAGTAAACATTTTGAGACTACGTTGCGAATTTGTAGTCTAATGGGTTCGATGCTGTTGTAGTGATTCCCTACAGATTCTGTGGTGTTGCAGTGAGCTCTTTGAATAACACTAGGCTAATTCTGCCTTAGTGGTCTGAATTAGTAATCACATTACCTAATTTGGAGATAGTCAAAGTTGGTGTAGTGGTATGCTCTTTTAATTGATATCAAACCGGCGGCAAAGCTAATTCTGGCCCAAAGATCACCAGTTAAACTTCAACAATAATCAAGAGTGATACTGTAGATTTGAATATATCCTGTTCTGTCTATGAACACGTAAGGAAATGTAGGTGCTTTCGGCTTACATGCTGGGAGTAGCTATGCCTCGTGTAGTACGCTCCCTCATACCTACTTCGCGACTTTCTTCCAGCAGTAATATCCACACTCAATGTAGACCTGTGAGGGAATTAAATAAATTATTCAAGTTTCCAGATTTGGCGACATAAGAACGTTGCATGCTTTTTAGGAAGATAGGTATTTTTTGAAGGATGACTCAGTATGACGTTTAGAACACTTTCGTTCAGATTTTATTTACGGATGCTACTCGAGGTTAACCTTTACGGCGTATCACCTCTTCCGTGAATACCCACCACAGTGAAGAGCGTAAAAACCTCATGGTTATCCGAATGTGCTTTAATAAACCCACAAATACAATATCACCGCGAGAGAAGGTGATGTGTGGTCTTAACTGGATTCGAACGAGCTGTGACGGCTAGCTAGCCGATTGAGTACCTGCAGCCTATGCTATTGAGTATGTGAATATTCATTACGTCAGCGATAAGTTACGCTGATGTTCAAAGTTGGGCTCTTCCCATGCGCGCAATAGCATTGGTATAAAGCTCGCACGCTGATGTTGGGGGTTTTTTAGAGAACAGCTACTAGTCTCCAGAAAAGAAGGGTCGTGTAGCTAAGTTATGTATTGTGTCTGGGAGCAGGTTTGATCTCTGGTTAATAGATAAATTTCCTTTTGACATTCAAACGCCCAAGCCTTCTACAACGAAACTATTTCACCAGATCTTTCCTGTCACGAATCAAGTAGGTACTGACATTATCTGAAATTTAATTAAGATAACAGCCTGAATGTGATGCCACTGCGTCACATAAACTATTGTGGGAGTACTACTGCTAGAAAAAAGTCGTGAAGGAGGGACAGAAGAGAATACAATACCCGAGACGTAAATACTCCCGGCCTAGGAGAGTAAGAACTTATCAACTTTAAACTTGATCGTTGACTTTGTGCAATGGTCTGTTATCATAGACACGGAAAAAGGATTATGAGATTGCTTAATGAGAGGCTAAGATTGATTCCGATATTATTTGGTAGAAGTCTTGTCCCAACTGACAGAGTGCTACAACATCTTTATCTAGGAGGGCAAAGATTGAACACCTGTACGTGGTGTCCTCTACAAACCTGGGAGAGAAATATTCTCCTTGAGCCAAGTTCAGTCAAATTTCGCTATACCGAAGAAGTTGGCCCAGAGGCAATGATCCAAAACTCTCTTCGAAATCAAACTCTCCCACCCAACGAGATCAATCTCCACAGAAACCTCATCAAGATTACAAGTAAGACCTAGCACATCCTTGTTTCTTTGACCAAACATCTCATCCATTATTCTTTGGCCTAAGCTGGCCACCAAGTACACTCCCTCGCCGATATTTTCACCCGATGGAGGAAGCAAAGCGTGGCGCACAAATCTGGGAGACAGTTCTTTGAGGTAGGCGTGAGAGAAATCAGGACAAGTTCGCTTGATGATGAAGAGAATGACTACAATCTCCACAGGCGTGAAATTTTGAATTTTGGCAAGTGGTTTTATTATATGAGCTTTGTGTGCGCGCTGATACTTCGATTGCGAGAGTGCAGCTGACACTATAAAATCACGCAAACGAAAGAAGGTGTCGTGGTCCGCTTTCTGGTGGTGTTCTCTGGTAAAGTAGGAGTAGCATGGACACCTACTCCACTTGGGAAGGAGACACCGAAGATCATATTTCGCGCGGAGACAAATTGATGGGGGCATGTCGAGATAACTCAAAGGGGGTTGGGACGATTCCCTGGGCGTGTATTTACGGATGAGGGTTGACATGGGGTAAAGAAAAAAGTCACCATAGCTTTGCAGTTATACTTGTAAATTAAAAACAAGGCATGAGTGCTCTCCTTGTCTTACTATTAATTCATTTGATTGTCCTGTCTGAGTCTTTGACTGTGTATGATATGCAGTTCCTCTATGGCTACAGGCTAAGGATACCTATACCAGTAGTATACCTCCTCCTATGACTCCCAAACAGCTTCACTCAAACAGTACCACTCCTCACAGGTCCTCATTCAATCAAATATTCTGAAGAGCCGTTTGCCTTTCAAGATCTCCCCTCTCCAGCCAACAATGCGATGGTCCTTTGCGGGTGTATGGTATGCGGGAAAAACGGCAAGAAACACTGGGTGCGGGGCTCTCCTAATTCCGACATCAAGACGAGCTCCAAAGACATAGTGGCCCTTTTGAAGCGCCCGAAGAGGCCAGCCAGCTGAGCGCTGCAGATTTGAGTGTACCTCGGAGAACTTACCCTTTGCCTTTCTAGCGTTCTTCCCGAAGGCCGTGCTGAAATGTCAGAAAAGTCTTGACAGAGCGTGATTGCTGTATGGCGGCTTAGCCAAACTGTATTTGTGCCGTCCAGGGCTCTGGGGAGTGGCTTTTACTCATAGACAGTAGAAGCCTACTGGTCTATTTGACAGAACTGTGGTCTTGGAGCCCACAAATGTTTCAAAGTTGAAAACTCCTCGAAAATGTCAGTCCCTGCATGGTCTTCAGAGACCTGTTCCCTCTCTCACACAATATCTCAGCGGCCTGTCCTTCCTCAAGGTGTAGAGCCCCATTTGAGCCTCAATTGCCCATAAACCATGACTCGAGCTTTGTATATTATGAATTAATTTCCTCCTTGCTGGTATACGTAGCGTCGAAAATAAATAGTGAAAGATGGCTGGTAATTAATGGAGCAAGCTCCTGTTTGCAATTGGAGCAACTCCTTTATTGGTCGTTGAGGCGAGATGATGTGTGGTTAGAAAGAAGTTGAAAACTCAGTTGAAAATGGTAAGAGAAACATTATCGAGAAGTCGTGATTTGGAGATGTGCTTGAGGTTGTTTCAACTTTGATTTTGATGCTATTCTTCTCGGTTTTCTCAGATATGCAGAGCATACTGAGCGATTACACCGACACCACTGGAATGTGAAGAATTCATCTTTGCCGGCCTCATCCTTTCGTTGTTGCATTTTGAAAGCCTGTTCAATTGTGGATGGGGGCTTGACTTCGGAGACGAGTGGATCGATTGTTTGACCGATTATTTTTCCGCTCCAGGATCAGTACCTCAAGAATTTTGTTCGGTGTTTGGTCCACTCCATTTTACTGTACTGGGAGAATAAAGTTAATCGCTGCTTCGATTTCTAAGAGTTGTTGTTTGCGTGAATTGGAACTTTCTAAAGTAAAAGTTCTGCTGGCATATCGTTAAAATCTTAATCTACTTAATTTGAAAGAATTTTCCATTAGTATCACGATCTCTTACATAGATTATGTATCAAAAATTTAAAATTAAAATGTACCCCAACCGAAATAAATAATTTAGATGAATTAATTATAGATTTACTACTGATCATCATGTTTGCTCGTTCGTAGGAATTGTTGGAATATTATTCGTGAACCACCATCATAGCTTTTGTCAGAGAGAAAACCATCTTTTTAGGCTGTAGTAGGGCATGTTTACCTGAAAACATCTAGCCCAGCCATTTTATTGATTGTGCCTTACTCCATAGTAACCACACCACCCAATGTTTTCAATGCAGCTACAATTTTTTCGGCTTCATCTTTTGGCACCCCTTCTTTCATGAGTTTAGGCGCACTCTCCACAAACTTTTTGCTGTCCACCAAGCTTAATCCTAGCATACTTTTAATTTCCTTGATTATCTTGGGCTTTGCTGCTGCGTCAAAGCTTTGGAGCTTTAAATTGAACATTGTCTTTTCCTGCTGAGCGGGCGCGGCGTCTTCCTCCTCGATTGGCGCGGCCACAGGTGCTGTAGTGCTCCCAGCAGAAGCAAAGCCACCCATAGGCATATCAGGAATATTTAACCGTGTCTGTGAAGGCAGCCATAAGATTAGTCTATCATCATAGGTGAGGTCAATCAAATACTGTAACGGACCTTTAAGCTTGTTACCAGATCAGCTGTCTCTAATAGGGTCAGTTGACTGATCTTATCAACAATATCTGAGATTTTAGGATTGGAGGCTGCATTGACCGTCTGCCATCTGCTCTGTTGGTTTATACGAGAACGAAGGCTTCTTATGCCGTTCATCCGCGGACTACAGAGTATCCGGACGCAAGAGTGAGCCGCAGTGTTAGAGGCTAATGACATGTTGCTTTTTGAAATTCTGCGATAAGGTTAATACTGTCTGAATTTGTGACTTTGCAAATGATTCCGCTACATTAAAGTTAGTAGTGCGAGGCGGATTAACATTAATCCATGCAATATCAAATTTATTTTGGTGCACGTCGACGCGTCTGCGTACGGCAGCGACTCAGTTTTGCCTGCACAACAGCTCAAAATGGACAATGACGAGCAGGACCTAGATGTGGACGTAGTTTACATACCAGGCGAACAAACAGAAGAAATAGGGCACATTATACAGCTACAATCAACACCAAAATTCCTCGACGCCCTCGCTCTATCAGCTTTACAACCACATCTTACTCTAAGACTATATGTACAATACGAAGATATTTTTGCAGACACCCTCGCCCGATGGCTCACGACTGGAATTCCCGAGAATCAAATTATCGTTGCCGTTGCGCAAATCCTTCCTTTTGCGCCATATTGTATAGCATTTCTAGAGAATTACTTGGAATCGAAAAATAAATTCAGGGGAAAACTATCATTTTTCGATGCGGATGAGGCTGAAATACATAATTTAGAGACTGCGGAACTCCAAAAAATTCTTCTAGCTATATGGCGACTTCTCAACTTCAACAAACATTTTTTTTCTACTACAATACAGCTCATAAAAATTCAAAGTCTTTTAAATCACAACGATTTAGCCGTTCGATTTCTAGCTATACGTGTATTTAGCCAAATTATGTCCGCGGCGGAATTTAAGCTCGAGGAAATGACCGAGAAATATATTGGCAAGGAATCTATTGTCTGGGGGGATTTTGATGGCATGAAAAAGGACATAGCATTTCTTACTTTACTCGAAGAAAACCGAATTCAAGATGTAAGGAAGTCGATGATGGATCAACATAAATTTTCTAAGAACTGCTTTGATAAATATAATCTCGACAACATTTCTCCGTTTGTTATTAGATGTGGTAGTATACTTTACCCTCGACCAAGTGGGCCCTCGAAACTTAAATCGCTCATTATTCATACTGCTACTATGTCCCGCAACATAGAAAGATTCGCAAAAGCCCTGAAATTGGACTCGCCAATCCTTCTTCATGGACTAGCTGGTTCAGGAAAAACTTTATTGGTCCAACATTTTGCTAGGGAACTCTCTATAGAATCGAAAATGGTTACACTTCATCTAAACGAACAGACAGATGCAAAAATGCTCATAGGGACGTATGTAACTGGAAGAGCGCCGGGTACTTTCGTTTGGAAAGCTGGCATTCTCACTACTGCGATAAGTGAAGGAAGATGGGTCTTCATAGAAGATCTTGATCGTGCTCCAAATGAAGTTATTAGCTTCCTATTACCCTTAATTGAGAAAGGTGAACTATTTATTCCAAGTCGTGGGGAAACAATTAAAGCTGGACGTGGATTTCGGTTACTTGCTAGTTTAAGAACCTCAAAAGGCTTAGGAGGGGAAGAAAAATTTCCATCATTGCACACACTTGGAGCACGTCTATGGCAACATATTCCTGTTGAACTTGCCTCAGAAGTAGAATTACATCAAATAATCAATGGCATACACCCCATCCTGCATGAGTATTTACCAACTATTCTTAATGTTTATAATCGTATTTTTGGTCTTTCAAACAACTCAGCCGCAATATACCCAGCAACAAAAGGTTTATTTGGAAGAGCTATTTGTCCCAGAGATCTTTTAAAATGGTGTAAGCGACTAGAAGGGTTATTGTTAAGATGTGGAATAAAGGATAGTCGTGAACAAATTACTGATGAAATTCGATATGAGTTTTTTATGGAAGCAACAGATTGTTTTGCTGCTAGCTTGCAGGTAGCGGATGTGCGCAGAAATTTTATCTTGTGTATCGCAGAAGAAATGCTGATTAGCCCTCAAAACGCCGAATTTTTTATAAGCTCTCACATACCGAAGTATGAAGAAAAAGGAAAAGAAATTACGATCGGTAGGGTCACTCTTCCTGCATTGAATAGGATCGAAAATCTCGATAAAAAATCTCGACTTTTTGCAAACACAACGCATGCCAAGCGTTTGCTAGAGCAGGTAGGAGTCTCTGTTAAGTGGTCAGAACCATGTCTACTTATCGGTGAAACTGGTATTGGCAAAACTACTGTTATTCAGCATCTTGCCGATCGTCTAGGGTATAAGTTGACCGTCGTAAACTTATCTCAACAAACTGAAGCTGGTGATCTCATAGGAGGTTACAAACCAGTAAATTTAAGAACTCTTGCCATGCCATTGAAAAATGACGCTGATGATCTTTTTGCATCAATTGGTCTATCTGCAAGTAAGAACCAAAAATATCTAGATCAATTGAGTAAATACGTCGCTAAGAGACAATGGATCAAGGCACTAAGGCTCTGGAGAGAGGTTCCTAAAATCTATGATCAATTTCTTTCAACGATAAAGAAAGGTGAAAGCTACAAATTGACCTCATCTGCAGAATCAGAACAACCGTCTAAGCGGCGTAAGACTGAGTCAAGGTTGAAAGTTTTATTGGAACTCAAACCTAGGATTGATAAATTCTCAAAAAATCTAGATCAGTTCGAGATACAACTCTCCGGAGGCTCTAAGAGCTTCGCCTTCTCATTTATTGAGAGTAACATTATTAAAGCTGCTAGAAATGGGGACTGGGTTCTTCTTGACGAGATAAATCTCGCACCGCCGGATACTCTAGAGAGTATTGCAGACCTTCTACACCATGGGCCAACTGAGACACCTTCAATTCTGCTTTCTGAGACAGGAGAAATAGAGAGAATTTATGCACACCCAAACTTCAGAATATTTGGTGCAATGAATCCGGCAACAGATGTTGGAAAGCACGATTTGCTTCCAGGTATTCGCTCTAGGTTCACTGAAATATACGTTGAAAGTCCAGACAAAAATCTAGACGACCTTCTCATTGTAATAAAATCTTACCTCAAAACAATTACCAAAAATGACGAAAAAGTCTCCTACGATGTAGCCAAGCTCTACCTAAATATAAAGCGTTTGGTAGATGAGAAAAAGTTGGTGGACGGTGCCAATAATGTCCCACATTTTAGTCTTCGTACGTTGACTAGAGTGCTTAGTTATGTCAGTGATATTGCGCCATTCTACGGAACGCGACGGGCATTGTGCGAGGGGTTCGCAATGGGTTTTTTAACACTTCTTGATAGAGAATCTGAAAAGATTTTGTCTCCTTTAATTGATCACTATCTTTTAGGAAATCATAAGAATGTGAAGTCTTTGTTATCACAAAAACCAAAACGTCCTGAAGATGACAGACCCTACGTTCATTTCAAGAGTGCCAAACAAGATCGTCACTATTGGCTTCTTCAGGGCGCTGAAACCTGTCAGGAGCTACAAGATTATATTAGAACACCTTTTGTTGAGCGTAACTTATTGAACCTAGTTCGTGCTACCTCGATTAGACGATATCCAGTCCTAGTTCAGGGTCCGACATCCTCAGGGAAGACGAGCATGATCCAATTCCTTGCCAGGTATAGTGGTAATAAGTGCGTCAGGATAAACAACCATGAAAATACTGATCTTCAAGAATACTTAGGGTCTTACACTTCTGGTACTGACGGACAACTTCGTTTCCAAGAAGGTCTCTTGGTTCAAGCTCTTCGGCAGGGTTATTGGATTGTTCTAGATGAACTAAATCTCGCTCCTACCGATGTTCTCGAGGCTTTGAATCGATTGCTTGATGACAATAGAGAATTATTTATCCCAGAAACCCAAGAAATTGTCCATCCCCACGAAAACTTTATGCTTTTTGCCACTCAGAATCCACCTGGTCTCTACGGCGGTAGAAAAACACTATCACGAGCTTTTCGAAATCGCTTCTTGGAGCTTCATTTTGATGATATTCCTGAAGATGAACTAGAGACTATCATGCAGACAAGATGCAAAAATGTGGCACCTTCCGATTGTAAAAGAATCGTTACCGTATATAAAGAGCTTTCGAGATTGCGCCTCTCAAGTCGTGTATTTGAAAAAAAGGATGGATTTGCCACATTACGTGACCTATTTAGATGGGCGCTACGGGAATATGAAACACGAGAGCAACTCGCTATCAATGGATACATGCTTCTTGTCGAACGAATTCGCAAACCAGAGGAACGAGATGCTGTAACTGAGATTATTGAAAGAGTTATGAAAGTGAAAATAAATCCAAGTCAAATATATGATCATGAACTATCAGCAGAAATTCAAAGTTTTAACAGTTCACCTAATCGACAGGGAGTTGTTTGGACTAATGCGATGCGTCGACTTTACATCCTTGTTTCCCATGCAATTCGCCACAATGAGCCTGTTCTTCTTATCGGAGAGACGGGTTGCGGGAAGACGACTGTCTGTCAGATGCTTGCTGATGCTTTCTCGAAAAAACTAAGTATTGTAAATGCTCATCAGAACACAGAAACAGGTGATATTATTGGTGCTCAAAGACCTATTCGGAATCGGTCGGTAATACTCGAAAATTTAAGGAAAGATCTAGTACTAGCTATGAAGTTATTGGAGCGAGAGATTTCAGAAGTCGATGACTTAGATTATCTACTGGATTCTTATAAATTAGTGCCCGAGGCTAGCCTTCACGAGCTACCATTAGAACTTTATCAAAATATCCAGCTTAATCAAGCGAGATCGAAAGCATTATTTGAATGGTCAGACGGGAGTCTAGTGCAGGCCATGAGAAAAGGTCATTTCTTTTTACTCGACGAAATTTCTTTAGCTGATGATGCTGTTCTGGAGAGATTAAATTCTGTGCTCGAAACTGAGAGAACAATTCTTCTAGCCGAGAAGGGCGTCGATAACTCGCTTATAAAGGCTATTAACGGCTTTCAATTTTTCGCTACCATGAATCCCGGTGGTGATTACGGCAAAAGAGAGCTGTCTCCTGCCCTACGCAATAGATTTACTGAAATATGGGTTCCGGCATTATCAGACTACGACGATATCTATCAAATTGTAGAATCAAAACTTGGACAAGAGTGGAAGATATATTCTAGAGCAATGGTGCAATTTGCTGAGTGGTTTGGATCTGAATATCGTTCGACATCGGCATCTATATCAGTTCGAGATATGCTTGCTTGGACAGAATTTATGAATAATTGTCCCACCGGAAATCCTCATTTTTTTGTTGTTCAAGGCGCTTCTCTGGTCTATATTGATACTCTAGGGGCCAACCCAGCTGCCTTGCTATCAAGAAATACTGAGAGTATACAGAAAGAACGTGAAAAATGCTTACTTAAACTCGGAAATCTCCTGGATTTTAATGTCATGCCGTCATACTTTACTAACATTAATATCGTAAACACAGAACACCATCTTCAAATAGGAGAATTTTCAATAGAAAAAAGATTTGGAAAAAGTGAATCACAAGAGTATGCTTTTGAGGCAACGACGACAAAAATAAATGCTATGAGAGTTATTCGAGCCCTTCAGGTCAAAAAACCAATCTTAATCGAAGGAAACCCAGGCGTTGGAAAGACGACATTAATAGCTGCCATTGCTCGTATATGTAACCAACCACTCACTCGAATAAACCTTTCCGAGCAAACTGACTTGATGGACCTATTTGGATCTGATGTTCCAGTCGAAGGCGCAGAAGTCGGCAAGTTTGCATGGCGTGATGCACCATTTTTACAAGCTATGCAAAGAGGTGAATGGGTTCTACTCGATGAAATGAACCTTGCTTCACAATCAGTTTTGGAAGGTCTTAATGCATGTCTAGATCATCGAGGAGAAGTTTATATCTCAGAACTAGATCACACTTTCAAATGTCATCCCAACTTCTTTGTGTTTGCTGCCCAAAATCCACATCATCAAGGTGGTGGGAGAAAGGGGCTTCCAAGCTCATTTGTTAATCGCTTTACTGTTGTATATGCTGACATATTCAAGGAGGATGATTTACAACTGATATGTCAGCAAAAGTTTCCGTCTTTGCCTGGGGATCTAATCGGAAAGATAATTACTCTTGTATTGCACTTGGAAGAGGAGGTAGTTCATAAGCGTACATTTGGTACTCAAGGGGGACCGTGGGAGTTTAACCTTCGAGATATTTTACGCTGGCTTCAGCTTCTAACGTCCAAAAAAAGCTTTTTCAAATTTACACAGCCCTCTGACTTCCTTGATTTTGCCCTCCGTCACCGGTTTAGGACGAGTAGAGATCGATTAGAACTTGATAGAGTATTTGCAGATAAATTTTCAAGTAGTAGCCCCCCTCGCCATCTATTTCACAGCATTAGCTCTAGGGCATACCAAGTTGGGCTAGCATATTTACCCAGAAATCTTATCAATCAGACTGGCACTCTACCTGGAATAAATCTGAATAATCGCCTTTCTGAGCTCGAATCAACTATGATCTGTATTCAGGAAAACATTCCCTGTATATTAGTTGGGCCATCTGGCTCAGGGAAGACGACAATCTTGCAACACATTTCAAATGTTGTTGGAAAGGAGTTGCTTACATTTCCCCTCACTTCAGACACTGATACTATGGATTTGATCGGTGGCTACGAACAAGTCGATCCCCAGCGAAAAGCGTATAAGTTTCTTGATGACTTAGAGATATTCTGCAGTCAAAAAGCTCTTTCACTTTTACCTGGTAAGATCCCAGATCAGGTTATTAGCGTCATCGAATCCCTAAAAAATAGGGGTCCAAATTTATCTCATCTATTATCATCTTTGTCACACCTACTACACATTATGGAAGCCGAAACAGCACAAGAGGACTTTGGACGCCTCGCTAGCTGTTGTAAAGAACTATCGGAGACGACAATGATACTAGACAGCGCTCATTTTGAATGGTTTGACGGTATTCTAATTAAAGCTCTAGAGCAAGGAAAATGGCTCGTTCTGGATAATGCTAATCTATGTAGCGCTTCCGTGCTTGATAGACTGAATTCTCTTCTAGAACCAGACGGTTTCTTGCTCATTAACGAGTATAATAGTGAAAGCGGTAAGCCAAAGGTAGTTAAGCCACACCCTGATTTTAGAATATTTTTGACAATGGATCCAAAATTTGGAGAATTGTCAAGGGCAATGAGAAATCGTGCCGTTGAGATTTTTGTTGAGCCGCTTTCAGGCACTGCTCCAGTCGAAATGCTGGGAGTTAATCACGAAGCATCAATGCAAAGATTTCGTATACTCTCTCAATCTTTGAAGAATCATGAAATAAATACCCTGCACCCGACAGCCTCAATTGCTATAGAAAACCTTTCTTGGTCAGATTTGACACTCTTACCCCGCTTCATTGCTTCCCTTGATCCTACATACTCCAAAGAACTGATGCCACTATGCCAGGACTACATTGCCCTGCAAGAGGAACCAGAGAATCAGAAAATAAGAAATTTATTAAAAGATTCTATCAGCGTATTTAATGACCCATACCCTAGAGACATACAGGTTAGTTACCAGTGCTGCTCCCAGATTTTTACCTGAACTGATAGTAGCAATGAAATTAGATTGTTCATCCACTTCAAAACTCACCTATGGTCAATGTGATAGTACAATCCCAAAAATCTAAATTAGTGTACTGGCTCGGCTCAGCAATAGATATTCTTCTGGAAATTAGTGAAGCGAACAGAATTATGAACAATCAAGTAATATCTATTGAAAATAAAAAGCCGAGCAAGATGAACAGATTTCAGCGCTCAGTAATGAAGGAACAAGTATCTGCTGTAGCAAATGACTCTACCGTTAACGCAGCGTATTTCCTCCAGTTTACATTACAGTTACTGAGAAAATTTTCACAAAATTATACCCCTAATCATGATCAGTGGCTAAGGGCCAAAATGGTTATTTCTTCCCTACTTCAATATTGGCGATACACCTTTCATCTTGTGACAGACAAATTATACGATGAAGTTACATTTCAGGCCCACCTTGCTATTGGTAGAGAGTTGCTACCCGAATACTCATCTAATGAGTATCCGATTATCCAATCCTTCAAGGAAGAGCTGGAGAAAAACTTTAATTCGAAGTTTAAGCTTACAACTGGTATTAGCATGGAGATCATCTGGAATCACCTACGACCTAAATCCATTCGTAGCAGTAATGTATTTGATAGCTTATCGAAGATGAAAGAGCTAGCCATCCGCTTTGATATAATGAGATGGAAAACTGTGGCTTCAGTGCAAAATCTCGCAAATACAATGGATTCTTTGGTTAGAGCTTATCAAATTATTCTGGAGACCGAAGTGGATGGTACAGCTCTTATTTCTTCTCTAGCCCATGAAATGAAGATACTGGAGTGTGGTATGGAAAAAATCGAAGACAAAACTACTCCATACTTTCGAACGCAATTTGAAGCTATCCGGCAGTATAAAACTTTAGAATCAATATGCTCAAATAACTACGAAGATAAAAGCGATCTTGAGTTACTTGTTCTATCAGATTATTCGACTGTTTGTCAAATGAACTTCAGAAGTGCCACACAATCATCAGTCTTTTTCCAGGTAGTGGACTACCTTTTATGCGAAAATGGCAATTTTCATCCTACCAATAGCACTCTCTTATCTGGCCTTCTAGTTGCTTTGAGGGGTATCGATAAAGTGGAACTCAAAGCGCTCAGTCTTTTAGAACTGGAGTTGCCAATTCTTGGCCAGAAACTCGCTCTTATTTGTGAAAATATTTGCCAGAATCAACTGCTTCTTCTCAATAAAATATTATTGAAGCTAATTCATGGCTTTATCGAAACACATGGCATGAGATCTCTTTCTTATTGGAGAGATTTGTGTCAATCTAATAGTTCCTCGGACTTTTCAGCACCTTTATCTCATGCTGGAATTAATGCAAATCTACGTGTAGTAATTCAAGATCACTTTTTACCTTCATTTCAGCTAGCTATGACATCAGATGATCAGGATAAAACAAAATTCCAATCATCAGCTCTCGCGTGGATTCATTTCGCCATTGGCTGCATCATTCTTTACGTTCCAGATCGTGCAGTTGATCCGGAAAAGAAACAGCGTTTAGAAACCGAACGCTTCAATACAGCTAAAAACAAGCTATCACGGAAATTAGACGCCTTGAAGAGATTCGAGTATTTTTTTTCCAAGAATAACACAAACATACGGTGTGAGCTCCTTGAATTTGAACTTGCTGAACTAGGAGCACTGCCTGAGGATCTGCAAGATATCTATCGACCTGCGGAGTCAGAAATAAATCAACTCCAAGGAGAATTCAATAATCTTTTGAAAATTGTTCTTGGATCTGATATTATCGCGTCCATCAGTAACCTATTTGAAGCTGGATCGGGTGCCAATGATCACGTTATTCAATTACTCCAGAGTAATGTCGCCAAAATTTATTATCGACTTACTCATAGCTTCCAAGCATATGGTGACATAATTCAGCCGATATTAAGTATGATCAAGTGCCTACAAATTGGTCTTTCATTTGCAGCGATAGGTGTCAACTTACCTTCTAATAGCGAAAATATCGGAGGATATAGAGACTTGATATCAATCATGACTGGTTTTGGGGATAAAGAGGAAACTGGGAGTACTACTGGCTTTAATTTTCCTGAGGAATACTTGGCTTTTGTGGCGATAAATTCTGCGAGTGAAGGATCAAACTACCTGAAGACAGAAGCTCGAAAGTCGTTACTCAGGGTGGTTCACGAATACTACGACAAGTGGAGTAGTCAACTAGAGATTGATCGACTTGAGGCCGAATCTAAATCAAGACTTTATCAATTTCGTGGGGCTAACTCGGATCAGGAGGAAATCGAAAAGCAAGAATATGAACAAATCTTTCCATCATACGAAGAAGAGACACTGCCATCAACCAAATTTTTGGAGGCTACTCATATTCGGGACACTGCTGTTAAGTTTGCAAAGTTGCATGCAGATATTTTTCTCAACCCCGTCGAGCCTGCAGATAGTATAAAAAATCTAATTCGATCCTCATCGCTAAGATCGATTTCTGATCCTAAATATGATAATGCTGATCCAAGTTCTAAGGCCAGGTCTCTACCTGGAAGCTTACTACTACTTGATGATAAGGTTCGCGAATTTAATTCAGAAATTACTCCTCAATATTATAATTTCTATTTAGATCCAAACCTTTCTGAATGTCGCAAGCTAGTCAAACTATCGCAAAGGATCCAGAATCGTTTTAGAGAACTCCAGTCGATAGATGATATCGGACATATGCAGCCGCTCGAAGATGTTATTGTATCATGCAATGAACTACTCCAGTTTCGACATATAGAGCCTCTTGCCAAAATTATTACAAAGGTTGAGAAGATTCACACATATTTGCATGAATGGCAATTTGGCGGATGGGCCAGCCGAGCTAATTCAGTTCTTGAGTACTATCAAGAAATTACGACTACAATTGTTCGCTGGCGACGACTAGAGCTATCTACATGGTCTAGGCTATTTGATATGGAGGTCAAAAAATGTGAGGATGATGCTAAATCGTGGTGGTTTATAGCCTATCAAATAGTCATCGCAGCTCCCCTTCAAATTTCCGAGTCTGAATCTAATGTGAGGAGTTATGCTCAGAAGCTTTTAAAAGACTTGGAAACATATTTCTCATCTGCAATACTTGGCCAATTTTCTCAGCGACTCCGTCTAATGAAGCAGCTTCAAAGGCATCTCGAAATTCTTGAGTTGGAAGTTCCTACAATGTCTATCATCATGAAGGCTGTAGCAAATTTTGTTAATTTTTACTCCCGATATGAAAAGCTAGTACAGGAAACCCTCATGAAAGGAAGAACAAGTCTAGACAAGATGATGCATGACATCTCTTTGATGGCTAGCTGGAAAGATACCAATATCGTTGCCTTGCGAGATAGCGCCAAAAGGTCTCATCATAAACTTTTCAAGGTCATTAGGAAATTTCGAGCACTTTTGGGACAACCAATGGAGATTATTCTAATGCAAGGACTTCCCCAAGAAAAAATCACGCATGATTCTACTCAACAACAAATTTTGGCTTCGCCTGCCAGCGTGGAACCCACAGCACTTGCAGTATGTAAAACCCATGTACCAAAATGGTCGGAAAAGAGCAAACGCTTTTTGAATATTTCACAAACAACTAGCCTAATGGCAAATACGGCTGTAATACCAGAAACCGTAGTCGACATTTCTAGCTACCTCGAAGAATTCGTCACCAGTATAACTAGTGCAGTTTCTGAGCTACAGAAGATGACACCTTCAAAGTTGACGGACGAGAATAAGGATCAGGTCAAGCACTTGAAGACTCGGAAGAAAAAACTTTTTGCAGATACCCTCAAAGAACTACGACGCATGGGTATCAAGAGTCACTTAAGCTCCGATGCGCTTCAAAAACAAGAATCCCTATCTCATGTCTTGAGCCAACTGGAGTTTTTCGAGGGAGTCACTACGGATAAAGTGCAATATCACTTCCACATGGCAATAGACATCGTTCCCAGAGCCCGTGATTCGGTGAAGGGACACTCTGTAGACTTGAGCAGCGCAGACGTGGAAAAGAGTATAGGACTAATGGAAGGCTTACATCAATCCATTTTCTCGCAGCATAATTTCCTCCTGAAGACTGCATCAAGTATAAAGGCATTTGATACGAGCTTGCAGATGATGAGAGGTCTCTGGACGCATGATTATAATCTAAAGAATGGTTCGAGATCAACGAATCACTACAGGTACCTTCAGTGGTTACCGACTGTACTTCTAGTCGGAAATGATCTCATCGAAATCCACTCCAAATTCCGAGGCGTTGACTGCAGCGCTATTAATGCTGGCTTTAAGAACTGGATCTCTCAATTCACCCAGCTCAGAGTGCAATGGGATTGTTTGCCCTGTCTTCCTTCGCAAGTCATATCAACCGAGATCCTAGCCTTGTATTCTAAAATCGATGATTTAGTCGTGCAACTCTCCTTGGATCTCAAAAGTGTTCTGGAAGAATATCCATGTCTCAGGTTCATCATCAACCAAATCATACCATGGACTCGCATACCTCAGCCCGAAAACGAAAGTCACTCCGGTCAATCGTCTATTTCTCAATTAGATTGTAAACTATCTGAATTATGTGATAGTGTGCTGGTGGCTATTGAAAACTATTCAAGGGTCGTTTCAGCCTTGCCGAAATCTTCAGAAGATGCTGGCTGGCTCGTTCAAAATAACTCTATATCACAAAATAGTTTAAGCACACTTCACATTGAAACTATATATCGGCTGGTACAAGAATCATTTGAAATTTTGGGACGACTGAATCTTGAAGATGACCAAATAAGTACAACTTCAGCTGCTTGCTTTGCTGTCGCTCTTCCCATTATCGAGCAGTACTCTATAATCGTACAAAATAGTTATCGGCGATACGTCTTAATTCATCAGGCTTCCTGCAAAACTCTCTATATTTTGGCTAAAACCTTTATTCAAATAGCTACGCAAGGTTTTTGCTCGCCTTCTGAGAGTCCTGATAGCAAGGAAAGTCAATCTGAGAAATTAGAAGATGGAACCGGTTTGGGAGATGGTGAGGGTGCTGAGGATATTAGTAAAGATATCCAGGACGATGAAGATTTGAACGAATTAGCACAAGAGCCAAACACGGATCGAGAGAGTGAAATGAAGAATGAGGATGATGCTATCGATATTACAAATGATGATATGGAAGGAGAAATGGAGGACTCGAAAGAGGGCAAGGAAGATAATCAAGGTTCCGAGGATGAAAATACCGAGGATGAAATGGATGAAGAGACAGGTGATGTCGATGACTTGGACCCGACAGCTGTCGATGAAAAGATGTGGGATGACGGTGGGAAAGAAGCCGAAAAAGACCAACAGGGAGACGAATCAAAAGGAGAGACGAAGAAAGACGAGCAGGTAGCTTCTGAGACTAGTGAGAAAGAAAAGGTCGAGGAGGATGAAGCAAATCAATCCCAGGAAGAGGAGATGGTCGGTGAGGAGCAAGGAGAAGAGATTAAGCCAAACGAAATCGAGAATCATGATCCACATGTAGAAGAATCAGAGGTGCTCGACTTACCAGAAGATTTGAATCTAGACGGAGAAGATCAAAAAAGTGCGTCAGAAGAGGATGGATTGGAAGAACTCTCAGATGCCGAAGATACGAAAAATCTAGATGAGATGCCCAATGACGACCAAAAAGAAGAATCTCCTGGTGACGAGTTGAACCAAACTGACGACGGACCCCTTTCTGATGCAGATGAAATGGATCTTGATGAGAAAGAAGTTGAAGACAATCAGAAAACTGACGGAGAAGATGAAGATGAGAAGATGGAGGAGGCTGGTCAGAATAAAGATGAGGTCGAGGATCAAGCATGCGAAGATGAAAATGCTTTTCATCATCATGATGAGGTTAAGATAGATGATATGGAAGGGTTTTCTAGTAATGACCATGGAGGCGACAAAAGCCAAGACAAAGAGGAGAACAAAAATCAAGAAAACGCGAGCAGGACGCAGGAGGACGAAAGTGAGCAAGACGGTGAAGCGTCTAGTGGTAAAAATTTTGAGAGCGAGCTCAACAATCAGGGAGAAATGGGAAAGGGTGAGGCTCCTCAGGATATGGCAAATGAGATACAAGACTCGAACTCTGCTCAACCATTCAAGAAACTCGGCGACGTGTTGGACAATTGGTATCGCCAACAAAATGACATACGTGATCCTTGTGAACAACAAGATTCTAAAAAAGATCCAGTCGAGGATGCTCTTGATTTCCAGCACCTTCAGAGTGAAAATGACGAGTCTGACGCTCAGGCCCTGGGAAACACAACCGAAGAACAGGCGCATGCGTTGGATGATGCAATGGCCGTAGACCAGCAGATAAAAGAAGAATTTGAAAAAATGGTTTCGGCGGAGAATGAGAAAAACCGCGACTTGGACTGCGATAGAGATCTTGATGATCCGATGCTACCTAAAGACGACGAACACTCTGACGCCTCTGAGGGTCAATTAGGAGCAGTGATTTGCCAGCCCAGGGAAAATGCCATGGATGATGATACACAGATTCTTGAGCAAGATGTAGAACGGATAGTAGAGGAAGTCGACCATCAACTTGAGAGTGTGCATCTTGAGAGCGAAGCCAGTCTCAGGCCATTTAAAGTTTCTTGTGAACAATGGAACCACTACGAGGAGCTTACACGCGATCTTTCGCTTTCCCTCACGGAGCAACTTCGTCTTATCCTTGCCCCGACTCTAGCAACCAAGATGCGTGGTGACTTTCGGACTGGCAAGCGTCTCAACATCAAACGAATCATTCCATACATTGCCTCTCAGTTTAAGCGCGATAAGATATGGATGCGACGTAGCGTGCCGTCCAAGCGAAATTATCAGGTCATGCTAGCCGTCGACGATAGCAAGAGTATGGGCGAGAGTGGAAGCGGATCATTGGCGTTTGAGACGCTCGTAATGGTCTCGAAGTCGTTGAGTATGCTTGAAGTGGGCGAGATCTGCATGGTTGGGTTTGGCGAAAATGTCAAGATTGCCCATGACTTTGATGTACCATTCAACTCGGATGCCGGGCCCAGGGCACTACAGCACTTTTGCTTTCAGCAAAATCGCACCGACATTGCTCGACTCGTAGCTGAAAGCATTGAGATATTTCGCAGCGCACGCGCCAAGGCGAGCAGTCGACCGGCCGATTTATGGCAGATGGAAATCATTATTTCCGACGGTATCTGTGAATCCCGCGACCACGAGGAGATTCGACGGCTCTTGCGCGCGGCCCTGCAGGAGCGCATAATGATGATCTTCGTCATCGTGGATGATGTGAAGAGCAAGAAAAATGGACAGAGTGTGGTGGAATTGAACCAGGCCGTCTTTGTGAATGGCGCAGTGGTCACCTCGCGCTACCTGGACAGCTTCCCCTTCCAGTATTATGTGATTGTGAGCGATATCAAGGAGCTGCCGAGCGTCTTGGCCACGCTACTGCGGCAGTGGTTTCAGGAGGTCGTGGAATACTCTAATTAGTAGATGTTTGTGGCGGCGTGGAAATTGGGATTGGTCTATTCGCAGGTGTTGGCGGTGAGAGCATACGAGGTATCTATGAATCAAATTTACGCGCATGAAAACATGAACTTGAAATTTTGCCAGAGGCTCCATGCTCGCTGGCGTCGTGATTGGCATGCGACGTGCTGTATCCATGTCCCGGCTCCTGATCCGCAACTGCTCTGCCCGGAAGCATGAGCGAGAGTATGGTAGGCCAATATGCCGGATAATTGCCACTTTTGCACTCCATGATAGTCGGGGCTCGATGGGGGCCGGTCTGGATCAGACGATCTAGCATGAAGGATATAGCCCTCGTCCCACCTGAATGAAGCGACTCCCTCAGACTCCTTCTGCGAGTCGGCCATGCCACTTCGAGCATGGCGACGAGCCGAAGAGGCAAGGTCCTCTACCACTCGCCGCGCCCGCAGTTGAGAGAATGAGAGCAGTGCACGACGGGAAGATCTCGTGGCCTGCCTCACGCTGCCCCGACGTCTCACTCAGGCGCCTTTCGGGCCCTTGGCATCATTCCAAGGCGCGCGACAAACGCCGACACGGTGCGGGGCAATACGATACGGTATCGGGAGTGAGGCAGCAGAGCGAGAGGCAAATTTCGGGGTTCTGGCGGGGGAGCAGGGCTTGGCGCCGCGGCATGGAGTGGTTCGGAGGAGGTTCCGTCGCATACACGCCTCCATTAGTGCGTCGAGACGGTTGAATTGGCCATGGTGCGGACTGTCGTGGGCTCGAGGTTTCTGGGCGCGCGTCGGTTAGCTAGTAAATGGCGGGGGGGGTGGGTGTAAGAATGAAATATTGTCACGTGGTGTCACGTGGCTCAAACTATGACGGATCTTGTGTAGAGCTTGAGACTAATAGGTGAATTCTATTGTCCCTCCGACATGTAGGATATCTATGCGCCTATATACATCAATGCTCGGTTAGCCCTCAGCTCCAGCGCCATCTGATGGTGTGAGATCATAATGGCACTAGGATTTTGTCTATGCGCCGTACATCTAAAATCCGATGAACCCGTGATAATGCAGATCTTTCAGGATGCACACTGGTATCGAGCTAGTCGCGGCTCACGTCGGCGCACGGGTAGATGAGGCTCGCAATTCCTCTGCGGACAAACTTTGTTCCGGCCGTCGTCGCGCAATGCCAGAGTCGTGTGCAGACCGGTCTGGGCGCCGCCATCCTCAGGCACTCCATGGACCTCACTCGAGTCGACACGGTGGGAGTGTGTGAGTTTAGTGTACTTCTCGAGCCATAGACTGTCTGGCCCAGGCCACACCTTGGACAGTGCTGCTTGAACGGTCATTGGTCTACTGCGCGTGTGGAATAGCCAGTCAGCGCAGGGGTTGTGGGTGGAGATCAGGAACCTCGTAGGCCGAAAAAGAATGAAAAAGTGTCGAAAACTCGTGCAGGGCCGGCCGGGTGACGTCTAGACAGCGGGACGACACGAGCCGCGCACATTCATCTACATCTCCCTTCTTTGCAAGAGTCGAGGCCGACTTGATCCAATCCACCGTCTCTGTATCTCGGGTGCAGGGCTCGCTCCGGAAACTCATGGCATGGCTTCTCCTCCATCATCAGGGGGTGGTGGTGAGAAGGGCTTCGAACCTACCACCCGATCTGATCGAAGGCGGGAGAGGAGCGGCCATCTCCCACTGATATTCCATCCGTAGTGGCATCAATTTATGACACTCACACCTTGTTGATGCAGCGTCTGTAGGCCTCTAGTTTTCGTGCTCCAAGGCCGACCGCCATTCCCCGCATGCTACTTTTGTTTCAATCTACGGTGGATTGAGCTGTATAGTCATGACACTAGCGGCATGGCAGCAGCGGAGTTTCTCGTGCCTCTGCTGCGACATGCTGCAGACGTGACATCTGCATGTTGGGCGTGGGTGCGGAAGGTTCGGAATAACCGTTGCACATACCTCTGTGTGTCCAGGTCACGGGACAACGGGATGATAACATTAGTGTGGTATATATTATGTAATCATAGGTTAGCGTGTTTGTAGTCTTGGGGAGTTTCTGGTTAGCAATGAATGAACAACGAACCTACACTACACTTAACAAACCCCACAGGCATTCTGCAATCCAAGATTACAGGCGTGCTTTGACTTCATAGTCGACAGTAAGACATTCGTAATCCATACACAAGAACGCACACCTCCTCCCTACAGTCGTCCGCATTCTCACATGCAGTGCCTTTGAAGACGGAGAAGATGTACCTCACTCATCATAACTGACCTTTATGCGTAGATACACGTGGTACAACGAGGGCTCAGTGGAGGGCAAGACTGAGGGCCTGTCCGTGGTATCCGCTACGAACCCGAGTCTGAAATATTCTCCCGGAGCCAAGTTGAGGCGAATTTCGCAATACCAGCAAAGTTGGCCCACGAGGCAATCATTCTGGATGCTCCACCTCATCAAGTGCACAAGTACGTCCTCATTCCAATGACCACACCTCCTGTCGACTTTCTGGCCTCAGCTGGCCGCCAAATACACGCCCACGCCGATATTTACACCCGACGGAGGAAGCAGAGCGTGGCGCACGAATCTGGGAGACAGTTCTTTGGGATGGGCGTGCGAGGGATTGGGACAAGTTTACAGGATCGGATGGAGTATGGATGCAATCTCGGCGGACGTGTGATTTCGAATTTGGCAAGGAGTTTGACGAATTGAGCTTTGTGTGCGTGAAGGCTTCGATTGCGAGAGAGCTGCTGACACTATCAACGCAAGCCAACGATGGCTGGTGTTTTCTGGTCTAGTTTGAGTAGTCTGGGCACCTACTCCACTTGGGAAGGAGAAAGTTCGGTGGATGATGAAGGCATGTCTAGATAACCCAGGCTTCTTGAGACGTTCCCCTGGGTGCGTATTCACGGACGAGGGTGGACTTGGGGTGAAGAAAACGCCGACATGACTTTGCAGTGGTACTTGCAAATTGAGTCATATTTTCAGTACATTTTCTCCCATCTTGTGTCATGGCTATGTAGCTGCATACGCAATTCAAGTCTGAGGCAAAAAAGAGTATCGTGAGCTCCATAGAGTTGGACTTTGGCTCATGCTCCTTGAGCTGAGCAGGCACTTACGGCCAGTTGGTGCTTGATTAATGGTAGCCGGCGGCTCAGCTGCCTCCTCTTCCTCCTGCCGTGGCAAAGTATCTGCAGCAATGATATCCATAAGCGTGACCTCCCCCTCAATATTCTCGTTGTCGTGTCTGTAATGTTGGTGACCGTTCAAGTCTACATTTGCAGGGGGGGACATGCAGACTTCCACCAGACCTAATGAGTCACGTGGGGAAGTGCATGACGTATTTGGAATTAGACTGAACAGCCGTGTCTGCCTTAATATTCAGGCACTCGACTAAATATAAGCAGGCTCCAGCCAATGACAGTGGCAACATCATGCAGGGCCGGAAGAATGTAGGGAGAGATGCAAAGTGCGACACTTGTACTAAAAGCAGACGGCTTCACGGCCTGGAAAGCCACGTGTGGCAGAAGTTTACTTGAATGTATATTTGGACAAGAGGGTGAGATGGAGCTCTGCGTAGAGTAATGCCCGCAGTGACTTGGTGAGGGATCCAACTACGCTCACTGCTGTGAGCAGACGTTGCTTGTCATAGCTGAATACAATATGATATAAAAAAAAAAAAAAAAAAAAGCAGACGTCGGCAGGCAAAAGTATGAAAAAATCCCCCGGCCATCCGCGCGCCGCCGTGCCTTTTGGACACCAAGACCATTGAGCCATGGTTTTTTCCATCATTTAATGTGTGTGCGGCCATGTAGCTCTCACACACGACGGCTGCCAAGTAGACGTATTGCACGACTCTCTTGCCGTGAGCCTCACTCATAGCCTGCACTTCACTCGCAAGCACCATTTCGCCCAAACCACCCAAGTGTATTCAGAGGCCCGCGCCTACTCACAACCCTTCCAACTGGACATACCAAGTGGATGCAACCTTCAATGAGCCCGAGAGGCCGCTTTCCGCCTGGAATTGCGGTTTGTGCACGGGTAGATGCCACCATGTCGAGCAGTGTCTATGCTCTCCTCCCACAGGGGACAAGCGTGAGTATATAGGGGTCGACGTCTCCGCCAGAAGAGATGGAATATGTCGACGACTGTAGCCTACACTTTCCTGTCTACCTGCTCGTAGTTTGCTGTCCCTTGCCTCTCCCTACTCAGGTCTGCGAGGGTTGTCTACCGCAGGTAGAGCATCATTCTAAGCCCTCTTGTTATTCCGTCAAACCCCCTCACCTCATTGACTGCGCCATCTTGAGGGATGAAAATACCTCGTAATCTGTGCCTCTCTCCTGCATATCTTTTCCGCCTCACGGTGCCAGCATCTTGGCCCTATCCAGACTCGGCCAAAGAGACTTGCTGGAGACATTTGGGTTCGTCGACTCCGTAATGGCTGTATAGCCTTGGCCGAGTCGACTTCAAGCACGCAGTGATCATGTCTTCGTCCTAGCCCTATGGTTGCCGGGGTCATCTAGTTTCCGGCAGAAGAGCTGGGCCTGGATAAGATGTATGCACGAGCAGTGCCATAGATCGCTCCAGAGGTAGCGCTATCAGGCTCTACTCACACATCCCCCAAACATATTGAGATATTGACGCCTCAGTCATTGCGGCTGCTGGACGCCTTGACTCGCGCAACCGCCGAGTGGGAATTTGCAGTCACGTGCGCAGCCCAATCATTCCAAATCCCAAGAAGCCTCCACATGGCTGGGCATTCTACGGATGTGGCTGCTTAGGAGCACTACGCTTGCCCTCATGGACGGGCGTCGATCCATATATGTTCATATACATGAAAGTATTGGACCTCAGTCTTGGTCGTATCAGATTGGATACCCTTCTCTCTGTCCTGCCATGGGCTTCTTGCCAGTCCGGCCTTCAGCTGCTGGCTGCAATCCCCAAGTCCTGGGCCACTTCCGAATCCTTTGCTGTCTTCAGTGCCTGATATGTAGCCAAAGAGACATCGTAATGCTTTCCGATGGTCGCTGGGCTGCTGTCGAGGTTGCTAGCTAATACTGGCGAGGAAGGTGCGATTCAGTATGGAAAGGAGCAATGCTTCCAATTTACCCTCTAGCTTAGAATTCTATCTGATTTACTTTCAGACTTGCTTGGGTAACCATCATCATCATCATCATCATCATCATCATCAACAACTGATCCCGCGACAAGCCTCAATTTTCATCTTCCTGTGCCAAAGCGTATTCTAGGTGCACGCGCATCTCAAATATCTTCACAAGCGGACTGTGAGTAGGTTAGGAACGAGGACGTCATCCTGTCTGCCACTACTGGCCCATCTCACTTCATACTAGGTAAATTTTACCAATTCTTCACCATGCATGAACCAAGAGAGTACGTGATAGGGCAGGATAAAGCTCTCGAATATATTAAAGTTTACCATCCTCTGCAACCGAAAAGTCGGATACATTCGCACCTACTTGACGAACCTTTGTGCGAGAGATTCAACTTTCCGATGCCATGGGTATGGCAAATAGATTGTGGTGTCTACCGCAGGCTAAATCATCTTGCGCTCTGAATGTAGAAGGGATCAATGCTTCTTAACGAGCACATACATGGAGGCATAGGATGATCCAAAAGCTGAATCGTGTGAACGGCGAGTGAATAGTCATTACTAAAGACTAAATCAGAAATTAGCCTTGATACAGGAGTTAGACCCAAGTCATCTATATTTAAATAATCGGCTAAGCAAAGATAATTCTAGTAGTATGCACAAAGATTTGTAGTAGAGGACTCCTTCATCCAAGGCTTGTTGAGACTACCTCAATCCTAGAATATTTTTTTCCATCGTCTTCACCCTATCTCTTACCCCGGGCGAGAAGTGTTTTCTCAACAATTCGCCCTCCCATATAGTGGTAGCGAAAGGATTGCTAGCCTCTGCTTCGCCGCACAATGCATTGAAGACGCCATCACCTCTCCTGTCTTCAGTGTTCCAAAGGGGCGCAATTTTTTTCTGTTGGATTTTAGTTAGCTTTTCCATGAAGCTTATCAGGGCAATGCATGAGTTCTCCGGTATATGCAGAGAAGATGTCAAGAGTTGCTTGGTAAAGGCTGCAATTCGAAGCGGAGGCACAGCCCGAGCCGCCAGCGTTGGAGTAAGTACAGAGGAGATTGATCGGAGGAGTAGAACCATTGTCGTTTGAATGTTTATTTTGTTATTGACGGTCGTTGAGGGCGACATGGCATCGCTTGGATCGCTGAGATGCAATGATTTCCTACTAAGCTCGATGTTGGGGTTCAAGGAGAGGGCAGTGAGTGTTCTATAGAGGTGGTTGACAAAGAAACTTAAATCGAGACACAGTGATGTCTGAGCCTTGGCAGCATCTTGCCCTTCCAGGAGTGTCAATGCTGTCACTATACATAGAAGGGCTTCCCGAGTGTGATTTTTCACTGGTTCGTCGGCTTTTTCTTCCGTTTCAAGATGCGATTGAGTGTCTGAAAGGCGGATTAGGTCTTTCAACGCCTCGAGTATGTCTCCAAAAAATTCTTGATTGATAAGGTGGGCGTGGCTGGCAAGTCCTTCGAGCACAGCTCCCATGAGATTCGGGGATCGCGTCTTTAGGATTTGAAAATATGTCACAAAGACTTTTTTAAGGATTTCTGCTTGGTGATGATCTCTCTCTTCATGGCTGACGATGGCCTCTGAAACCTTCATTTCTTTCTCGACAGCCTCGCGCTCCTTCATCAGCTTTCTCTCCTTCTTGGTCCGAAATACCCTCTTCTCTTTTACCCTCTTCCCATAGCCCTTGTCCTTCTCCCCCCCCCGATCAATAGAGTTAGTCGAGGCTTTACCGGAAAATTCGCTGAGCAGTCTTAAATGCAGAAAGGTATTGAGGACGCTCTCGTCGATGTGGAATCCTCTGCCTTTCATCATCTTTGTGAGGAGCAGAACGGCGTCCAGGGAAGCATTCCCATCTTCATCCTCACGGAATAGAGTTTCAATTGTCTGCCTGCACCTGATGAAGTCTGCATCAATTTTCCGGGAGCTCAAGACCTTGACTATAATTTTCAAGAGCTCTCCCCGAAAGTTAAAGTGAGGAACTGCAATCAGGAGGGCGCAAGCGCATGATATGGCGACCGAGCAGAGGCTTGGATCTTCTCCCCCGCTGTGGGCTAATTTCGAAAGGTCCTGAATGTAGCGATAGTAGCCTCCAACCAGCCCCTGCTCGTATGCTCGAAGCCTCTTGACCTCTTTGCCTACCTTGGTTTTCATGTCTTCTTCAGACAACTGGCGGATCCGATATCCAGGTATTAAATCCTTGTAAATCTTCAGCTGGGTCATCAGGGCGTACTTTTTGACGGTGATGTTGGGCGATTTGGCGAATTGCGCCAATGTTTTGAGGGCTCCAACGTGCTCCTCTGGATCATTTTCCCGGAGCAGGATGGCTATTTTGGCAAGCTCCTCTTGCGCGTCGATAATCTGTTGCTTGTAGGAGACGGGAGCCTTCTCCGAAGTCTTATCGGATTTCAAAATTGTATCGTTGACCCCCGACCATTCCACTTCACTTTCCGACTCATCTTCCTCGTCAAGGTCTGGTGCAGGTTGGATAACGCCCTCTCTAGTTTTGATTGGCAGCCTCGTATTCTCACTTCCTTTTTTCCGTTTCCGCGGCTTCATCTCATAATCTTGCTCGACATCCCATTTACCAGACTGCGTTGACGCGGTTTTTTGCCGAGACGTAGCGCGCGAGGTCTCGGCGAGATTTCCTGCATCGCGCGAATTGTTGAGCTTGCGCTTTTTGATCGTGGGTAGTCTGGCCATTGGCAAAAGATTAGATTGTTTGGGGTGAAATGATGGGTGTATCGGCCTGGATGAATTTCTGGAGGCGGCCGCTTGCGGCAGTGATTGCATTAGATCTTATCATGATCTAGTGGAGAGGTTGAAATTTTCATCAACCCACCACAACCATCATGAGGCCGCTTACTGAAGAAGAAACGCAAACACTGTTCAAAAAGCTAGCAAACTACACGGGAAATTCACTAAAAAATCTCATAGCACCCATCGATAATGGGCCAAATGCAGATCGCTACGTTTTCCGGCTGCATGAATCCCGTTGCTACTATGTTCGACTTTCCTTGGCCAATCTAGCCACTTCAGTCCCAAGAGATAATCTACTCTCACTGGGAACTTGCTTAGGTGTGTACTTTGCGGAAGATTAAAAATGGTTCTAACGCGAGAAAAGGCAAGTTCACCAAGACGGGAAAGTTTCGCCTGCATATCACCGCCCTGCAAGTACTCACCGAACATGCGCGATACAAAATATGGATCAAGTCGAACGGGGAGATGCCATTTCTGTACGGAGGTCACATCCTAAAGGCGCACGTAGGAAGATGGTCAGAAGACTGCCCAGAGCATCAAGGTGTGGTCGTGTACAGCATGAATGATACACCACTCGGCTTTGGCGTTACTGCGAGAGGAACACAGGAGGCAAGGCGACTTGATCCAACAGCAATCGTGTGTTTTCGCCAGGCAGACTGTGGAGAATATCTGAGGGATGAAGACAATCTATTTGCTACAAGCTAAAAATGGGTGCTGCACTGTAGACTTGCGGAAAAGAGTTGGAATTACTTGAAAGCTTTGTAGCATTAGTTTTTCAGCGACCGGGATTGGCTTGTTCCTCATCGGGCTAGCACCTTGGTTGTTTTCCCGTTTTTATTTAGGAGTACTGAGAGGGTATTTAAATTTTTAATGACCGGAATCGAATCAATAATTGATCAATAAACTGTGCCACAAGTAATGTATAAAACTTTCCATGTATCAGGGTTTTCAGGAGTCACGACCCAAGTTGGACTTCAGGTGCGCATTTAGTAAGTGTAATCCGGCCTCAGTTGGTGTGTAAAATTTCCCCGGCACAAGTTTTTGTCTAACATTCAGCCCAACTGCACGCGTAAACAATCCAATACCACTTGACACACATCTACATCAACACAAATAGAGATCGTAATTTCCTAGTCTTCGATGCGACCATCGGCAAGCCCTAGATGTCTGCTTTGCTCATTCAAAAGGCCAAAATTCTTGATTATCCAGGGACTGGGGTTGCCATGTTCTCCAATAAGCACAAAGACAACAAGACCGACGCGCATGATATTGCAAGACTCCAGAAAAGTTGCACGAAATGCCACACCAGTCAGGAAAAAGATTAGACAAAATGGGCCGTTTGGTGGCATGAACCAAACAGTAGCAAATATTCGAGGTCTCCCACAGTCGGGAAGAAGCCATGACTCCGCTAATTCAAAGAGAGATAATAGGGGCCCAACCACAACAAGACAGGGTAAACCTAGATCTTCACGAGGAGAGAGGGGATTCAAGGCCCTGAAGATGCAAAGACCGCTGGCGCCGCTATCCTACGAGCAGAGAATCAGAATTAAAAGCAAGACGCAAGACATAGATTCGTTTGAGATGTTTCCTCTTTTAGAGGCAGTTTCCAAGTCGATATATTCGCAAGCCCTCCAAGGAATGGTAAATGTGAAGCCGACCCCGGTGCAAAGAGTATCAATTCCTGCACTGATTGGCCAGAAAAAAAAGCGAAGCGACGGCACCGATTTAGGTCCTGATGCCTACCTAATCGCAGCAGAGACTGGATCGGGAAAGACTCTCTCCTACTTAATCCCGACCATAAATGCCCTAAAGCTGGCAGAAAAGGAGGATAGCGAGGTCCAGGAATACGAGAGACTGCGAGCCGAGGAGAGTAAGCGACTGAGCGAATCTGCGTTCTTTTCACCTCCAATTACCAACAGCTCACATCCGACCACTGGTCGGCCCAAAGCTATTATTCTTGTGCCTAGTCAAGAACTAGTCGCTCAGGTCGGAGCTGTCGTCAAGTCGTTGGGACATACCATCAAATTTAGATCGGCCTTAATATCGTCTGCTTTGACCGGAACAGTGATTCGAAGTCGTATTTTCTCCACAAAAGGAATTGACATTGTGGTTTCTACTCCTCACTTGCTGGCATCGATAGCAGAGGCTGAGCCTAATATTCTCTCGCGGGTTACACATCTGGTAATTGATGAAGCAGATTCTCTATTGGATCGCAGTTTTGCCCCTATAACGTCCACCATCATTGACCGAGCTACTCCGTCTTTGAAGCAGATAATCATGTGCTCTGCTACGATTCCCTTGACCTTAGACAGCTATCTACGCACGAGATTTCCAAATCTTCAGCGATTAGTCACTCCAAACCTCCATGCCATTCCTCGACGTGTCCAGCTCGCGGTAGTGAATGTTGAACAATCCCCATACCAGGGAAACAAAAATCTAGCCTGTGCAGACACGATCTGGTCAATAGGCAGAGTAGCCGCTGATAATGATTCGTCACAGCCACCTTCTGAGGCTGTTGGTGTAAAGCGTATCATGGTGTTTGTCAATGAACGCGAAAAAACACTAGAGGTGAGTGATTACTTGGTCTCAAAAGGTATCGATGCCATTGCCATGAATCGAGATACATCAGATGAAAGGAAGTCGGAGATTCTAAGTTCATTCACGCAAGCCAAGCCACACGAAGCACCTACGCATCGAATTCCAGAGCCATCAACTAATGATCAGCCAAACTTTATCCCGATCGGAATGAAAGCACCTAGTGCAAAGAAGACTTTGCACAATGTGAAGGTCCTCGTCACCACAGATCTGGGCTCCAGGGGAATTGATACTTTGGCTGTCCGGAACGTGATCTTATACGACGTACCCCACTCTACGATAGATTTCATACACCGGCTTGGACGAACTGGGCGTATGGGGAGAAGAGGCAAAGGATATGTTTTGGTGGGCAAGGATGACAGGAGAGACGTTGTCGCCGAGGTCAGGGAAGGCATGTTCCTGGGGAAATCTTTGATTTAGGAAATGAAACAAGGCTGCAGTGTAAAATATTGTATATTTATTGGAAGGAGCCGAGTATCGGCTTGTTGGAATACCAAATCTTTTCATCCACCGACTGGACACGATTGTTACGGGCCGCTTGCTGTGTGGGGAAGACACATCACTCATCTCCCACGAGACCTAGTTAGTGCCAGTGCGAAAAATAAACCCAAGTGACATGAATCTAGATCAAAGAGAATGATGCGCGTCGAGATGAGTAGCAAAGATTACTCTGCCTTGGTCCTCAAGCCTATACATGTATCAAGGTCATAAGAGCATCTATTAAGTTACTAGTCAACATTGGGATACGGACTTAGTGCCCCTCTACTTCCTCAACACCAGCGACCTCTACTTTTCACGCCACCCCCCTACATCTTGATCCAAAATCCCCCTGACTCTGCACGGCCTCAACAGTCTAGCATCTCTATTTCATCATTCTGTATGCCACCGTGCAGTGCTTCAACATCTCTCTCGTGCTCGAGGGAGGGCGAGGGAAATGAGTGCGGCGAGTGGGGCGAGTTGCGTAGGATATCGACCCTGAGCCGTGCGCTGATGTCGTCACGGATAGAAGCTTCGGCTTCCCTTGCGCAGCGGACTGTTCTCGACTCCTGTCGCTGGTATCTCCGACGGACCGCGAGCTCTCGCAGTGGGTCTACGCAGCGGCGATTGAGCTACGACTTCATCCCCAGGGGTGCGGCGTCCGCTCCGGAAGCTCGTCGCAGCACTTTACCCCCATGGTCGAGGGTGGCGATGAGAAGGGCTTCGAGCCCTTGAGAATGGGCGGGCTCAGAGCAGGCCGGATGCGAGGTCCAATGAGGCCTCGCCTCGTCGTGCCTCTGGCACCACGACGCGCCCGACCCACCCCAGAGCGAAGCCATAGACATCCACCTATTCCCACCAAGAGAGATGATTTCACGAGCCGGCCGCAGCACGTCCGTATTGACGCTCGGAGCTGCGGCCGAGGTGGCGGCTAGAGCGATGCAGGGAGACTCGCCAGCGGTCGTGGAGAGGTTTGGGGGGGGGGGGGGGGGGAAGCAGGCTGCGCTGCCATGTCTGCCACTGGGCCGGGTCCGACGAGAAAAGGGAGGCGGAGCGCATCTGGCATCCACTGGCTTGAGCAGTATTTACCAGTCGCCGTACATGTGTGGGCCGAATCCATGCGTGTCGGCAGTAGGTCCGAGAAGCCTGCAGTAGTCAGGGCGAGCTCGGCAGGTCAACATGTACCAGGGAGCGACAGTTTGTGCCGCCGCATTCGTCCACTAGCCGCCCCGCTGCGAGGGCGAAAGCTAGGCGTGCGGTTGCTCATGGCGCATGGCTAGTGGCAGCATGGGCCAAATTGGCTCGTCAGTGTCGCGCTCGCAGCGCCCACGCCCGCCGTGCTGATAGCAGAGCGAGTAATCTTCCCACTGGGACACAGCATCGAGGCCGGTCTCGCCGCCGTTCATGCTGGCGATGCGGGACCTTGCCGTGCGTGCGGCGTTGGCCTCTCGTAAAACTGATCCCCGCGCGCGCCGTGGCCCGCGTGCCTCGTAGGGCTCGACCTTGGTTCGGCACGGCGCGTCGAGACTCTCTGCTTCGGCGCCACTCAAGCAGCCTGCGCTGCGACGGATCAGTTGCAGTGGAGGGCCGAGGCCATCTAGCCGCCGTCCCATTCGAGTAGCCGGTGCGGCCGCCAAAATGCTCCGCGGCTTCGCGCCTGCTTGCTGCGATGCATGCGTCTCCTTGGCTCTCGCCAAATCTTGCCATGTCCCGGCCGAGCTCCTCACATCGCTGCGCCGGGAGCATGGTGCGGGGAAGTGTAGATGCCAGGCCGGCGCCAAGCGCCGTCGCAGCCACTAGCTCGACCCGGCACGGCCTACGGTCGCGCATTATAGACGCTTCTCGTATCCAGCTTGCCCTTACCTTTGCTAGCAACAGTTGAGCGTTGCCTAGGTCCGCGGAAATGCAGGGGAGATCAGTCTGATTCGAGCCTTCGGGAATATCGACGGCATCTCCTGGCCCTTCACGGGATGCCCGACGATTTTCCGTCGGGCCGCGCCATGCGTGGTCTGCCTACACGTTTGCCCTTCCTCCCGACATGCGATGCGTGCATGACAGTGTTCCGTGCTAGCTAGGACTTGCATATTCCTCACTGGCCGTGCCGCCTCAGATTGGATGGACCTCGGTGATTCGGGGTCGGTGGCAATAGCAACGCACGATCCTTCATCCCTATCAGGCGCAGGCTCACTAGGCGCAGGAGAGAGGGTAGGGCGAGAGGTACCAAGGATGGACGACTCGTAGGAATGCGGAGGGCTCTTGAGAGAAGTGGTAAAGGGGAGGCGGAGAATCGTTCTAGATAGCGTAGCCGGGGACGACGGTAGGTCACAATGGTCGGCAGGGGACGAGCGTGAGATGTGATTAGAATCATGCCACCATTCCAAAAGACCGAAACAAGGCGGGAAGATGTCAGTCTCGGCAATGAAAACTGCTGAATTGTCCTGGCTGAGCCATAAAGCCTAGCAGGATGATGTTGTGAGGCGCAGCATATGGCTAGCAAGGACTCAAGGTTTCAAAATGCAAGAGAGCTAACGAGCAAAGCTATGTCTACAATTACATATATCCAAGTGTGTGGCATTCGGCGAATAGTAACTAAGACGTCATCAGTGTTCCATGACGCCCGACCACCGTGGGTATCCTAATCCAAGTCCTTGTCTGCACGCCATATCCCTAGCCACTCAACAGATGAAACAAGGAACGCGTGAATCCTTACGAGCCCAGCGTCGCCACTGCTGCAGGGCCATTGAAATTGCCCATAATTCCTGTCCTTGTGCCGAGTGGCGTGGCTGCGGATCATTCAAGTTGCGTGAGAGGTAGGCGATGGAAGGAAGGGTAGATGGAGACCTCCGGCTGCAACAATGCTGCTCCGATAAACTTTTGGGTTGCGTCGGTTTCTCTAGAAGCACGGGAAGGTGTCGGTTGAACCACCTTACTGCTGGTGCGTCCTTAATTCTGCTGCCGGCTAATTGAGAGTCATTGGTGAGAAACACGGCTGGGTTTGTTTGACCAGTAAGCTGGTCGATGGGCGGGCCCGCTAGCTTTGCGAAATTTTTGATTGGCAGAGGAAGGGAGCTCGCGGCGCTGACGAAACCATGCATTTCAAATGCTATTTTTGGCACAAGTCTATCTCTCGTTGCGGATAGCTGGCTCGGGTCGGCTGGAGTGGCAGGCATAGAGATTGGAAACCCGCTGAAAATTGCGCAAGTAGCGCAGAGGTGATATTTGGGAGTGTATTTGATTAATCAGTACACCGCGACCCTCGTGAATGGAAGAAGCAAGCGAGTCTGAAGCTCTTCAGCATCGTCGTCCCAGACGGCGACGAATGGACGAAGAGGTTGGAGCGCTTCTTTCATCCAAGATCGAAATGTAGCCGGAGCGGTAGAGAGTCCGAACGGCATAACTAGCCATCGGTAACCACCAAAAGGTGTGATGAAGGCAGTCCCCTCGCTGTCCACTTCGTGCACGTGAATTTGCCAGCACCCATTTTCAAGATCCGGAAATGCACATTATTTGTGACCAGAAGCTCGTTGGATTTCATCCTGGGCACTTTGTAGGGAATGTGCGTGGTTTGGAAAGAGAGTCAGGCCTCTGTGGAGGGTTATCAAAAAGCAAAGGGAATTTTGCCGCGCATAGATGACTAAGATGGATCTCTTGTTGCGCAGGTTATGGGTGCCATTTTACGTTTTTCCCCATGCTTGTGTAAATTTGTCGGGCCAAGTAGTATTCGGCGTGTGGAGCCATGATCGATTTCGCGGGAGGCTTCGGGAGCTCGACCTTGCCATCTTCAAGAAATTCCAAGCCCAAAGCGTGGAATACGGTTTGACCGAGCGTGAGGTCTGCGAGGAAGGTTGCGTCGGAAAGAATGCCGACGCCATGGTGGATGATGATGACCATCTCACACTAACAGGCGGAGAGAGTGAGAATCCTGCGGTGATAAGGGCGTCTTGGGAGTAGCTGGCCCTTAGCCCCCTATACCAGATATTGTTGAAGCATGATTTGTCTTGTAAAGATCAAGGTTTTGCGCTAGAGAGATGGAAATACATTAAGAGGGGCATCCGTAGTCAAAAAAGGTGAAGAAACTATATAAAGGAGGTGATTGTAAACGAGTGTAGAAAAGGTTATGTGGCTCGCCGCGACCTTCTCACGTTGAGTTCGCGCAGAGAGGTAGGCTAGTTTTTTTAATGTCTACCGCCCCAAAGTAGGCACCTTGAAGCCCTTATTCAGGTGATTGTTCCGTCTGAAATTCTTCATCGGTAGAGTTGTGTGAGGTTGGAGCGAGGGCGTGTGGGCTGAAGCGGAATTGGAGTGCCGGAAGAGGTTGGATGGACTGCGAGAGACGACTGAAGGTCTACTGCGGATAATCTGGAGGAGCTAGAGGTTTGAAAAATGGGTAATATAGACATCTAAAGAGTCTAAAGGTTCGAGTGGGTACCAGAGGTGTTGGTTGCGACGGAAAACTAAGCGTGAAGAAGTCTGAAGCTACAGACCGAGCCAACATATATCTACTAGCTCATCATAAGTGTCGGAACATGTGGTTATTTAGACACAAATATGTCACCTACCAAGTAGCAGCAGTATTTGGATCCCTCTGATTGGTCCAAAGTGTAGGCCGTCATGCACAGCTGTTGATGGCACTAGGGCCTTGGCATCTACATGGGAAATCTCTTACTGGATGGCTCAGACATAGAACGAAGAACAACCAACCCTTCTGAACTTCAGAACCTACTGTGCAAGCACATTTCACACCCGTGATATACCGACAATAACATGGGCCTTAAACTAGAACCAACGTAATACCAAGTGCTAGGAGCTGTTCTGCTGCCATGAAAACATGGTAAGAAGGGTAGAATGATGAAGTGAAGTAGGGATGGGAAGGGGAATCCTTACAAGTTGCCATCATTATACTCACCAGGTGTATGGAGTCTATCAGAAAGGTACCATATTCCACTGGCCCGGCTGGGTGTGGCGATTTTTGGTTGTCGACTTCCTTCTAATAGGGTCCACGATTACAAGGTTGGTTTGACCGCCGGAATCTGAATTAGCACAGAGATTTGTCCATGTCGGCCATTTGGATACTCGACCTGCTTTTGGACGAGGATGTCAATACCAATACATTTTGGGTTTCCCAACATCGTCGGCTGTAGCTATCAGTTCTAGAGAGGGCCCAAAGGATGCAATAAGCCGCTCCGGTCTCCGCATAGGTCAGAAGGAGCGATCATTCAAGTTCCCCAGAACAGTACCTCACGCGACTTCAGATCAGCGCCAAAAATGCGCCCATGGCCGAAGGACCCAGCAAACTATACTTCTCAAAAGCCGAGTCCATCAAAATAATTACTGGCGGGAACATTCAGCTAGAAGCAGCCTACGCTAAGCAATGGATAGCAAGCCTGTCGGCCGAGACGGTTGGCGCTTATTCAGACGGCTCATCATGTGGATCAGGTAGGTCGGCATGAGGGTATAACTTGTACAAAGGGGGCCAGGTGATTGGCAGTGACTCTGGTCCATTGCTAGTGGCCGAGGTTTACGACGCCCAACTCTTTGGGGCCTAAAAAGCTCTCCAAGGAGCCATGGGAAAATCAGACGACTGTCCGATAAAGATGCTCCTCGACAACTTCACAGCCGTGAGAGCTCTTAAAACTGGCCAAACGAAGTCTTTCCAGGGTGCAGTGGAAATATTCATAAGACTGGCACGACAAGCTAGATCATTTGAGATCCGATGGATACCAGCCCACCCTAGAATCATGGGAAATTAAGATGTTGATAGACTGACTAAAAAGCCCTCAGAAACCTACCGGATGGGACGGTCACACCTCCCTCAGAAACGAGGGACAGACCTAAGTACATTTTCGCAGCCCTCACTCGGTTTGTCAGGCAAAGGTGCGAAGAAGCAGTGGAATCCTGGTGGCTAGATCACAGACCGAGCGCTACGAAGAACTGAATCTCCAGATGAAACGAAACCGTCCAGCGGAGCTAGCACTTCCGAGGTGGGCGCAACATGGCCATATCTTAGCAAGGACGGGACATGGCGATTTCAGAAACTACCACGACATGTTTGGCCACGAATTTAAAAACTACAAATACGCATGCGGAAGAGAGAGACGTCCTTGGCATTTTGCTGAATGCCGGACTGCTCTACAGCAATGGAGACCTTCGAAGCATGAACCACCACCGAGAGGACGGGAGTTGCGGGCAGAAATCGGTTGGGAAATATTTCTCAAGTTCTTAGCAGTGACCAAGTGCTACGGGAGGATTGAGGCCTGCCGAAATGGAAGTTTTCAGGACATAGGGTCGTGAGGAAGGGGGAAAGGGACAGAGCGCTTATTTTTCCTGGAATTAATTCATTATTTATTTTTTGCCTATGTATTTAGGTGTCGTGTGTCCCCAGGGAGCATAGACGCGTTTCACGCGTATTGGGTGTATGGCTTAAGCCCGATACGACATGAATTCAAATCAAATCGGCTGTAGCCGAGTCGGAATTTGTGGGAGGGGGGTCTTGATTATATCGGAAAGTGTATCGCGAGTAGTATCACTTTCTCTAACTGATTTTGACTTCACATAGCGTAGGAAGAGATATCTTCGCCGTCTCTGGCGGCGGGGCGAGAGAAGATCTTTCCAGGGATATTTCGAGCGTCTAGTCGCTGCATAGTTTTAAAAATTGGCTCGAGAAGTGTTGGCCATGTCACGGATGGGTTTCCCTCGGCCCAAACACGAGTGCCTTGGGCGTCCTCTTGCATCTCTAGATAGAGCCGTTGTGGCCAATACCAATATGGAACTAAACTGATTCTGAGGGCCGATTGGATTTCGGCAGGTTTAAAGAATATGCTTGCGTTTGCTTTAGCGCGGTGGAGGTCGGGCCGAAGCATCAACTTGTTGTTTATTGTCAAATTCGGGTGATTTTTATCTTCTCCTACATGAGCAGATCTATATACATACAACATTTAGACCCAATTTCTACCATATCCCACCAACTGACTATGCGCATTGCCAGCTAGAATTGTTGAGATTCGTCTCATCTCCACCTAGCGCACACCACTTCCAAGTTAAAAGTTGGTGATTCCAACTTCACTGTTACACTTTGAACTTTGTGCAACATCACAAGGAACTCTTATTACATCATGTAATAGTTCAACAGATATTAAGATATCACAATATCCTTTATACTAGTACATGCTTTATGTTTAATTCGTGGGGGAGAAGTGCTTGTGGATAGGCTTTCTCGCCAAAATTTCGCCAGAACACGGCAAAAGATTCAGGTCCGGCAGATGCGGAACCGTTTCTGACGGGGCTTTGCCTCTATCGATTCTAACGGCCGAGGTAGAGAAAACTTGGGGGCAGAATGGAGGTTTTTTGAATTGCGTCTCCTTCAAACTGGATGAGATGTCGATCAGCATCAGCTCGATACGATCCATTCTGTTCTCCAATTGATCCATCCAGGAGTTTGATTTTTTACCATCCTCTACAGTGTGATAGACGGCTGCATCGGTTTGAGAGCTGAGTATGCCCATGAATTCGTCTAGCTGGAGCTTGGCTTTATCTTTGAAATCTTTTTGTTGGTTAATATGCCCGCGTAGCTTTTTATCAACACCCACAATCGTCAAAGGTTTGCTTTTTCCTGCCATGGTGAAAATTGGGTTTTAGGCGGTTCTTTTTTTTAATTCGTAGTGTATTCAGCTATGACACATTATAAAATTATAACCCTATTTCTCTCCTTACATATCATCATTTTCCCAATTATATATCCTACTTTTACTCCCCTTATATGTTGCCATGCACGGGGAGGTATCCAGATATTAAAGTAATTCCTCCTTCCCCCTTCCTGTTCGAAATAAGGTCGGAAGTTATCTTGACTCTAAGCCCTCAAGGCATTTGTTCCTTTGTTCCATGAATTCAGGACAGTGTGACAACAAGGGCTGTACATTCTGTCTTTCTTTGCCACAAAAATGAGTCGGGGTTCGTAGTCGCGGCACGAGATGAGGATGAGAGAGAGAGGCCGAATTAATCACTTTTGTTTTCATGCCTAGCCCTTGGATTGAGCAGCTCAGCCCTATTTCTACGCACCCACGCCCATCTTCCAGGAATGTCGGCCGTCTGCGATGGCAGGTCTCTTCTCAATCACCCCGACTTGATGCTCTGGGGGCCCGTACGGATGTTTGCGGAAGATATATTCTTCGCGTAGACTGACTCATTTGAAACACTCATACTCAGGATTAATTTGGAGATGCTACTCCAGGTGAAGTCTCACGGCATGTACCCTCTTTCGTGAATACCCACGACGGGGAAATGCTTGAAAACCTATTGGTTATTAAGCATGCTTCGCACCACACGAATTCGATATTACGTGTTTCCAGACTCGACAGGGAAGATTTACTCCATGACGGTATTTGTAGTGTCGCCCGTTTCCTCGCACACAAATTCGTGGAGGATACAATGTTTGTGAATTGGTGAGCCGCTCGCCAAATTTCAACATCTCAGCCCTTTCGAGACCGTAGCTATGCCGAGCATCATGTTAGCCACTTGCCCTGGCATCTCTCAAGCTATCGGAATGGTTTATGTAGCTATATTTATTTGCCGTCGGTGATTCTCGCACTTTGTCAGCTAATTCTTGATTTGTGGATCCTGACGCTCGGATAATGCTTAGTCCGAATATCAGATTGCCATTCTAAAGCATCAACACATTGATCAGACGTCTTTTCGGGGTAATCGTTCATCCCACGTACCACAGTGTTCTCATCGCTTCAAGTATATCGATTGAATTCTCGCAGACGACCTTAATCTACCAAGACATGTGCATGGCAAAAATCTGCATCCTCCTGATTTTTCACTTGCGGCATGGGCAAGTTTTTGGAGGTCAGGCCGTGGATGTGAGCACGTATCAAGGCGTACTTGCAGACTTGGCGAGACTTTGGCGGGACAGATTGATGGGGCGCACAGCCTTGAATCATTGCCTCGGGGCCTATGAGAGTTCTCGGGGTACTTTGAGATGGTAGAAGTGAGCGTTGACCGTCAAGCCAATACTGCAGGAACACTGAGAGCCCGGAGGTTCTTAGGATCAGGGTTGGAAGAAAAGATGTTTGTCCTCTGCCACTGATCAATGAGTATTCGACGTCGCTTTGGTGGGAAATATTTGATGAGATGGAATCAGACTGACACCTCTAGGATCATCACCAAGCAAGACTTGGTCAAAAGCGGCAGCGATGGCAGACGAGCAATCTTCGTCTACTGTGCATCATGTGAAGTTCAGAGTAGAATGTCTGATTTGAGCCGGGCCGACTTCTCTGGACAAAGCTTTCATTGCCAGAGGCGTAGAGGGTGCGGCGGAAAGGAGACTAGTCCTAATCTCTACATCACAGCACTAGTCTCAAGGTCCACGAGACACGACGTCATCACCTTTATCATTATTTAGCGATATCATCAGGCGCGCCTGTTAGCCTTAAGGAGGCAGATGGCACTGCGCCGCCAACACACTTCCTTGTTGTGATTGGTCGGCGACAGAGGCCGGAAAACTCTATGCGTCGAGTAAGTCGAGACCAAGAGTGCTTTTATTGGAATTTGGTTAAGATTGTTGGTCAAACATGATCATTCCTGTACCTGAACATAATGGATTCATGGTGTATTTATCACTTAGTTGGGAGTATAGACGAGGCTGGCAGATCCATATTAGTAGGAGTTTGGTCGCAGCATGAAAGGATGCAGCGAGCGCGAATCATAACCACGATTGTTCAACTCAATACGTTATCAATTCTGCTTCCAGTACTTGCGTACCACTCGTATACAAGAATCTTATTCCAACACATTTCATGCATTGATGATTCTGGAATGATAACATTGATTACAGCTCAAACATATAGCTCTAGTGTGAGGCTGGGGCTACCGGTACTTTACATATCCCGGAGTCGAAGCGGCTAGTAGCAATCTAATCTGCAGATTCAGACGGTAGTATGTGTGCTGGTGGGATGCCTCTCTCACACATAATGCCCATGATGGTCATGTTGCAGCGGCATAGCAGGGACACTCGGATTTAAAACACCAAAGTTGGTCGCCGGCTTTGCGCTATCCACCTGAATAGTTTTGAGCGACGCCCCCGATATATCTCGCCGCTTGACCACGGCCTCCAGACTACTACAGCATGCAAGGCGATGGAAGGACTGCTGTGCGGGTGACTGATTGGCAGGTTAGAGCGTGCACCGGATGAGTTGTTGAAATTGTTGCAGTAGCCACATCTCTGTACTGGTCTGCTTGGTAGCTTTGCTTTCAAGCGTCAGGCCACGATGGAGGGAGACTTGTAGCCATCAGACGTCGTTGGCTCCTCGTATTTCTCGACTTCCACACATTTAAGATGAAGATTGCAACTCCTAGGCCTAGCGAGTAAGGCAGAAATCCTCCAGTACAATATTGGTAAAACGTGACGAGACCAGTGACGGTGCACGGATCATCAGTGTGTATATATCTTCATCCTTTTGATACCTTTTGTCTTTTTAGGACAAGCACGTAGACAGCTTGATTGTACCAGCAATTTCGGCACTGTCCAGGTCAAAATACAGAGTCATCTGCCGCGTATTCTCATCCTGCACCAAAGTCTCGTTGGACTTGAGCATACTCTGAGGGCAACAGCGGCGTGCCCACGCCTTTAGCTATGTAGAGACCAAGATGATGGGAAACAATGGCAGGCCACATTCTGGGAATAGCGGTTCTGTTTATCCGAATGGTGGCAGATTCTAGCCATTCTGTCCCTTCATCCTTTGTGACAGACGACAGCAAAGCACAACGTCAAGCGCTTCTTGCTTGTCCAGAGACACAGGCACCGCCTTCTTCCATGGCATCCTATGTTCCACATTATTTGTGAGGCGTGAGACACGTTTGTTTGCGCACCTTCAAGGCATCCCCCCCATGACTTTCCGTAGCTCTGTCGCATGTACTTGCACTCACAGCGCCCAGCCTCCCACGGAAGAAATTGGTGCTTTTGAGCAGCAGCTCGCATGGACCCAAACGCTGTGGTCAGCACTATGACTCATTTTCACTAGTCAACCCTGGCATTCGCATAATACTTTATCCGAATGTACCGTAGATAATTATTCTACGGCTACAGCAAGTGGTATGAAGCCAGCAACAATCACTTGTTGGGAGCGACCGTCCGCACAAAGTCCTGCAGTGCTCTCGGCGCTTTGAGCGAACCAATCGACGTTTAGCAGATGACCTCTGTAATACCAGTGCCGATGCTGGCCGTGTTCATCGTTACCCGTATGTTGATCCGCCGCTCATTATTTCCCAAGATTCGTCTCTGCTCACCTGTACCCAGTCCATTAAACAACACTCGGGCCCAAAGTGACTTTTGATGACAATTCTACTAGATGCTCCATCTCTATTCTAAACATCGCTCCAGGATCACGGTATGCTAGATGTTGGTAGATTATTCTTCCGAGACATCTCGAACTGGCCTCATCTGCAGAAATATACACCTCGCCACTCAATCTAATTCCAGTGATATTGCCCAGGCAAATGTAGTGTGTTTCCAGACTACACGTTCGTAACTGCATGATTTATTGCAGTGTCACCTTGGGGTTCCGTTGACCAGGCAAACGCTGATACCCAGACATTGTGCATTGACGCCCGAGTGGTGATCAACGATGCGCCATACATGACAACCAAGGCGTGTAAGCCAGCATAGGCTACAGCAACTATCCATTACATCCATATGGTATCCAGCAGAGGCCTAGTCTCCTAAGCCTTCTGACAGGACTCTCCGACGACTGCTACTGCCCGTCGCAGCTGCGGTAATACGCCCTCGTTTTCTCATGTCAACTGGAAGCCTGGCCTGTGACTGGCCAAGTGTATATAATTAAAGGAAAAGGTGACTGAGTAAAAACAACTTGATCCCTATTTCTCCCGGAATTCTAGGGCCATATACACTGATCATGATTGGCCTGAGTTCTAAACACAGAATACAAGGACTGAGCGAAGCAGACAGCCCACGTACGTATGAACAGTCCCAATTTTTGACTCGAGACATTTCCCAGACCAACTTCTTCACTGGGGATTCTTAGTCTTCGACAGATGGCTCTAGATCATGCACAGGTAGCCAGGCAGAATACTGCGCCTGCCCTGTATGGAGCCTCTCCTACGTCCTTTCAACAAGGTAGCTAGGAAGGAATCTTCTGATCTACAGTCAGTTGCAGTACTGGGGCGTAGAAAACAACGCTTCATACATACATGATTGATGAGATGATAGCCGTCAATTTCATTTCCATGAGCCTTTGGAACCGAGGGAGAAAACCCCTGGCTCTTACCAAAAGAGATTTGGTGAGAGGATATACTTCAATATTTTGGGGCCACTGTAATTGAACTTCCTCTGATCGATAGTCAGTACCTGATTCCTTCATTATGCCATTGAAATATTCATAAAATTCATGTTTATCCGAGTACAAGTGAATACGGCTTAGCCTTGCATTCCATTTCCCAACCAGCCCTCCATATCTCCGCCTGTTTCCTTTTCATGAAACCTAGATACATCAAAAGGCATAATAAAATTTTCTCAGGCGCTAGCAGACTTTTGTCTCACACGCAAGTCAAATTTAGCCATCACCCTTCAATCATCATCATCATCATCATCATCATCATCATCATCATCATCAATAAATCATGTTTTATGGACATGTTAACGAGAAGACTATAACGCCACAGATGGGCCCGAGTTCGTCACATTCCTAGTAGGTTCCCAATGGACATAGTTGGACTATGTTGGTTGAACTAACTCACAGAAGCTATCCATGTGCAGAATCACAGCCAACTAGTCGATGAGGATTCAGTTATCCCTGAAAGCAGGGGACGCTCTGTAATATTACAAGGCAGGAGTTCATATTGGAAGTCTACTATTCAGTCTCCATGCAAGGCTGTCCATAGGTCTATCATCTAAGCAGCACCCGCCTAGCTTCTGAGCTTCAGTGGAACTAGAACCGTCATTGATCAAGGCGGCTCGCATAAAATCCTGAATGCGGAGGTCCACGGAGCCATAGTTGCTCCTAAGGCCATCACCGCCACTAAATGCCATCAGTGTCGCAGCCCCACTAACGTCCTGCTCGACAATTCCGCGACAGTCGAGGCACTACTGACGGGAATAACTGCCTCATCATCCGGGCGGGTACAAAAGTCTTGAAAGATGGCCGCAAGAGCAGCCGCTTCCGTTTAAGTAGGATGGATTCCTAGATACTCAGGGCTGTCATGAAACGAGGCAACGGAAAGGCTCACTCGAATAGAGCTCAACTCGCCGGATAACGCGAGGTCGATTTATGATAGAATGACCCTCGCTTCGTCAGGACGCCATGCTTGCCAACTGGCTAGGCAAATGGCGACAGGCGGGTAGCACTCAAATCGCCCCAAACGCTACACCAACCTCGAACCAGACATGCGGCCCAAGAAGCTGCCAGAACTATCGCTCCATAGAGCAGGCTTCACTCGCCTGCTCGCCGCTCGAGCCGGATATGGTAGAAGAGGATGTAATTTTCATGTCCCTACCAAGTCTGCGACTATGAAAGACTCTGGACATGGTAACTTCGCGGCATACCACCGTCGACTCAATCATGCGACTGCCATACTTATCTGTGAGTGTTGCAGAGAAATATCAATCAGTCACCTTGTCCGATTTAGAAAAGTGGAAGACGGAGGGCGCCGACGCCGAAAGTCCGGCTCCGATTAAGTAGATGGCGATTGTTCATGGATTGCATCGAGGAGGGTGGAATATACGCGGTGGCTAGTCGTGGGATGGTGGGATACCTGCGACTGGGAGGTCATAAATCAATAGCCTTGATGGTATAGCATGGAAAGGGGGATTGGTATCGAGGTGAGGCAGAACGATGTAAGACAGATTATGATGTTTTTCTTCTGTTTTTACGCTGAGCTGCTGGACTCGTCATGATTCAACACATAGATGCCTTTCGCCATGGTTCCCGTAATGTAGCTGGCACGAGGCATGCTTGTACTCCATGGTTCTTGACCTCATCCGGCCCGGGCCCACTCGGGCTTAAGCTGCAGTATGAGTGCGATGGGTATCGACCTACCTAGCACGTTAACATACAAACAGGCTTCCAAGCTTTAACGGGAAAGGAGGCCGCTTTGGTGATCTTTCGTAGCTCTACGTGCTCTTTCTTGAGCTGAAGAAGAGACGCAAGTTCTGGCAATTGAAGGAGCTGTAAATGTGCTGCAAGGGCACCTCCAGATATCGCGAGTCATGATACTGAGTGTAACATGATGTATATGCTGAGCTGATGATATCAAAAGGTTTGTGGGATTAATAAAAAAAGGTCTTTAGCTGGCCTAGTGTTTGGCTATGTGGTTGGGACAGGATAAATTGCTGAGACAAAACTAGACTTGAAAGGCAAGGAGAGCGTCAGAGAAGCGCCTCAAACATCTCAAAATGCTTCCCACATCATGTGTAGCAGGGAACACCGTATCTGAGAAGAGGTGAGAATTCTAAAGATTTCTTGGAAAAGCCAATGTATCTTACCCCGCAATCATGGCGGAATATAGACGTTCGCTAATTAGGACAAAAGCAGCATGAAGAAGGAGAGATATCTCGGGAGCCTTGTTACCTTCTTTCTCTCCATTCTTCTCCTACACTCCTTCAATCATTTCATCAGGCCCTCCAAACAATCCAAATCATGGCAGCCTCAAACGCCTCGCCTCCAATCAGAGTACTAATTACCATGCACCCTGGAATTGATACCCTAGACGTCACGGGGCCTTTGGAAGTACTCAGCCTGGCTAACAAGATTATTAATAAAGATGGTAAGTTTCTGCATGTAATCATGGTATTCCTTGTTTAGTTGTCTGTTCCTTCTCGAGAAACATTCTTCACCTGTAGGGCAGATGATTCTTGGTACTCGGAGAGTCAAGTACTAGCTCACAAGATATTTCAGCGAGTCATGCCTTTGAATTCAAGTTTGTTTCTGCTACCAAACAAACCAAAACCGCACAGGCTATTAGCCTCCAGAGAAATATGAATTACAAACAGGCGCATGCCAGACTGACGACCTTTGATATTCTCATGGTTCCGGGCGGAGGGGTTGAAAAGATCATCAGGGATGAGTTGGAGCCTCTCGGCCTCATCAAGGCCTATGCAGACCTTCAAAAGAAAGATCCCCTGAGGGAGCGCACAATTTTTAGTATCTGTACTGGCTCCCTGCTTCTCGCCCACCAAGGTCTCCTCTCGGGACTCCAAGCCACGACGCATCCTGATTTCTTTGCGAAATTCATCAAAATCGATAACGACGCTGCACTGAGGGGTTTGAAGGAGTGCTGCGACGTCGTTGAGGAGCGCTATGTCGTGAACAACCTACGCTTTGATGAAGGTGAAAAAATCGACAAGAATCCACATGTTCCTTGCAAGAGCGACTTTGACGACCATAGCGTGCGGCAGGAATGCGACCAACCGCGAAAAGACACTTCTCCACGAGCCTCGGGTAGGCCCAAAGGGTTGAGAGTTATCACTTCAGGCGGGATAACGTGTGGAATCGACGCAAGCTTGTATTTGGTTAGGACACTGGTTAGCAGCGAAGCAGCGGTAGAGGTTGGGCGGATCATGATGTACGAATGCAAACAAGGTATTATTGTTGGTTGAATAAATCTTTGGGGTGGCTACTCCAAGAAGGTGTTTATGGATATAACTATTTTTGTACCAGCCCATGCATTGGTTTTGGTCATGCACTTGGGACAAGTGAATTTATTATTTTTCCCATCTTTGACAAACAATCATTGACATTATACCATGTCACGCTGCCACACTCTTCGTGGGCCTCGGGTCACAATGTTTCCCCTGAGCGCAAAGTAGTTGGAAATTTTGGAAAAGGACGAAACGTCAGCCTATCACAAACACGTCGGAATTGGTATTTATCTTCAAAGGGGAACATGTCCCCATGGACTTTGCCAAGGTGTAAAGGCAGCGCGTCGCGTCGCCCATTGGACTTTACGCAATTACATCATCTTGACCGAATTAGGAATGACGCCTGCTGGCAGCCGGATGAACGAGGCAGCAGGCCGTGACGACACGGAGGTGGAGACAAACAGCCCTCCTGCTGCCATTTGCGCGTGAAGTCCAGAGCTTGAGTGGCACTAGATTTGAAAGGGCCGTCCAACGTGTGAGATGGCTGCATCCACTTGACGCATACTCGTAACGATGAGACATCCCGCTCCTCGCGCACTCCCACACTCATGCATCTAATTCACCGAAGCTCTGGAGTCGGCAGTCGGACGGCGTTCTGGCCTGTGGGTGCAGCGAGCCAGCGCGACGGCGGAGTTGTGGCGGCCTCTCGTCACCCCGAGTGCGGCCGCATCTACGAAGACGCAGGCGGGGGGGACGTCTTGGGACGACCGGATCATGCCGACATGCCTCCATCCGCTTGCCGGCCTCGGCGCGAAAGCTTGGGCCCGCCATATCTTGAGAGCGGGGGAATTCGCCCATGACGCGCACTGTGCGAGGATATTGAGACGGTTACAAGCGGCGAGAGAGCGCGATTAAGCCTCGAGCATGGTCGGCGGCAACGATGCGACCCTGACATTCTGCCCGACGCTCCAGGGTGTGAGCCTCACTGCCATGGGCACGGGGCGGCCGGGACCTGGATGCTCGCGAGTGTTGAAGTCGGTGCCGTGAAGGCCGCCCAACGCGGCGCGCAAGTGGCCAAATCTTCCACCAACCACGCCCGCGGCCGGTGGTGGGCGAGGTCTCGTGACCGGCAATGAGGCGTCCAAGTTTGAGCATGCGAAACCCGGAATCCACGGGCCGTCAGCGCTCTCTCGCTGCCTTGCATGAGAGCGCCCCGCTCGGCCACGCTCATGCGGCGTCGGAGTGCTCAAGCCTTGCCGCCGCCGCCGCCATGGTCTTGGTTGTTCGACTCGGGCATATGGCCATCTAGACCTCGACGCTCCGCTCCCCCCCGTGCTCCTTGAAGCTATTCGCATACCTTCGCCAACACGCCAACCCCTCGAACCGAGCCACTCCGTCCACCGCCCCTTACTGACGCGGGGATGCGTAGAGAGTGCGCGCGAAACGGTCTCGAGGCACCTGCAGCCTCCGCCGGGCGCGGCCGCGGTGCGCGTCTATCGTCGAAATATTCCACATGAATTCTTCGCTTGCGCTAACTCAATAGCATTAATTTCACTCACTCTCATCCGCCTTCATGGCCTTGAACGCTCATCACATGATGTCTGCTTAGATCGCCGTTGCTAATACTCACCCATTTGCTGCTACACCTTCATCATTATTCGTGTCTAAACTCGAGCTGGCCTGCCTCATGCACATCCAAACAACCCTCGTATCGTATCATTCCACACGCACATTTGCACTGGAGCTGGCAAGCGCGTCACTTGAGCCACGCTCGCTCGCGGCTGGCCCGCCGCCACCCGTAACACGACGCGCGCCGCAGCGTCACTCCGCACCCCCACCATATACCCCAAGGAGAATGTCTTTTCGCGCGCATTATACCCGAGTCATGCCCATGTTTCCCACCACATGCCCGTCTGATCCCGCCTCGGCGCGTTTTGCCATGGCTCGTCGGTAGCTCAAGTGCCCGCGGCGATCTGCTAGGCTTCGAATGTGGCAAAGCATGCATTTTAGATGCTCTCTGGCCCGCGAATGCAGAGCAGCTCGTTGATTTGTGCCCTTCTGCTCGTACTTGCAAATGCCCCAACATCCTCATTCGTATGCAGAAGTGAGGTTGGTGTAATGATGGTCATGTAAGCAGTATGCAGCGCGCCAAAGCGTGCTCCCAACTGAGCATCTATGCCATTTGTCCCACACCGACATCTCTCATACTGCACACAGCGCGACTTGTGACGCTGTCATGTAGAGACTGGATACCATTCATGCGCCATAATTCCATGATGACTAACTCTGCCGGGCCACTGCAACATGCCCTCGTTGACTGGCCGATGCGGCGGCAAAGAGGAAGAACCTTCCCGCGCCGCCAGCCCGGGCCAATCACGCCAAGCAGCGGCGAAGATGCCGAGGACGCGCGCCTCTAGAGTCGTGGCACGCCGTGAGGGCCTCGTATTAAGCAGGCGCGAGCGATGGGCGGCAGAGGCAACGTCGACACTGCTGGAGGAATCCCGGGCGGAGCCTGAGATCTGGGCCCCGAACATGATTTGTGGGGAAGAGGCCAGGCCGCCCGCGTCGCGGACTGCGTGGGAGAGGGGGCACGCGCCATGAAGCTCGACGACGACGACGCGATAGAGGTAGAGGTTCGAGCTCGACATTCGCCCTCGCCAATTTTCCAGAGCGGCGTCTGGGAAGCCGTGGCCCTTGACGCGATCCTGGGCCGCACTGGCAAGCCCGGTGCGAGCTGGATGGATGCAGCGGACATCAGCGAAATGGCAGGCCAGCTGCTGCGAACAAGCCTCGCTGGCTATGGCTCCCGTCTCGGCCTCATAGTGTCGTTTGTCGGCTATGGCCGGCGGAGATTCTTTGCTTGCTACGCATTTCATCTCATGCTTCTGGTTTGGCGCCCGACGGCCCATGCACGTGCCCCCCACAATATCTACACGGCAGGAACCTTTCTCTTTATTGTCCTCGCCTCGCGCACATGTCGGTCGGGGGATGGACTGGATTTAGGCATTGTATGGTCACGTGCCACCACGCTTCTGGTGCGCGACTCGCAATGTAAATGTCTTTAGCCGACGCCATGGCACTCGCATTCCCTCTCTGTCGACACTCTCAATCACCAGATTAGGTCTCGCCAATCTATCCCCCGACCCCTGCCCTCAAAATGTTCTGCAGCAAGCGCAGTCACACTGCCGTGCCGTCCATGCAAATCAGCCGCGAGAAGTGCTTGACCCCTTGCCTTCCCTGCGCCGCACTCGACCGTCTTTGTCATCTAGATCTGCTCCATCCGACCATGCTTCACAATCCACTGTCTAGTTCTTTGATGTACGCTGGCTTGTTCATCATGGCTTCGCATGACCGGCCTCGTGCCATTCTCTTCATCGCCGCCACGCCGTTTGACCATTAGGCGCAGGTCACTATCATCTGCTTGGGGCTCTATGATTGGTAGCCACATGGACAGTCTGGACTTAATACTCCGGCTACTTTTCTTCTGTGTGAATAGGGATTGCGCCCCATGTGCTCAGTGCGAATCTGCATTGCCAAACTACTCTGGGCCCTGGTCAGATTACGATGCGGAAGGAATGGTGAGTCTTGAAGACTCGGTTTTTGTCGTCCACGTTTTCTGTTTTGGTGAGATTTGGGCCGCTCTCCAAGCTTCGGCGTCTGCAGTTGCTAGCTGCCGAGACTTCCGAGTTCGTTGCTGGTCGGCCCAGCATTCCACCCACTCTTGGCATGCCATAACTTCCCTATCTCTCTATGTATCTCCTTGGTTTGGTGTTCAACACACATTCCCGTCCAGCGGGCAAATGCAATCCCCCGTTAATTCTTCGTAAACCTCTCTCCTCCTTGTTTGGCCCGCTTGGTCTCACTAGAGGCGGGCTAGATTGGCTTCGGGACAAGCGGCTCCTCTAGGCGACCTAAATATCGGCGCCGCTGTTGCTTCAAGAACTTGTCAATGGGAAGAGTAGCCGCTTCGTGTACCAGCACGAGAGTGCTCGTGGACTTGAATGCTCCGCTGACAATTTCCAGGCCATTCCTTTGTATGCCTCTGAGAGGCCCGACTACCCTCTCTAGTATCTTCCACCCGGCCCGACCTCAGCCCGCATGTTAGTGCTGGTCTCACCATCGTGCCGTAAAGTATCTTTGACTTGTGAAATGTCGTTCTCCATGTTGATTCTTTATTCGGTTTGGGAGCAGCAGTTTACGCTGCAGCTCGCATGATCGTGACTTCATTTGGGCCCGTCAGTTTTACGCCAATGAAGCCCTGGTGTTTTTGTGGGCTGGGTGGGGATGGTGCATGAATTTGTGTTCCTCTTCTCGGCAAGCCCGCTGTACTCGTGACATGTGGATCTCTGGATTCCTGGGTGCTCGAGAACATTTCTTGTACTTCCATGTTCCAATGTTTGGACACACGGCGGCACGGCTCCGGAGCGGATGGCGGTTATCTAGTGAGTGGAGCCAAGCCGAAAGCCGTAGTCGGTTCCCTTCCAGAATGATCTTCCCTAATAGGATACCTCCTTCGCGGTGGAGAACAAGATTCGGCGTCGTTCTCATTACCGGGCGGGCAGCGCGCAGTCCCGTCAAGATTGCCTTATCGATCATCTCACAGAAAATGCTGGTTCGAGGTGTGATGATCCCCCTTTTAGGTCGGACGTTTGAGGCCGGGCCGCCAAATATCTGCTCCAAAGGTTGTTATGGAGACAACGCATGTGTCCACTGCTCGAACCAGTGCCGCAGGGGCGGCTCCTCGATACGCTGAGTTGAAGTGGCGCATGTGCTAGGCAGCCTTCAGAGATTTGCCACACCACGTTATGACGTGGTGTTTTGAGTCCAGTTGCGGGTCTAGGGGTAGTCCAAGCCAGCGTATTTGGTCTGCTGGCTCGATAGCCACGCCGCTCACACGAATAGCCACTAGCTTCTCGCATTTCCGTCCGGGAAACTGGACTACCTCTGACTTGTGGCATCGAAGGAACCTGAGTTGTTACTCGCCCGCTCCAGAATATGATCCACTTCCTTCTGTACAGAAGCAGTAGACTCAGAAATGCCGCGTTCGAAACCTTGTATCCCGACGTCATCAGTGTAGCTGAACCTCATTCCTGCATTGCCGCTTCGCATAGGCTCTGCCGTGTACAAAAGAAAGAGAAGTGGTAATATCGGCAATCCATGCGGAACCCCAAACACCAGCTCTTTCTGCCCAGTTACCCCTCCAGAGTATCGGACTTGCACCTTCCGTTGCGAAACAAATGACTTCGTCCATCAGAGAATTGAGTTCGGCCAGCCCTGCTATTGCATCCTTCTAACCAAACGGTTGTCGAGTACTGCATTGAACGCGCCTTGGACATCCAGAGTTGTGAATGTGGCTGCCAATCCCTGGGTGCTTGCATCTTCGATGTCGTGGACTACGCAGGTGACAAGGTCGTTTGCCGATATTTTGGGGAGCGCACCGAATTGTTGGTATCCGACAACGTCGAGCGTGACCGCAAGATGGGCGATCTGCTTCGCTGAGAGTCGTTCCAGTCCCTTACCCAAGCATGACAGAAGTGCGATTGGTCTCCAGCCCTTGACGGTCGTTGGATTTCGGTTCGTCTTACGTAGGAGCACCACTTCCGCCGGCTTGAAGCAGGATGGATGAGCGCCGAGTCTAATACAGGCGCGGAAGAGAGTGTCGACAAATGGTCTAATCGTCTTCCAACAGGTTCGCAGAAGCTTTACAGAAATCCCGCCTGCTCCAGGTGCTGTGTTGGTGTAGCCTTCGGTAGATATGCGGATCTCCTCATCCGAAACATGGTCTTTCCAGGGGATTCAGCTCGTGCTCGGCGCATCGAGTAGCGGTAGATCGTCCATCGCTTGGTGCCGTGCCAAAAGAGCATCTCGGAGTACACCTTCCCTTCGTGGTTAAGTGGTGGGGGGTACTTGCCTGCCTTGGCTCAGTCGAGCGTATCAGCTTGAATACGCCAGTCAGTGTCGTGATCGCTTCGAATTGATGCATCTGGTACTCTTTCCTTGCCGCTCTGAGGCTTGAACGCGGCTTCTTTGCATGCACCCATCGTTGCACTGGAGTCACTGCTACACGATATTCCGTGTGAGCTAGCTTGCTTTCTGGAGTCCACCAAGGCACGCATTTGCCACGTCTTCTGTTCCTTCGTGTTCCTGCTGCTTTGATAGCTTTATTAAGGCCACATTAGAGATCGTTGGCGTATTTATCCGCCTTGTAAACTGTGTCTTGGACTGGTGGCGGGGTTGTCCACTGCGTCACGGCAAGGGCGAACTTCGGCAAGTTTCCGCGCGTTACCCTGATCTGTGAAGGCTTCTGGTCCCTTTTCCCGGATACGGTGGAGACTCGTCCTCGTATCGGAGGATGGTCGCTGGTTACGCACTCGTTATGAACCACCCATGCTTCAGCCCCGTTAATGTTGGTGTTGTGCTGGCTCGGTTGAGTTGTTAGGAGACTGGAGAACGGAGGATGGGCTGCTGTATTAGGAAAGGGTGGAAAATACAGGCTGGTGCACAGACGCTGTTCATGTACTTTACAATCTCTTCACCTGCCGAGTTTAGTGAATTAATCTATCCAAATAATATCATACTTCACATCAGCCATTAGATGATATTATCAATCGTCGGGATGCACATCTAGCATCACCTTCATAGATCACCATTGTCAGTAGGAGTTCACATTTGATACCTACTGACACCCATTTGGCCACATTGATACGCACTCAGTGTCCATCGTGCCATCACCCAGCGTAAGCGCGCCATCTCCGCGACTCACCATTGCACATGAGCCCGTGCCACTCCACCGACGGACAGCAGAGTCATTTAATTGCTATACACCTCTCAGCTCATAACCACAACAGTTGGTCCTTGCAAGATCTAGCATGTTACCGGCTCGATACGTTGGCTCGCCCACAATCAGACAAGTGAGATTGTGGCGTTCCGCCCATCTCTCGATTTCAATTCCTTGTCCGCGTGGGCGGGTTACCTCTGGTTGCCACGCCTAGTGCGCCGCGTTGAAGTCGCTAGCTACGACGGATCGTAGTGGTCAATCTCAGCTGAATAATGGTCGAATCGCTGTCGGGTCGTTCGAGTCTTTGTACATGTTGAGAAACGTGACTCTGTTTACCACAACCCAGCAGTAGTCCGCCATCGGAGGATCGCAGGGAAAGATTTGAATTGCCAAATGAACTTTCCTGTTGGTTAATGTATAGCTCACTGCCAAGGGTCGAACGTTTACGCTGCCATGTCGTATATGACAGTCGTAACTATGGTGTGACTTTGCTTCCTTTGTGGCTTTGTTCACGAAGGCTCTTGTATCAACACTACATCTACGCCTAGCTCGTAGGCTTGGGAAAGCGCGATGTCGTATGATGAGCCTCACCTACCTACGTTGATTGACATAAAACTTATCGTAGGTGGGAGGCTAGAAGGGACCCGTGAGGAGCCCTGCATGAGGACTCTATAGGACTCGTCGTTCCTGTGGCCGTGGTGTCGGGGGCGATGCTAGTCATCAGAACTTCGAACGCGTTTTTCGTCTTCACCGCTCCGGGTGAGGCTTGCGTCCGCCTAGTGGCCGCTTGAGCTGCTACCCCAGCGCGGTAGATAGCAGTTTTAGTTCTAAACACTGCCCCTAGCTCGCGTTGGCTAGCGATACGAATGGCGGCCAGTTGCCCTCCGCTGATTGACAAGGAATTGGTGGGGCGCGCCAGGCAGACTTGACTGTCGGACCAGTGCGGTCCTCTGCAGTTGCGGCACTTGGTGTGCGCATGGCACTCGTCTGCGGAGTGTATTGTGGAGGTGCAGTTCAAGCAAGCTGGAGCTTGAGAGCAAGCAAGATTTCCGTGGAACTACAGGCAGCGTCTGCATTACTGCATAGTCTATTGCGGGTGATGTCGGACCGCGGCGCCTGAGTCGTCGCACAGGCGGAACCCTAGTCTTGGCTCCGCTTCCTTGAAACTGGCGAGCCATGACTTGTATGGCACGTCAGGGCGATTTTTTCCGTAGGGCCGAGCCTTGACTGGAACTGCCTTTGTAACCCTGGTGATATACTCGATTACCATCTCCTTCGTCACTGGCACCCTTCTAAGAAGAGAATGGATGGCGACTGATACCGTCGAGATACGGAGCATCACAAGGTTGAAGGCCTCCACCAGTCTTCCCCCGATGGGAAGGGAAAATTCCGCCGCGTTCAACAAGAGCTGTCGAGATTCCGGGTCCTTTGCTCAGAGAGTGAAACCAGTTGGAGAGCGGTGTGCGTATTCAATTGCTGCTTGTGACGCGTTAGTGAGCTGCGCCGCAGCGTCTCTGATGCCATCTGGCGAAAGATTACGCCTCTGGTGTTATGAATCTAGCCGGAGGAATAGTCGGTTGTCCGGCGAGGACGAAGGGGCCGTCTTGGCCGATTTTCTGGTCAGCGGGGTCGGCTTTTCTCGGGCACGGCTAACCATCACTGGCGTCGGCTGATTGGATAGCCCTCTCCGGGCTACTGTTGCCCATGTTGACGTAGCCTGGGGCATCACGATGGCAGGCCTTGCTGGCCTGCTGGCCAGTGGGGCGGGGAGGGAGACTTTTCGGCACTGGTGTAGCTCTAGTGCGTGGGAATTAGGCGAGGGCGCCCCTCAGACATAAGTTCATCGCGTCTAAGTATTCCTTGATATCCGTCGTTTTTAGTGACACGAAAACGCTTTCCAATATTTTCGACACCGTCGAACCTATTTCGAGCCTAGCAGAGGCGTTTGTAGCCCGCTTCCTTTCGGCTTCCAGCAAAGCTTCGATTCCCGGCGGGAGCATTGCCAGCAGAGTGTTTGTCGCGCCCCGCCGTCCCTGGAGTCGCGGCCGGGGGTGGTGGAGGTCGGAAGGCATACGCTGCCTCTGCAATTGTGGGGATTTCTGCTCCCCTCAATGTGCTCTATGTTGGTGTCCGCTTTGCTACCGGAACCGCAACTTCTTGAGCCGCAACACTTGCGGATTCTGACGTTGTTTTCGCCGAGCCTTCTTTCTCGATGACCTTTTGTTGTATTTTAATGGTGATATATCAAATGGTCTTACTTCTACCAAGGCTACTGGGCAGCTGTCACGGGTCCTGGGCCCGCTAAGATACCCCCTGTAAAATAGCTTTCTATTACACACTCTCCAGCACATCATAGAGCGACTCTTGTATTTTCATTACTTTAGAGAATCAGAATATGTCACGAAATGAGGTCATGATCTGTACAATCGAACGAAGTAATCAAAGTTTATTCTGATTCTCTAAAATCATTTTATCCTCATCTAGCCACACCTGCGACGCCTCGCGGTAGCGGCAACAACCTCAAGTTAACCCAACTTGAATCAAATTTCTGAGCCTTGAATACATTTTTTTTCAGCTCTCAAATACTCTCAGCTCGCTACATCTCAGCCAGCACCCAAGTTGATTTCAGTCATGTCACAAATCAACACTAACAATCAAACCGCAGAAGTCCCCAAGCTGATAATTGTTATGACACGTAGAATATGACAAGCAAGAACTCAAGGTTTAAAAGGTAATAAAGCTAAAGAGCAAAGCTATGTCTACAAATTACATATATCCAAGTGTATGAGATTAAGCGAATAGTACTTAATAAGTCGTCAGTGCTTCCATAACGCCAGACTACCGTAGGTATCCTAATCCAACTCCATGTCTGTACACCTTATCCCTAGCCACTTAACAATAATACAATGGCCGAAATGGCCGAAATGGTCGGGAGATTCTGCGGACTTTCCCGCTTTTCACATCAGCCTTGAAGGAGTCGCAGAAGAGCACACAAACAATAAATCTTTTTGTTACTCGGTTTTCTCCCAATCTCTCCCCGCCGAAGCTCAGCGTCGAGTTGCACCGTGGATGAGAGCTCAGAAAAAGTCTAATGATTGGAGTAGCGAGAAGTTTATATCCCATCTTGAAGACCTATTTGTCGATAGGGATGCAGCGACAAGAGTCCAGACCAAGATCAACGCCCTTCGCCAAGGACCGCGACAAACGTTTCCTAACTTGAGATCAGTTTTCGAGCAACTTTGCTCTGAAGCAGATCACCTTGCACCAGTTGGGGCATCTAAGGTAAATGCTATGAAGTGTGCGCTAGCTTCACACCTTTGTCAGGGAATAGCTTATTGTCAAGGAGTTTCGGAAACAAATTACGATAGCTTTGTCAGAGAGGTCCAAAGCCTTGTCAAAGAGCTGGAATCAATTCCTAGCTTCAGAGAAATCCAAGGTTCTGATAAAGAATCGTTTTTAGTTGAACGTACCTCATAAGCTACTCTGACTTCTATAGATAGAAACAAAGACATTTGCCAGCCAAACCAATCCTATCAAACTATGGATAGTTTGGAAGCGATCAAAGTCAGATTTAGAGTTAAGGTGTTAGGTTTACAAAGCTTGGAGTTACTTGTTTCGGACAAAGGTATTTCGCTTGGGCTATAGTAATAAGAACTCTATATCTTCTGACTAGAGATGTTTCGTTCTAAACCATGAGAAACTTAGTTCATGGAGACAAGTAGGGGACAGATCGAGCATTGCCATTTTCTGAACATACATAATCTAGATAGTAATAGACAGAAGAAGGGCAGTCAGGAATCAATAGATACTTTTTACATTTTACATTTATTCAATTGACTCGAAGAGTCTAACAAATCCTCAAGCAGAACAAGTCAGCCTGCAACACTATTCAACAAAAATGGCGATATCCAGATGGCCGATATAAGCTCGCTTCAAAGCCAAATCGACGCTCAGACTCAAGTAATTCTAGCAGTGCTTAAAGGGACAAGCTCGAAGGTTTCAGGTGGTAATAGTCGGACAAATGATGAGCGCCCATTTCCTCCAGAAGTTTCCAAAGCCGAAAGAATTCAACGAATTGACAACAACAGGTGTGAAAGGTGCGGCAAGTCTCCTTCTCACCGATGGGGAGATTGCCGCTATCGAAACTTTCGAGAAAACCCAACGCCCAGAGGCTATAGTTCTACATGACGGGCTGGGGTGAATTTGATGAGTAAGGAGCCATCAAAAGGTGAAATTATTTCGGATTCGGAAAACTAGTTGCCTTTGAGAAAAGTCGTGCTCAGAGGCCAATGGTATATGATTTATTCGGTGTAAATTTAAAGAAGGAGCCGTCGTTAAGGGAAATTCTAGTTGCGAAAAAGAGAATAGATAGCAAGCCGTTTTTAATAGATACCTTTATTAATGACCAATACTTTCTCCAAGCCCTTTTTGACTCAGGCTGTCTCCAATACGCTGCTTTCAGCAAAAACATCGTACAGAAACATAAACTTCCACGCATTACAGTACAACAAAGAAATCTTCAGCTTGCCAAAAATGACAAATCCCCCCATAAAATAAACCAAATAACATATGTCACCGTTGATATTAATGGTCGACGAGAACGGTTATGGGGATACGTCATTCAAGGCTTGCACTATGATTTAATACTTGGTAAGGGATGGGCAGAAAGAAATAATGTTGTGTACCAAGCAAAAAATTATACTCTTTATGTTAACAAGGGGAATCAGCAAGTAAAAATTCTTGAAAAGGAGTGGATGGAATGCGGAGATGTAGTAAATAGGACCGAGTATATCCGAGAAGGGAAGCTCATATCCGCGCTTGCATTATCCGCTTTCACGAAGAAGGCTCAAAATAGCCTGCAAGATCTCACTCTAGCATCAGTGTCAATTTCAGATATCAACAAAGCATTGCAAAAGCTTGACACAAAACGAGAAAAGTCCACCATTGAATCAGGTGGTAAAAAACTTCCCAAGCAGCTTGTTGGATTCGAAGGCATGTTCTTAGAAGACGAATCTTGTGAGCTACCTCTTCACCGAGCTGGTCATGACATGGAGATAAAGTTGGAGATGGATGAAAGCGACAATGAAAAGAAACCGCCCTATGGGTCGCTCTATGAAATGTCAAAGGAAGAGTTATTGGTCCTTAGGAAAACTCTCGCTGATCTCCTTGACAAAGGCTGGATACGAGCAAGTTCCTCGCCAGCCAGCTCACCGGTGCTTTTTGCAAGGAAACCAGGGGGTGGCTTAAGGTTTTGTGTCGATTATTGGGGACTTAATGCAATTACAAAAAAGATCGCTACCCTCTCCCACTTATAAGGGAGACACTACGTTAACTGACTAAAGCCCGTTGGTTCACGAAAGTGGATGTACGCACCGCCTTTCATCGCCTGCGTATCAAGGAGGGAGCTGAATGGAAAACTGCTTTTCGCTCACGCCAAGGCTTATTTGAATGGCTAGTTTGTCCCTTTGGATTATGTGGGGCACCAGCAACATTTCAACGTTTTATTAATAGCACCCTATAGGAGTTCTTAGATGTCTTTTGCTCAGCGTATGTTGATCATGTCATAATATACTCAGACGGAGACCTAGAAGACCACTTTAAAAAGGTATCAGAAGTATTAAATTCACTAAAGACAGCAGGGCTTCGGCTTGATCTAGACAAATGCGCGTTTGGGGTGACAAAGATAAAATACTTAGGCTTTATCATTGAAGCTGGAGTAGGTGCTAAAGTAGATCCAGATAAAGTGCTAGCAATTTCTGATTGGGAGGAGCCAAAAACGTGTCCGAAGTGCAATCTTTCCTCGGATTTTCCAATTTTTACCGAGAATTCATCCCTCGCTTCTCTTCAGTCTGCGAGCCGCTTAATAACCTTACTAAACGAGGTGTACTTTGGCAATGGGGCAAGCCCCAAAAGAATGCATTTGAGCGGCTGAAACAACTACTGATAAGCGCACCAATACTTTCAATGTTTGATCCAGAAGCTGAAACCATTTTAGAAGCGGACTCATCGGGATATGCTGTAGGGGGAGTCTTATTGCAAGTAGACGAAAAATGTCGCCTTCGACCAGTAGGCATCTTTTCCAGAAAATTGTTGCCAGCTGAAGCGAATTACGAAATCTATGACAAAGAAATGCTATCAATAATTGCAACCATGAGGCACTTTAGAGGAGAGCTTAGAAGCGTAGAAAAGCCTTTTATTGTTTTATCTGATCATCGAAACCTACAGCATTTTATGGCAACACGCCAGCTATCAGAACGCCAAGTTCGATGGGCCGAAGAGCAGGCAGGTTATAATTTCAATATAAAACTCAGGCCCGGTTCTGATTCAGCAAAACCTGATATTCTCTCAAGAAAAGCTGAGTTCAGACCAAAGGATGCAAATGATGAAATTTTCCGAAAAAGGGAATTCAAACTTTTAAAAGACAGCTGGTTGTTGTCTAAATCAGAAAAAGATGGTTTGCTGTCATCCCTAAGTCTCTCAGCAGTAGTCACGAGGCAACAAGCCAGATCTCATGAAGTAGCTACAAATTAGGCCCTATCTGAACTCCCCAAGGAACCAACAAGGGTCTCCAATTCCACCAACAGCCCACCAAAAAGAATTAAATTGTTTGAGGAGCCAGAGCTCCAGAAACTTTGGAATCAAGCAGTTGAAAAAGATTCTTCTTTCTGTGAAGTTTATACGAGTCTAGAAAGGGGTGATAGTTTGTTGCCACAATCTGTTGGGTCTTCAATGCAAATCATAGACTGTTCTTTTGATGATAAGCATGCTTTAGTTTACAGAGATGCCCTATGGGTTCCAAATTGGGAACCTCTTCGAACCGCTCTAATTCAAAAGGTGCACGATTCTCATATGACAGGACATCCGGGCAGGGAAATAACACTTTCTAAACTTTCACGAAGCTTCTTTTGGCCCCAGCAGTACAAAGACGTTCGGAGGTTTGTGAGAAACTGTCATGTCTGCAGAAGATCAAAAGTTTGGAGACAGTCATCTCGTGGTTTGCTCTGGCCACTCCCCATACCGGAGCGATTCCACAGCGAGCTGGCCATAGATTTCATGACTGATCTACCGGTGACTGATGAAAAAGAGAAATTCCTCATGGTTATACATAATAGACTTCTTGGTAGTGCGACTTTGGAGGCTATGGAAACTATGGAAGCCGAGGCTTGTGCAGACAAATTTATTTTAAGCCACTGGTGCTACCACAATTTTCCCAACTCCCTAACTTCAGATCGAGGGTCAAACTTGGTCGGTCATTTTTGGAAAAGGCTTTGTCAACGTGTGGGCATCCAACAGCGTCTATCAACAGCATTTCATCCCCTGTAAGGATTCCTCTTCCCATCCTTACTTCAGTTCATAATTTTAGCATTCCTTCTATGTTATTATGACAACAGATTAGTTCTTGGCACTTGTTACTATGTTGGTAGTAGTTTAGGGCCTATGTTATAATGAGCTAGTGGAAGGAAGCCAGTATATGTAGGACGGCTTGTTCTGTAGCTTCAGAGTTCTTCACGCTTAGTTTTCTGTCATACCCAACACCTCCGGAACACCTTCGGATTACCTCTTGTACCTTTAGTTACCACTAGTACCCACTCAAACCTTTAGACCTCTTAGCTATTTATATTACCCATCTTTCAAACCTTTAGTTCCTCCTATTTATCTCCAGTAGACCTTCAGTCATCTCTTGCGACCAATTCCGACCTCTTCTCATCCTCCATTTCCGCTTCAGGTCAGACGCCTACGCTCCAATCTGACATCCCCAGACGGATGGAGGAACCGAGAGAATGAATCAAGAAGTACTAACGTACCTTCGATCTTATATCTCCTATGTGCAAGACGATTGGGCAAAGCTTCTTCCGCCAGCAATGGTCGCAATAAACAATAGAGCTAGCTCAAAAACTGGCTTCAGTCCCTTGTTTCTGACCCATGGCTACCATCTGGAACCTATTCGGCGCCGATAAACACTGTTAATCTCAGGTACAAATCCCAAAGCAAGGGCTGACGCCTTCATAAATTGCCTCCACAATGGTCAAGAAATTGCGAAAGCTGCAATGAAAAGTGCCCAGCAGATAATGGAGCACAATGCCAACAGGGGACGAAGGCCTGCCGAAAAGTTATAGGTCGGGGATAAAGTCTGGCTAAACTTAAGAAATGTCACTACTCTGCAACAAAAAAAAGTTATCATGGATAAACGCCAAATACAAAATAACGCGGGAGGTAGCACCTGACGTCTCTGAACTAGATGTGCCAAGTAATATCCATCCCAGATTTTTTGTAGACCTACTCCGTCGGGACTCTGATGATCCACTGCCTTCTCAAGCCACTGACGACAGTCAACCTCCTCCTCTATTAGACGGAAAACATCCCCTCTATGGAGTAGAAAAAGTCCTCAGAGCCCAATCTTTCAGAGGAAAAAGATTTGTCTGTGTGAAATGGATAGGTTACAAGGAGACTACCTGGGAACCCAGAGAAAATTTAGTTCTTACCAATGCCTTTCAGAGTTTCATCGGCGAATATGGAGATGGAGATGATGTTGGTGACTCCAATGTGGGTAGCTATACAGGTTCAAGGAGCAAAAAGAGGCCATCGCTACACCAATAGTTGTAAATACACCCGGGAGGAGAGAGGTGATGTCACGGGTCCTGGGCCCACTAAGATACCACCTGTAAAATAGCTTTCTATTACACACTCTCCAGCGAATCATGAGCGACTCTTGTATTTTCATTACTTTAGAGAATCAGAATAGACTTTGATTACTTCGTTCAATTGTACAGATCACGACCTCATTTCGTGACAGCAGCAGAGATATACAAAAGTTGTTGTGATATTGAGAAGGAATTGTCATGAGAGTAAGATAATATAGATGGTAATATGCGAGATTTAGAGGAATGTATATCGTTGGTACAATAAGTATGGAGTGATCAAGATGTGTTATGTACCAAGGATGTAAACACCTTTTACTTGATCAACAAGCTGACTAAGAAGCATTTCCTCACACGCCCCATGCTGCAATATCATAGAGCCTCATTAACTCCCACAACACTTAAGAAGTGTGACCCCTGTCATGAATGCGCTTTTCACATTAGTAGTAAATTGTCATCCACGTAGTGTAGCATGCAGGGCTAAGGTAATGGAACTAGATAAGTGATCGATTACATACCCCAATCTCTACATTCACCTGTAGACCACTCCTAAAGGAGACTAGTTAAGGGGCTATCTGGAAGTATGTGGGATTGGTTAATCATCATGTAAATAATCTATAACATAACATCACACAATAAGATACCATTTGCACCCAAAAACACATTATTGTCATAACCACCCAAGTACAGTCTAAGCCCCCTGAGTAGTCACAACCATTCAATTGAAGATACCAAGTGTATACAACCATATACACCACCACCCTTCAATAGGTTATCAGCTCGGTAGCCTTAAGCCTGCAAACAATTCTAGCATCCACCAAAAAACATCCTAAGTCAACCAACTTTCTTCCATCTACAAACCACCACAATCATGTCCAACGATGAGAAAAAACCTTTCGGTTCCACCTTCACTATCAAAGGTGTCACACCAGCGAGACTGGATAATTATCCTGTCTTAACTGGTAGTGAAAACTATCAAGATTGGGCCGGAACCTGGGAAATAGGATTTGACATGATGGGTTTGAAGGAAGTACTAACTGGAGAAGTCAGTAAACCTGAGAAGACTTCTCCCGACTGGGAAGAGTGGAATACGGCGAACAAACTGCTCAGGGGATATCTGGTGTCTGCGGTCGATCGTTCCTTGCGGAATATGATCACCAGCGAGCAAACTGCCAGAGATGCTTGGGCCAACATCAAGGCTCGCTTCGACAGGGAAACACCATCAACAACCCTGTCGTTACTGCGAAATATTGTCGACCTTAAACTTCAAGAAAATGAGAACGTAGCCGACCACTTAAATGACTTCACCAACGCATGGGATCGTCTTTACCAAAGGTCCCTCACCTCCAAATCCAGCGTTGCACAAGCATTCCGAGATGTTACCTCATCTGATGAAGTCAAAGGCGCGTTCTTACTACTCTCACTCCCTAAATCCATGGACAACATCATCGACAACCTAGCGACAAAAGACTTGATCAAATACCAGGACATACAACCAAAGCTCTTGGACCTCTCCGCTGATAGGAATGTCGGCGAAGCTGACAGCAAAGCCTATCACGCATCAACCCAAGAGGCAACAGAATGTTCATGGTGCAAAATCAAGAAGTTCAACTACAAGGGGCACACCTACAAGATTTGTTTCAAACTCAAGAAACATAAAGAACAACAGAAGGAAGCCAAGGTAACTAAGAAGAGCGCTTTACAAAATGAAAACGCCAAAAGAGTCTCAGAATTAGATGACGAACTTTCAGACAGGGCTTTCATGGCTAACTCTTCTTCATCCACTCCAAAAGAATGGATCCTTGATACAGGTGCCACTACTCACATGACTGGCTGCATCGACAAATTTGAATCAGTTACACCCCTAGAAAATAAAACTGTACGAGTCGCCGATAACAGTTATATCCCAGTCACTGGCAAAGGTACCGTTCGTCTTCGCGCTCTAACCAGCGACGGGCGATCGCGAAATATCCTTCTAAACAATGTTCTTCTGGTGCCCTCTTTTCGACAGACTAGGTTGTTTTCATGGGAAAAATTAAGGGAGATGGGATATGAATTATTTTCTAAAGGCGACAATACTTTTATAAGGGATAAAAACGGGCAAGAGGTTCTGTGGGCACAGCAAGGGAAAAGTCGATCGTAATTAAGTTAGAAGAAATAAAAGCTCGTTTCTCCTCCTATCGTGAATTTCATGAAGCTTTAGGACACCCCGGTGTAACGACCATCCGAGACCCTTCTAAATTATACACAGACGGTCATAACCTTCCTTCACTACCCCAGACCTTTCACTGTCCCGCATGCGAAAAAGCTAAGTCCAAGCACATTGTTCCTGATCCAATCCATGAGGATCCCAGTAACGTTTTTGAAATTATTCACTCAGATCTTTCCGGGAAATTTTCTGTTCCCTCTTTAAACGGCAAATATTACTACATCACCTTCATTGATGAAAAAACACGATTCTTCTGGGTCAGATTCTTACGAAACAAAGATGAAGCCGCTGAAGCTATTGTTGACTTTGTCAAACTTATCTATAGACAATTCAATAAAAATATCAAGCGATGGAGGACTGACAACGGGGGAGAATTCGTGAATAAAACCATCAACTCGTTCTTTAAATCTGAAGGAATAGTTCATGAGCTTTCGCCACCCTACGAACATGAGAGAAACGGACTGGCTAAGCGATTTAACCAAACGTTAACTACAATAGCCAGAACAATGATAGCAGACTTAAGCCTAAATTTTTGGGCAGAAGCCATATCAACTGCCAGCTATCTTAAAAATCGCCTTCCTCATTCACGGCTACCTCAAAATACTACGCCATATGAGGCCTTACAAGGCAACAAACCCAAAATCAAACACCTTCAACCCTTCGGCAGAAAATGCTTTGTTCACATACACAAGGACTCGCGACCCTCAGGTTCAAAGCTATTACCAAGGGCAATCGAAGGAAAATTCATGGGCTACACGGAGAGCACTAAAATATTCCGAATATGGATCCCCTCTAAGCACAAGGTGGTAGAATCTCCCAACGTCAAGTTTGCGCCGCTCAATTCAGGGGAAGCGACTCACTCCCTTGAGACCACAAGCGAATCCAACTTTGAGATAAAAAACATCGAATCAACATCATTTCACCCAACCCTTCCGTCTAAATTTCCATCAAAACCAGTTGAATCTTCACCATCTGTAGATAACACCTCATCCTCACATCCGATAGAGCCACAAAAAAGCATGACTCCGAACAAACTTTACAGCAGCCAGCACAGCTTGAAACATCAGAGAATCATACTCAAGAAACATTATCAATCCGTAGCCGTCCGAAGCGGTCAACAAAGCCTATTGAGAGATATGGTTTATCCGTACACCACGGCTCAATGACACGCACTTGGAATGATAACAATTCTGAACAAAGCAGACTGGTTTCAGCTGAGGAATCTCAAATCGAAGTGGAAAACAATGCTGTGGCTCTGGCGGCAAAAAGAGCACCAAAGACAAATGAGGAGCCAAAATCTATAGAACATGCATTTCAACAACCAGATGGAAATCGATGGCGCGAAGCAATAGATAAAGAATTGACATCTTTATCTCAAAACCATACATGGGATGTGACTGATCGGCCTCTCAAAAGAAATGTTGTTGGATCCAAATGGGTTTTCAAAATAAAGCGGAATGCCGACGGCTCTATCGAGAGATACAAAGCGCGATTAGTTGCCCAAGGTTTTAGCCAAGTTCCTGGCCATGATTTCAATGAAACCTTCGCACCTGTCGCTCGATATGATAGCCTGAGGATATTACTCCGAATCTCAGCCCAGAACAAATGGATCCCTCAACAGATGGATGTAAACTCAGCATACCTCTACGGCATGCTAGAAGAGGAAATTTTCATGGAATTACCACCGGGATACCGTATAACCGGAAAATGTGCCAAACTCCGAAAATGTATCTACGGCCTCAAACAATCCGGCCGAGAATGGTACGAATGTATCTCGAATTCCCTCAAAGCAAAAGGATTCGAGTCAACAACATTTGATCCCTGCGTCTTCGTGCACCCAAAGGAAATGGTATTTATTTCCATATACGTAGACGACATACTCATCTTCGGACCCCCAAACGACTTTCGACAAACCTAAAGACATCGATCGGAAACGATTTTGATTGCAAAGATTTAGGAGACGCAAAGTACATACTAGGTCTCGAAATAATAACCAACTCATCAGGTATCCGACTTTCCCAACAAGGATATTCAAAAAGGGTCCTAGAACGCTTTGGCTTTACAAATGCTCATAAAATTGGCACACCCCTCGATCCCAACGTAACCCTATTCAAAGGAACCGAAGAGGAACGTCTCGAGAACGTCAAAGAGTATCAAGCCATTGTTGGATCGCTAATGTACCTTGTCATAGGCAGTCGTCCTGATTTAGCATATACAGTCACTCTTTTAAGCCAGTTTTCGTCCTGTCCAAACCAAACTCACCTGCAAGCCGCCAAAAGAACACTTCGATATTTAGCTGCAACAACCACTTGGGACTTATTTTATCCAAATGGAGCCTGCGAAGATCTCGAAGTCTAGCCGATGCTTCCTATGCAGACAACCCTCATACCCGAAGATCTACATCAGGTTATGTCATTCGGCTTGGCGACGCTGCAATCTCCTGGAGTAGTAAACAACAGCGATCTGTAGCACTATCTACTACAGAAGCCGAATATATGGCCATGTCGCTTGCTGCCCGCCAAATCACCTGGACCAAATATGGACTAACCCAACTGCGCCAAAAGTTTGAAACTGTACTTCACTCCGACAACAACGGAGCACAAGAACTTGCGAGAAACCCGCGGATCCACGAACGATCAAAGCATATTGACGTGCATTACCACTACGTTCGTGATAAATTAAAAGAAGGAGAGTTCGAACTCCTCTACGTCAAATCTGCAAACAACCTCGCAGACTTATTGACCAAAGCTCTTGCAAAACCTGCTCACCACCGACTATCTAACCATATCAGATGTGCTAAGCGAGGGGAAGTGTCATGAATGCGCTTTTCACATTAGTAGTAAATTGTCATCCACGTATGTAGCATGCAGGGCTAAGGTAATGGAACTAGATAAGTGATAGATTACATACCCCAATCTCTACATTCACCTGTAGACCACTCCTAAAGGAGACTAGTTAAGGGGCTATCTGGAAGTATGTGGGATTGGTTAATCATCATGTAAATAATCTATAACATAACATCACACAATAAGATACCATTTGCACCCAAAAACACATTATTGCCATAACCACCCAAGTACAGTCTAAGCCCCCTGAGTAGTCACAACCATTCAATTGAAGATACCAAGTGTATACAACCATATACACCACCACCCTTCAATAACCCCTACATCTCTTCTTAAAGAGTTCAGTAGTCCTACAGAATATAATAGAATGAAACTGCATTGTGGTACAAGAGTACTCTTATCCTGGCCTCATTGTAACCTGCTGTGTGAACTTCTATAATATGAGCGTCGTCCACACAATTCGTTGTTTAATGAGATAAGCCTGGCTCAGACAATAACTTTACAAACTGGTCCCTCAGTAACTGTTTTGTTAATATATCTGCAATCTGTTCAGTACCTGGCGTAAATGTAACTATCAACCTATTTCTCATCACCATGTCATCTCGTATGTAGAAGTGCCTAATTTCAATGTATTTAACCTTCGATGAAATTTGGTGGTTTTGGCAAGCTCTATTGCAACCTGACTGTCTAGATATAAAAGCGGAGGCTTCGTTATTTTAACGTTTATATCTTGAGCAATTTTCTCCATCCAGGCAATTTCTTTGGTTCCTTCACTAGCAGACATGATCTCTGCTTCCATTGAGCTCTGAGCTGTGCTTTTCTGACGGTTAGCGGACCAAGTAACTGCGCCCCCATTCCAAATGACCGTTTGCCATTGGAAGGATTTCTTATCATTTTCGGTCCCCCATGTTGCATCTGTCCATACTGCCCAGATATTTGTCGTATCGGAAGGTCTGTATCTAATCCCGAGCGATCATGTACCGTTGAGATATCTGAGTAGATGCTTTGCCATGCTCAAATGGTTTGAATCGGGATCGGACATAAATCGTGCAAGTTGCCCGACGGCATATGATTTATCAGGCCTTGAACCATTGGAAATATCTAGGACAGATCCAATAACTTGTCGATAGAGGCAGACGTCATCATCTTTGAGCGTTTTATGGACATCATCTTTGGCAGTTGGCTTTAGGACTTACTGGCTGGAAGTGGGGATCCTTAGGTATACTTTTATCGTTCCCAATCGCTGAATGAGTTTTGTTGTATAGGCAGTTTGATGAATGCGAATTGTACGCTCTTGTCTATTTCTTTCCACTTGAATTCCGACGAAAGTGTCAACTGGTCCTAGCGCTTTGCAACTCCATTTATTCATGATATCTAATTTGACGGGATTTAAATTTCCGCGTTTCCCAATGATTAGCATATCATCTACATAAAGAAGTACGAAGACACCTCTACCTATAAACAAATTTGGATCAGAATCTCCGCTCCTTAAGGAAATTCGATTAAAGTTATCACTAACTTCTTTGAACCAAATATGCGGAGCTTGCTTCAAACCATATAGCGATTTGTTTAGCTTGAGGTAATTTTCCTTTCGATTGATTCCAGGGTGTTGTAAGGAAAAGAAGTCAGGTATCTCCATGTAAATCTCCTCTTCTAACTTTGGATTTAGAAAGGCTGTATCCACATCAAGCGCTTCAATTTCAAGATCGTCTACTGTAGCCTTGGATAGAAGTATCCGGAGTGTGTTGTACCGTATGACCGACGCGAAAGTCTCGAAGTAATCGATACCGTACTGCTGTTCAAATCCACGGACAACGATTCGTGCTTTTCGTCTGTCTAAGCTGCCATCACTTCTGAACTTCTTTCTGAGAACTATTTTGCTGGATATAATTTTCTTTCCAGGCGGTGTAGATCCAGTCAAAATAGTATAAGTGTTGTTGGCTTGCAGATAGAGCAATTCTGATTTAATTGTCTCTTTCCATAATTTGGGATCTTCATGCATGGCCTGTTCAACAGTAATAGATTCAAATGGAGGAGTGGGCACTTGAATTGATGACGACTCACCGGCATTAATGTGAACTGCTTGTGCAGATATTGCATTTGCTGTAACAACATGGTTGAACACAGCCTTCGCCACTCTTTTCAGCGGTCTGCCAAATCTTGATTTTAGCAGGGAGCAAGGAGTCTGCCCAATCGATTGTTCGATGGCTTCTCCAATAATCTGAGGAGCACTTTCGTCAAAGTTCATTCGCTCTCCTAGATTCTCTTGCTCTACTACCCTCATGGTGGCCTCTTCCACTACTGCAGTAGGAAGACTAGCCTCAACCATGGTTCGCGTGAGAGCTTCCTCCACGCGTTCTCGTGGCAGCTTCCTCCACATCTTATTACGGGAGTCTGTAGCTCTACCGAACCTATGTAAGTTTCTTGCCCGACCATTCTAATGGGAGCCTTCTGTATACAGCGTTGATCAGACGCATCTCGAGCCTCTCGCAGGCGAGTTAAAGGATTTTGCAATTCAGAGTTATTTTCGCTCGAACTCATTGCCCCAATTAGGTGAATTGCAGCGTACTACTTACGCGCTTGCTTAACACCTTTTTGTCTAGCTTCTATCAGCTGCGACTGGTACATCTTTGTTCGATCTAAAGGTACTTGTCTAGGTGTTAGCACATCTAGTCTATCAGGTAGAGTAAAGAGTGATATGTCAATCTTAGGAAACTCATATTCATTGAACTCAACATCAGCAGAGATTGTATCTCTTAGGTAAGCGTATCAAGTAGCTTCCAAATTTTCGTTGAAGTCATCCCTATCATGATGAATTTTCCCTCCCTAATGTGAGGTTGCCATTTCTGAGGATTTAACTCGGCAGGGTAAAGCACATCTGCTTTGCACCCAAAAACTCTGATATTTGCTAGATCTGCAGGCTTTCCATAATAAGCACTGTAGGGAGTGAATCTTTCTGGGGCGTCATTATCAGCAAAAGGTAGCGCAGATGTGGGAGCCCTGTTCTTGATCCAGGCTGCATGCTCGACAGCGTAATCCCAGAGCTGGTGAGGTAACTGTGCCTCATATAGTATAGACCTTGCTATGACGGCTATAATGCCCATCCATCTTTCAGCTACTCCGTTCATTGAGTGTTTATATGGTGGACTTGGTTCAAACGTTACACTGCTTTCAAGTAGCGTTGAAGGGCAGTACCAAATTCACTCCTACCATTGTCAGCTCTCATGTAGACAATCTTATTGCCAGATTGCAGCTCAGCTTCGGCCTTTATTTGCTTGAATGTGACTAGGACCTCGTTCATTTCCTTCTTCCTTAGTAATCTGACCCAGCACATTCTTGTTGCATCGTCTACCATGAGGAAGAAAAACCAATATCCTCTGACTGAGATGGATTGGATTCCTGAGATACTGCAGTGAAATTAGCAAAGAATAGGGTTTGAACAATTTCCAGATTTCTTGTTGAAGTTTTCTTTCATCTTTCCTGCTAAGAATGCTTCGCAAGAATTTGATCCAATCGGAATTGATCTTTTCTGACTAGAAATTTCAGTCCGGTGTATCCTATTTTCAGAATCTTATCAATATCTTTGATGTTAATATGGCCAATTCTTCTGTGCAAAATATCCCACTCAGTCTCTGTTTTGTGCCGCATTTGTTGCTGAACTTTTGTGGCTGATGTTGCTTGAGGTATTGATTTGGTTTTAACTTTAAAGACACCATCCTCTCCTTCTGCTTCAAACAAGATTGAGCCGTTCCGTGTTTATTTGACAATGGCCATCAGCAAACTTTACATCTATACCTCTCTTGTTGAAGGCCCAGACTGACAGAAGCCGCATTTGACAAACTCAGGAATAAACCATACGTCTCTTAGTTCAATTATCTTGTCACTAGTCCTAAAAGATATATTGCCATAGCCTTCGTATTGAATACTTTTCATCTGCAATTTGGACAGACTTTGGACTTCTCCATCTTTTAAGCGTAGAGAAGTCGTCCCTCATACCATTAAAATGTTCTGACACTCCAGAGTCAATTATTGTGAGAATTTCTCTGGGCTTGGTAAGTAAGGCGTGTTTTGACAGTTGGGAAAGCTGTTGCATTAGGGTTCAAAAGCCGTGTAAATTTTAGGAGTTTATGAATCCCGCTGGTGATCAAGCTCTGTATATTTTCGGAAATTGTTTTATTTTGTGGGCTTTTACNGAACTAGATAAGTGATCGATTACATACCCCAATCTCTACATTCACCTGTAGACCACTCCTAAAGGAGACTAGTTAAGGGGCTATCTGGAAGTATGTGGATTGGTTAATCATCATGTAAATAATCTATAACATAACATCACACAATAAGATACCATTTGCACCCAAAACACATTATTGTCATAACCACCCAAGTACAGTCTAAGCCCCCTGAGTAGTCACAACCATTCAATTGAAGATACCAAGTGTATACAACCATATACACACCACCCTTCAATAGGTTATCAGCTCGGTAGCCTTAAGCCTGCAAACAATTCTAGCATCCACCAAAAAACATCCTAAGTCAACCAACTTTCTTCCATCTACAACCACCACAATCATGTCCAACGATGAGAAAAAACCTTTCGGTTCCACCTTCACTATCAAAGGTGTCACACCAGCGAGACTGGATAATTATCCTGTCTTAACTGGTAGTGAAAACTATCAAGATTGGGCCGGAACCTGGGAAATAGGATTTGACATGATGGGTTTGAAGGAAGTACTAACTGGAGAAGTCAGTAAACCTGAGAAGACTTCTCCCGACTGGGAAGAGTGGAATACGGCGAACAAACTGCTCAGGGGATATCTGGTGTCTGCGGTCGATCGTTCCTTGCGGAATATGATCACCAGCGAGCAAACTGCCAGAGATGCTTGGGCCAACATCAAGGCTCGCTTCGACAGGGAAACACCATCAACAACCCTGTCGTTACTGCGAAATATTGTCGACCTTAAACTTCAAGAAAATGAGAACGTAGCCGACCACTTAAATGACTTCACCAACGCATGGGATCGTCTTTACCAAAGGTCCCTCACCTCCAAATCCAGCGTTGCACAAGCATTCCGAGATGTTACCTCATCTGATGAAGTCAAAGGCGCGTTCTTACTACTCTCACTCCCTAAATCCATGGACAACATCATCGACAACCTAGCGACAAAAGACTTGATCAAATACCAGGACATACAACCAAAGCTCTTGGACCTCTCCGCTGATAGGAATGTCGGCGAAGCTGACAGCAAAGCCTATCACGCATAACCCAAGAGGCAACAGAATGTTCATGGTGCAAATCAAGAAGTTCAACTACAAGGGGCACACCTACAAGATTGTTTCAAACTCAAGAAACATAAAGAACAACAGAAGGAAGCCAAGGTAACTAAGAAGAGCGCTTTACAAAATGAAAACGCCAAAAGAGTCTCAGAATTAGATGACGAACTTTCAGACAGGGCTTTCATGGCTAACTCTTCTTCATCCACTCCAAAAGAATGGATCCTTGATACAGGTGCCACTACTCACATGACTGGCTGCATCGACAAATTTGAATCAGTTACACCCTAGAAAATAAAACTGTACGAGTCGCCGATAACAGTTATATCCCAGTCACTGGCAAAGGTACCGTTCGTCTTCGCGCTCTAACCAGCGACGGGCGATCGCGAAATATCCTTCTAAACAATGTTCTTCTGGTGCCCTCTTTTCGACAGACTAGGTTGTTTTCATGGGAAAAATTAAGGGAGATGGGATATGAATTATTTTCTAAAGGCGACAATACTTTTATAAGGGATAAAAACGGGCAAGAGGTTCTGTGGGCAACAGCAAGGGAAAAGTCGATCGTAATTAAGTTAGAAGAAATAAAAGCTCGTTTCTCCTCCTATCGTGAATTTCATGAAGCTTTAGGACACCCCGGTGTAACGACCATCCGAGACCCTTCTAAATTATACACAGACGGTCATAACCTTCCTTCACTACCCCAGACCTTTCACTGTCCCGCATGCGAAAAAGCTAAGTCCAAGCACATTGTTCCTGATCCAATCCATGAGGATCCCAGTAACGTTTTTGAAATTATTCACTCAGATCTTTCCGGGAAATTTTCTGTTCCCTCTTTAAACGGCAAATATTACTACATCACCTTCATTGATGAAAAAACACGATTCTTCTGGGTCAGATTCTTACGAAACAAAGATGAAGCCGCTGAAGCTATTGTTGACTTTGTCAAACTTATCTATAGACAATTCAATAAAAATATCAAGCGATGGAGGACTGACAACGGGGGAGAATTCGTGAATAAAACCATCAACTCGTTCTTTAAATCTGAAGGAATAGTTCATGAGCTTTCGCCACCCTACGAACATGAGAGAAACGGACTGGCTAAGCGATTTAACCAAACGTTAACTACAATAGCCAGAACAATGATAGCAGACTTAAGCCTAAATTTTTGGGCAGAAGCCATATCAACTGCCAGCTATCTTAAAAATCGCCTTCCTCATTCACGGCTACCTCAAAATACTACGCCATATGAGGCCTTACAAGGCAACAAACCCAAAATCAAACACCTTCAACCTTCGGCAGAAAATGCTTTGTTCACATACACAAGGACTCGCGACCCTCAGGTTCAAAGCTATTACCAAGGGCAATCGAAGGAAAATTCATGGGCTACACGGAGAGCACTAAAATATTCCGAATATGGATCCCCTCTAAGCACAAGGTGGTAGAATCTCCCAACGTCAAGTTTGCGCCGCTCAATTCAGGGGAAGCGACTCACTCCCTTGAGACCACAAGCGAATCCAACTTTGAGATAAAAAACATCGAATCAACATCATTTCACCCAACCCTTCCGTCTAAATTTCCATCAAAACCAGTTGAATCTTCACCATCTGTAGATAACACCTCATCCTCACATCCGATAGAGCCACAAAATAAGCATGACTCCGAACAAACTTTACAGCAGCCAGCACAGCTTGAAACATCAGAGAATCATACTCAAGAAACATTATCAATCCGTAGCCGTCCGAAGCGGTCAACAAAGCCTATTGAGAGATATGGTTTATCCGTACACCACGGCTCAATGACACGCACTTGGAATGATAACAATTCTGAACAAAGCAGACTGGTTTCAGCTGAGAAATCTCAAATCGAAGTGGAAAACAATGCTGTGGCTCTGGCGGCAAAAAGAGCACCAAAGACAAATGAGGAGCCAAAATCTATAGAACATGCATTTCAACAACCAGATGGAAATCGATGGCGCGAAGCAATAGATAAAGAATTGACATCTTTATCTCAAAACCATACATGGGATGTGACTGATCGACCTCTCAAAAGAAATGTTGTTGGATCCAAATGGGTTTTCAAAATAAAGCGGAATGCCGACGGCTCTATCGAGAGATACAAAGCGCGATTAGTTGCCCAAGGTATTTAGCCAAGTTCCTGGCCATGATTTCAATGAAACCTTCGCACCTGTCGCTCGATATCATAGCCTGAGGATATTACTCCGAATCTCAGCCCAGAACAAATGGATCCCTCAACAGATGGATGTAAACTCAGCATACCTCTACGGCATGCTAGAAGAGGAAATTTTCATGGAATTACCACCGGGATACCGTATAACCGGAAAATGTGCCAAACTCCGAAAATGTATCTACGGCCTCAAACAATCCGGCCGAGAATGGTACGAATGTATCTCGAATTCCCTCAAAGCAAAAGGATTCGAGTCAACAACATTTGATCCCTGCGTCTTCGTGCACCCAAAGGAAATGGCATTTATTTCCATATACGTAGACGACATACTCATCTTCGGACCCCCAAACGACTTTCGACAGAACCTAAAGACATCGATCGGAAACGATTTTGATTGCAAAGATTTAGGAGACGCAAAGTACATACTAGGTCTCGAAATAATAACCAACTCATCAGGTATCCGACTTTCCCAACAAGGATATTCAAAAAGGGTCCTAGAACGCTTTGGCTTTACAAATGCTCATAAAATTGGCACACCCCTCGATCCCAACGTAACCCTATTCAAAGGAACCGAAGAGGAACGTCTCGAGAACGTCAAAGAGTATCAAGCCATTGTTGGATCGCTAATGTACCTTGTCATAGGCAGTCGTCCTGATTTAGCATATACAGTCACTCTTTTAAGCCAGTTTTCGTCCTGTCCAAACCAAACTCACCTGCAAGCCGCCAAAAGAACACTTCGATATTTAGCTGCAACAACCACTTGGGACTTATTTTATCCAAATGGAGCCTGCGAAGATCTCGAAGTCTAGGCCGATGCTTCCTATGCAGACAACCCTCATACCCGAAGATCTACATCAGGTTATGTCATTCGGCTTGGCGACGCTGCAATCTCCTGGAGTAGTAAACAACAGCGATCTGTAGCACTATCTACTACAGAAGCCGAATATATGGCCATGTCACTTGCTGCCCGCCAAATCACCTGGACCAAATATGGACTAACCCAACTGCGCCAAAAGTTTGAAACTGTACTTCACTCCGACAACAACGGAGCACAAGAACTTGCGAGAAACCCGCGGATCCACGAACGATCAAAGCATATTGACGTGCATTACCACTACGTTCGTGATAAATTAAAAGAAGGAGAGTTCGAACTCCTCTACGTCAAATCTGCAAACAACCTCGCAGACTTATTGACCAAAGCTCTTGCAAAACCTGCTCACCACCGACTATCTAACCATATCAGATGTGCTAAGCGAGGGGAAGTGTCATGAATGCGCTATTCACATTAGTAGTAAATTGTCATCCACGTATTGTAGCATGCAGGGCTAAGGTAATGGAACTAGATAAGTGATAGATTACATACCCCAATCTCTACATTCACCTGTAGACCACTCCTAAAGGAGACTAGTTAAGGGGCTATCTGGAAGTATGTGGGATTGGTTAATCATCATGTAAATAATCTATAACATAACATCACACAATAAGATACCATTTGCACCCAAAAACACATTATTGCCATAACCACCCAAGTACAGTCTAAGCCCCCTGAGTAGTCACAACCATTCAATTGAAGATACCAAGTGTATACAACCATATACACCACCACCCTTCAATAACCCCTACATCTCTTCTTAAAGAGTTCAGTAGTCCTACAGAATATAATAGAATGAAACTGCATTGTGGTACAAGAGTACTCTTATCCTGGCCTCATTGTAACCTGCTGTGTGAACTTCTATAATATGAGCGTCGTCCACACAATTCGTTGTTTAATGAGATAAGCCTGGCTCAGACAATAACTTTACAAACTGGTCCCTCAGTAACTGTTTTGTTAATATATCTGCAATCTGTTCAGTACCTGGCGTAAATGTAACTATCAACCTATTTCTCATCACCATGTCATCTCGTATGTAGAAGTGCCTAATTTCAATGTATTTAACCCTTCGATGAAATTTGGTGGTTTTGGCAAGCTCTATTGCAACCTGACTGTCTAGATATAAAAGCGGAGGCTTCGTTATTTTAACGTTTATATCTTGAGCAATTTTCTCCATCCAGGCAATTTCTTTGGTTCCTTCACTAGCAGACATGATCTCTGCTTCCATTGAGCTCTGAGCTGTGCTTTTCTGACGGTTAGCGGACCAAGTAACTGCGCCCCCATTCCAAATGACCGTTTGCCATTGGAAGGATTTCTTATCATTTTCGGTCCCCCATGTTGCATCTGTCCATACTGCCCAGATATTTGTCGTATCGGAAGGTCTGTATCTAATCCCGAGCGATCATGTACCGTTGAGATATCTGAGTAGATGCTTTGCCATGCTCAAATGGTTTGAATCGGGATCGGACATAAATCGTGCAAGTTGCCCGACGGCATATGATTTATCAGGCCTTGAACCATTGGAAATATCTAGGACAGATCCAATAACTTGTCGATAGAGGCAGACGTCATCATCTTTGAGCGTTTTATGGACATCATCTTTGGCAGTTGGCTTTAGGACTTACTGGCTGGAAGTGGGGGATCCTTAGGTATACTTTTATCCGTTCCCAATCGCTGAATGAGTTTTGTTGTATAGGCAGTTTGATGAATGCGAATTGTACGCTCTTGTCTATTTCTTTCCACTTGAATTCCGACGAAAGTGTCAACTGGTCCTAGCGCTTTGCAACTCCATTTATTCATGATATCTAATTTGACGGGATTTAAATTTCCGCGTTTCCCAATGATTAGCATATCATCTACATAAAGAAGTACGAAGACACCTCTACCTATAAACAAATTTGGATCAGAATCTCCGCTCCTTAAGGAAATTCGATTAAAGTTATCACTAACTTCTTTGAACCAAATATGCGGAGCTTGCTTCAAACCATATAGCGATTTGTTTAGCTTGAGGTAATTTTCCTTTCGATTGATTCCAGGGTGTTGTAAGGAAAAGAAGTCAGGTATCTCCATGTAAATCTCCTCTTCTAACTTTGGATTTAGAAAGGCTGTATCCACATCAAGCGCTTCAATTTCAAGATCGTCTACTGTAGCCTTGGATAGAAGTATCCGGAGTGTGTTGTACCGTATGACCGACGCGAAAGTCTCGAAGTAATCGATACCGTACTGCTGTTCAAATCCACGGACAACGATTCGTGCTTTTCGTCTGTCTAAGCTGCCATCACTTCTGAACTTCTTTCTGAGAACTATTTTGCTGGATATAATTTTCTTTCCAGGCGGTGTAGATCCAGTCAAAATAGTATAAGTGTTGTTGGCTTGCAGATAGAGCAATTCTGATTTAATTGTCTCTTTCCATAATTTGGGATCTTCATGCATGGCCTGTTCAACAGTAATAGATTCAAATGGAGGAGTGGGCACTTGAATTGATGACGACTCACCGGCATTAATGTGAACTGCTTGTGCAGATATTGCATTTGCTGTAACAACATGGTTGAACACAGCCTTCGCCACTCTTTTCAGCGGTCTGCCAAATCTTGATTTTAGCAGGGAGCAAGGAGTCTGCCCAATCGATTGTTCGATGGCTTCTCCAATAATCTGAGGAGCACTTTCGTCAAAGTTCATTCGCTCTCCTAGATTCTCTTGCTCTACTACCCTCATGGTGGCCTCTTCCACTACTGCAGTAGGAAGACTAGCCTCAACCATGGGTTCGCGTGAGAGCTTCCTCCACGCGTTCTCGTGGCAGCTTCCTCCACATCTTATTACGGGAGTCTGTAGCTCTACCGAACCTATGTAAGTTTCTTGCCCGACCATTCTAATGGGAGCCTTCTGTATACAGCGTTGATCAGACGCATCTCGAGCCTCTCGCAGGCGAGTTAAAGGATTTTGCAATTCAGAGTTATTTTCGCTCGAACTCATTGCCCCAATTAGGTGAATTGCAGCGTACTACTTACGCGCTTGCTTAACACCTTTTTGTCTAGCTTCTATCAGCTGCGACTGGTACATCTTTGTTCGATCTAAAGGTACTTGTCTAGGTGTTAGCACATCTAGTCTATCAGGTAGAGTAAAGAGTGATATGTCAATCTTAGGAAACTCATATTCATTGAACTCAACATCAGCAGAGATTGTATCTCTTAGGGTAAGCGTATCAAGTAGCTTCCAAATTTTCGTTGAAGTCATCCCTATCATGATGAATTTTCCCTCCCTAATGTGAGGTTGCCATTTCTGAGGATTTAACTCGGCAGGGTAAAGCACATCTGCTTTGCACCCAAAAACTCTGATATTTGCTAGATCTGCAGGCTTTCCATAATAAGCACTGTAGGGAGTGAATCTTTCTGGGGCGTCATTATCAGCAAAAGGTAGCGCAGATGTGGGAGCCCTGTTCTTGATCCAGGCTGCATGCTCGACAGCGTAATCCCAGAGCTGGTGAGGTAACTGTGCCTCATATAGTATAGACCTTGCTATGACGGCTATAATGCCCATCCATCTTTCAGCTACTCCGTTCATTGAGTGTTTATATGGTGGACTTGGTTCAAACGTTACACCTGCTTTCAAGTAGCGTTGAAGGGCAGTACCAAATTCACTCCTACCATTGTCAGCTCTCATGTAGACAATCTTATTGCCAGATTGCAGCTCAGCTTCGGCCTTTATTTGCTTGAATGTGACTAGGACCTCGTTCATTTCCTTCTTCCTTAGTAATCTGACCCAGCACATTCTTGTTGCATCGTCTACCATGAGGAAGAAAAACCAATATCCTCTGACTGAGATGGATTGGATTCCTGAGATACTGCAGTGAAATTAGCAAAGAATAGGGTTTGAACAATTTCCAGATTTCTTGTTGAAGTTTTCTTTCATCTTTCCTGCTAAGAATGCTTCGCAAGAATTTGATCCAATCGGAATTGATCTTTTCTGACTAGAAATTTCAGTCCGGTGTATCCTATTTTCAGAATCTTATCAATATCTTTGATGTTAATATGGCCAATTCTTCTGTGCAAAATATCCCACTCAGTCTCTGTTTTGTGCCGCATTTGTTGCTGAACTTTTGTGGCTGATGTTGCTTGAGGTATTGATTTGGTTTTAACTTTAAAGACACCATCCTCTCCTTCTGCTTCAAACAAGATTGAGCCGTTCCGTGTTATTTGACAATGGCCATCAGCAAACTTTACATCTATACCTCTCTTGTTGAAGGCCCAGACTGACAGAAGCCGCATTTGACCAAACTCAGGAATAAACCATACGTCTCTTAGTTCAATTATCTTGTCACTAGTCCTAAAAGATATATTGCCATAGCCTTCGTATTGAATAACTTTTCCATCTGCAATTTGGACAGACTTTGGACTTCTCCATCTTTTAAGCGTAGAGAAGTCGTCCCTCATACCATTAAAATGTTCTGACACTCCAGAGTCAATTATTGTGAGAATTTCTCTGGGCTTGGTAAGTAAGGCGTGTTTTGTGACAGTTGGGAAAGCTGTTGCATTAGGGTTCAAAAGCCGTGTAAATTTTAGGAGTTTATGAATCCCGCTGGTGATCAAGCTCTGTATATTTTCGGAAATTGTTTTATTTTGTGGGCTTTTACTTTTACTTGATATTTTGGATAGAGGTAGACTTTCATCCAGGTTCTGCTCTGAGCAAGCGGTGTGTCTATGTTCAAGATTATGAGACAGGTAGGGTGAATCATTTTCATTTATGTTTCTAACTTGGACATAACGAGCATCAGCATCACTCCTAGCTTTATTCATGTTCTTGGCCTCTCTGCTTTTAGATTGCTTAATGCGACAATCTCGTTCTACATGTCCTTTTCTGCCACAAGAGAAACACTCCTTTTCGTCAGTTGCCATTCCTCTATATTTTCCTTTTCGGTTAGGCTCTCCACGGGCTTGATCACGGCGATCAAAGTGCGTTAAATTGCGTCCCCTTCGATATGTACCACGTCCTATTTTTCTATTGCTGCTGCGTGCAAGATTTGCAACTTGTGGTTGAGGCGGCTGAGCAAAAGAGATGTTGTACTCGCAAGATTGAAGATAGGTTATTGTTTCTGCGAAACTTCTACCCATGTTAAGCGCGTGTGATCGAGCTGTTGACCAAATGAAGTTATCTTTAGGGAGAGATGCAATTAGCTGCTCCTTTACATCATCCTCAGTGATCGATCTAGAAGTCATTGTGTTACGGCGTGCGCTAGGGATACTGGAGATCGCCGTCTGCCGAAGGTAATGTACTAATAATTATTCAGATTATAATTGCTAACGAAGGATACTCAGATATAATCCAACCGGCGAGGTGCCAGGTGGTCAAAGGTCGGAGAACTACAGGAGAGTCGAGACACAAAGTCAAGCAGTCGAGTTGCCGAGCCAGCGATCAAGGCTGATAGATCAGGGTGAACACAAGTACGAGTATGTAAATACGAAATTGAAGACTGAGAATATCGGACTGTGAGGATCTAAAAGTATGATATTATATAAGTGCTAGATTTCGAGATCAAAGATCAAAAGAATGAAAGATTGAGAAGCTGGAGAACTACTATGTGGTAGCTCCAGCTTCCTTATATCTAACTCGAGACAGTACTTGACTCAACTAATACTATGACAAATATAGTCATGACGCCAGCCCCTCCACCTCTAACTGTCAGGGTTTTCTCGGAAACCTTCTCCTATCCACTATTCCTGAGAATCTTCTCCTTGAAACCTCTTCAAGGATGCCTGGCCATAACACATTGATAGTTTGACCCTAAGACTGCTGAGACATAGGACAAGGGACTGGATCGTGTCTACTCTCGGATCAAACTTCATGGAGGTGAACTTAGACCTCAATTCTGCAATTGTTGTTGGATCTTTGTTTGGGTCCATTTGGAGAAGGAAATTCCTTAGCCCGGCAGGATCGATGTTCCCCAGGAACCCGAGCGACTGCTCCATCAGTTGTGTTTTGATAGTGTTAGATATAATGACTTGAGTGTCGCGGGCTTTGGACAACCATTTCTCTTCCTGTACTTGAAATTTGTTGTCGTTGGTATCTGTTGAAATATCGTATATCCTGGAATGCCAAGGATAACTCATTTGTAAGTCCGGCTAATTAGGTTATCAAATTCACCTTCCTATATCATTGTCATCAGCACATTCCTCACGGAAAGTTTAATGCATATTGGCATTTATTTCACACTAGCATTCCATCAGATGATTATGTATCAAATGCAGGTTAAAGGTTTCTCGGATCTATTACCGACACACATGTATTTAGCTTTATATTTCTGGCTCATATATCTGTACGTATCTAGATTTACATCTACAGGGATCATAACTTATGATCCATGGAGATTGATAAATACTGGTCAAAAACCTCAGTTGATAAGAAATGCGCACACGCAATCTCACTCTTATCAGCTCAGTTTACTCAGAACCATACTGTTATGAATTAGTAGTAGGTAATTTGGATTGGGTGGCGCACGGACTATTTCGTAAGTTTGGTTAGGGCTAGGCAAATGGGGCGTAGATTATGTTGGTTGGAATTTTAGAATTTGCTCCTTAGTTCGAACAACTTTTGTTTTAAGATACACGACCTTATACCCTTCGATAATCAGAACTAAATGTATCTACTTGATTAACTATTCGTGATTTACCTGCACCCTTGAAATCTTTATCTTGCCGAAACTGACTCGACCTCTGTAGCTTAACAGCTCCGTAATCCAGTCCATAATTAAGATTCATAACACATACATCTCAATACAGTTATTTCCAGTCAATTCTTCCTTCTACAACTTCATACGAGACTTACTGTATCGGTCTAACCGCCGACACTGATTCTGCTATAACCTCCATATTTGCTCAAGCTCATAACTTTAACAGTATTGACATCATTGTGTGGCACGCTTGAAGAGACTGATCGAGTATTTGGACGTAAGGCTTAAAACGCCTGCGTTTATCAAGGCGATCTCGCAAGTAAACCGCCACTCTGTATAGGTTCCAAGGTCCAGGATCACAATATTTCCGCACTTAGATTTATATAGAGGAAGACCATCGTGATTGCGGGTGCCATTTAATTCTGCGGTGAGTGAAGACATTGTTGAGGATTGTTCTGAAACGGAAGCCAATGAATTATTAAACACTGGTCTCATAACCTGTTGGGATATTAAGAAGAGATTATCACGAGAGTAAGATAATATAGACGGTAATATGGGATATGCAGAGGAATGTATGGAGTGAGTACTGTATGTATGGAGTGATCAAGATGTGTAATATACCAAGGATGTGGACACCTTGCACTTGACTAGCTAGATGACTAAGCAGCATTTCCTGACACAAGTGATAGGTTTATGGTATCACATGATGTGTAGTCTGATTGAGTAAACGTCGGTCCCGAAAGCAAGCTGGCAGAGTTTTCAGCCCAGCGAGGCTGCATGCCTTTTTCTCTCCTTGTCATTTCTTTTAGTTATTGTGCGTAGCTTTATGTCCAAATACAAAGCAATTACTCTTCTATCTTTCAAGGGAGCCCTCTAGTATCAACCTGGGGTCGGTTGCAATATCTAGGGAAACCATTTCTGTGACCCCATTGTTCCGCATTGTCGCCTCTGCATTGTGTATGACACATGAAACAAGCTCGATTGCTGAGCGTCCTGAGAGTGCGCCGAAAAGCTGTTGAGAGACAACATGATGTTTGATTGCTAGCCACGCTATTTTTTTGGCTAGAATTTGCTCCAGCCCCTTGCTCAAGCAAGAAAGAAGTTATATCGGTCGCTATTCTTTAGCTGTTGCTAGGTCCTGTCCTGGTTTGTGAAGCATAATGATTTCTGCTACTCGAAATATACTAGGAAAATGAGCATGCTCTAAACACACTTGGAAGATGTTATTTACCTACCGGGCAATTGCTGGCCAGCATGCTTTTAGTAGTTGCAGTGTTATCTTGTCTGAATCTGGGGACTTGTTGTCTGAGCCAATTATGCTCATCTTTACATCCTCTAGTGATAGGGTTGCACTCCACAGGATTGACTCCATTTGTTTAGGTTCCCTCGTGGGGAGATAGTGAGCTGCGTCGAATTTAGTGAGAAGGGAGTTTCTTAGAGCTTCTAATTGTTCGAGTGGGCCTGATTTCCAGATATCCTCCGCAATTTTGAAGGGTGGATGTCAGAGCAGCTGTCACAAACCATCTCTGGAATGTCGCGTTGCACCCAGTCAGCCAAGTCATGATGTATATACAATAACGTTATTTAAGAATTGTAATGGTTACAATGTTGTGATAGCGACAGTTGCCACTCAGAGTACTAGTTAGTTGCTATGTGAGAACTGTGGACTATTACAACTTTGGTTATAGTATTGATGCTTGTGTAATCAAGGAAACTCTGGGACTGGATTTAGACTGTAGCATTTTGTCTTGTAAATTACCTATGTTTTAGAATCTAACAATTTATCTGAATATCTCGTCTTTATTATCAGCCTCTGTCTTTGTCTACGTCCTCGCCCTCGTCAACGTCCTAGTCTTCGTCCATGTCATAGTCTCTGTCCTCGTCTGCGACAGCAGCATATAGACAGTTTGGCAGAGACATAGGTCAAAGAAATGGTATTCAAGCTAAATGGTGCCATCCTAAATTTTGCATGAGGCAGTTGCACAACTACTCGGCCATAGATCCAGGCCAGAATCATAGAACACTAGATTCTGTATATCTACACATATATAAGTTATACAGAAGGCAATCCTGATAGGGAAGGATCTCGGCCTATCTTGGGTTTGGCCCATTGCATCACTTGGAAGACTTGTGAGTCTGTTGTAGCATTATCAACATGCTTTCTCCAGTGATCTATTTTTTCTGCTCTTACTGCATGCTTAAAACTTTTCCGAGCTTCTACCTGTGAAAGGATGGCACCAGAGTGAATGGCTGTCCGCACGAGTGTATCCAAAATGGGTTTATTTTGTGTCTAAAGAGAAAAACTACATACTTGTGGGATCACCCCCTTGATGTTGTCTCGCTTATAGCTGACATAATCAACTCCTAGGAGCCGGATAAACTCCGGATCCCATCTACAAGGCAATAGCCTGTAACACTACCTTGCTGTCTGGGCAGCTTCTGGCTTCATGATAATTGCAGAGCTTAAGTTTGCAGTCCTCATTCTACCATGGAGCTGTGCATTCCCCCGCTCTTGTAGGTTTGTAACCTACTACCTTGCGTGCGTCACTCAAGGCCTCTATCAAACTGGATAGCTGACATTCAATGTCACTTACACTATTCAAATGTGACGATTTGTCACGATGCTGATGATGAGGGCGGCCTGAGGCACATAGGCTCGGTTCCCCGCCAATTTTATAATGTCACCCACGTTCTTTGTATATAGTGTGTGGTAGGCAACGTCAACACCGCAAGTCACCAAGGCAAGAAATCATCCCATGAAAGTAGTCAGATAAAAACCTCTGTACCCATGGCGACAAACATAGCGGAGAAACCCCATCAAGATCTCCCTCAAAAGCCAAGGGAAACTGCTTCTCCGTGGGTGACTATAGCCCGAAAAGCAGCCAAGCTCCCGGATCCGCCAGCCAGCCTGGTAAAGCGAAGACCTGCCGTACAGTCAAAACCAGCCGGACAAGAACCTCCAGAAGAGGATAAACGACTCTTCGTTCGCATGGGACGTGAAAATCAGTGGTGGAGGCTATCACCTGTCACAATCAAGAAGCTTATCACTAAGAAAGCTGTTGTCGCACCTTCAGCAATTATAGCGATGACACAAGTTAGATCCGGCCTAGCAATGGAGTGCGCATCAGAAGCACTCCGGGAATCAATTCTGGGTATAGGACCTTTATTTCAAAAGGAGTAAATCACAATTGAACCTGCCTCAGATTAGACGTCAGTCATGGTCCCTCACGTCCCAATATGCATCCGTACATTAGACGGAAGGATCGAAGTAACCAGAGAAATGGTAAATGCGGAGTGCCAGGCAGTTTGTGGAGTCACACCAATACAGGTGCGTCCAGGCAAAACAAAACTAGGCAGCTATTCCGCTAGCTGGATCGTGCACTTCAAACAGGCACCAGCCAACCTAAGGTACAGGCTGTTTGATGAGAGTGGCCCTGCTATACCATTCTCCAGTAAACGCCCCATAAAGCAATGTCAACGCTGCTGGGGCTACCACTCAACAAGGAACTGCGTTAAATAACAGCAGTATGAAAAGTGTTCTGGTACGCACAAAGCAGCCCAATGCTCGGTGAACATACCCAAATGTTCAAACTGTGATGGACAGCACGAGTCAACCCACCTGAGCTGCATGGCCCGGCCAAGGCGATACAATGGACAAGTAACGCCTCGGAAACCAGCCAAGCTACGAGTTAGTCGAGAGCGAGGATACATAGATTTTAAGGCAGCTTTATTATGATCTCAAGAAAAAGTTGAGGCCCGCGAGGTCATTAGCATACCAGAAGAAATAATGCTTGATAATTGTCACAGTCTAAGCATAGGCACTGAGGCAACCTTATGGTCAGAGGTATTCTATTTTCAATCTATGGTGAACTATAGATTGAAAAGGATAATAATAGTTACTTTATACATGATTATTATCCAGGCCAATGACACAGTTTTCTATCCGTATATCCGTGTCCCTCCTCGTATCCCTTCTCGTATCCACTTATTGTGCCCTATTCTTGGAGGTGTTTGCCAAGTTGTAAGTCCCTGCCTAGTTTCATGCTAAGCCTGCGTTATACAGCGCAGGCTACAGGCAATTACCGGCTTACAAGCCGTCACAATATTGAGTAATACACCAAACTCTAATAAGCATAACCACAAATATAGCACCCTTCTATTTCACCATGTGAACGTGGGAAAGGGTGGACAAAACATGGATATAGCGCTGCAGCAAGCTTGGGAAGCACAAATACACATAGTTATGGTTCAAGAACCATGGACCTTGCAAGAAGACGGAGAGTTTATAACGAAAAGCCATCCTGGCATTGATAGTTTCATACCCTTTGCAAACACGACGCCGAGACCACGACCACGCGCTGTCACTTTTGTGAGAAAAGGACTTCGAGCGGCTCAGAATTCACCCTCGTCATCCAGCCAGTCGTCAGACTACTGTTCGTGCAGGTGTGTGGACTGACCTTTGTAAATGTCTATCGTGTCCCGGGCCTCAGTGAGACTCTAGATCCTCTATTATACTGGTGGCCAACAGGTCCATCGGTAGTGGGAGGCGATTTCAACTCAGTCTCACAGTATTGGCAGCCATTGACAGACCGCCAATATGGAAATGGTGATCTCATCATGGAGTGGGCCCACAGAAACGATATGCAGCTACTAAACACTCTAGGAGAAAGTACTCACCGTGATGGAAATGTGCTGGATCTAACCTGGAATAATACAACGGCGGTTGCATCAGTATCAACATGGTTCGATTGTACATCAGACCACTCCACTGTTGAAGGCTCAGTTGATACACCTGGATGCCCGGATCTATCTGGGATCCCAAGACCAATACGCGTGAGGGACTGTGATCTAGACAAGTTCGCCCCATGTGTGAAGCAATGGGTAAGGCACGGCCCCCTCAGCAGTCAAATCGAGATTGAAGACTTCACAGAGAATTTAATCAAAGTACTTCAAGACACAGTCAAAGTTGTCGGACGCGCACCCGCCGTAGGAAAGAGGAAAATAGCGCCTTGGTAGAGTGCGGACTGTAAAAGGCGACAAGTTGACTACAGGACAGCCAAAAGGACATCCGGAGATGCAGAAATGACTCGTAAGGTTTCCGAGCCGCAGTGAAGTCAGCTAAACGCGAATACTGGACAAAGCAAGTCGAGGCAGCAGAGATAGAAGCACAAGTGTTCAAACTCATGCGATGGGCCAAACCAAAGCCGAAAAAACAGCTTCCTCCTCTCCAGGTAGCACCAAACCAGTGGCTCTCAGATCCACTCGAGCGGACAATCGCACTTCGAGATTCCCTTCTTGCAAGGTTCGACGCTAAAAGCGACATAGAAACGTGGGATAACGATCAACCAGATTCTATTCCATGGAGCGGAGAGGTGTGTTAGAGTATGGAGAGAACTTCGGAGTAAGAATTGCCTGAGAACGGAGAAGAAGTTCAGTTTGCTTAATTGACTAATAGACTACAGGTATTACGATATATACAGTGGATTTACAAGGAAGAAAGGTTACCCGGAACCGACTCGACTGCAGAAAAGTGAGATCCCAGACCAGAAAAGAATTATCCACTGACTCAGAATACTGGGTCATGCCATAGAAAATACGAACAAACCAATGACTGGATTTGTTCGGGAAGAATTGGATTCAAGCAGACTCAAACGTTGAGTCTGATTGGATCAGAAGTATGGGCTCCTGCCTGAACTCAGAAATATAGTTCAGGCAAGATGCATGCAACCACATTGGTCGATAGAAAGAAATGCAGGAAGCTATATTTCCAACAAGGTGTCACTGGAAGACGTTACAGTATCTACCATAGCAAGTAAAGAAACGGCTCCGGGATATTACAAAATCACCGTTCGACTCCTCAATGCTTGCTGGAGTACAATTGGTACATATGTCAGGGACCTCTTCCAGGCTTGTTTGAACTTGGGGGTACTTTTCTACGCCGTTCAAAGTAGCTGAAGTTGTACTTTTTCCCAAAAATGGACGTGATCTCTCCAGCCCAAAAGGATGGTGTTCCATATCACTACTCTCCAGCTTAGGCAAGGGGATTAGAAAGGCTCATAGCTAAACGTATGTCCTGGCTTGTAATAAAGCACAAAGCAGTACCCCCACAACTCTTCGGTGCACTACCAGGACGCTCAGCAGTGGACTTGGTATCATGTGTAACACACGATGCAGAAGTTGCTATAAGATCGAACGAAGTCACAGCTATGGTCACGATGGACATACAAGGTGCCTTCGATGCAGTGCTACACAATCGGCCGCTCGCATGAATGCGAAGTCAAGGCTGGCTGCTGTCACTCTGTCGCTGGGTAGAATCGTTTCTCAAAAGACGAAAAGTCCTGGTACGACATGAAGAAGGCGTAACAGATGAGAAGCTCGTTGAGTGCGGTGTCCTGCAAGGATCACCACTTTCGCCACTTCTATTCATGTTATACATCTCGATTCTACTCGAGGATGGCACAACTCACGGTAGATTTGGATATGCAGACGACATCGTGATTGTCCCAGTTGGCAAAAGTCCTTCTGAAGCAGTTGAGGCTGCCCAGGTTGAAGTAGACAGGATAGTCCAACTGGCTGCGATACACATGATTAGATTCGACCCTTCGAAGTCTGAGCTCCTGGTCTTCGGGGGAGGACCGAAGAAGAAACTCGACTCATCCAACTTAACGGTTAGAGTTGGGGAACAGCTTATTATGCCTTCTCCGCATATCCGATGGCTCGGAGTTTGGCTTGATTCTCAATTATAATTCAGACGGCACGTTCAGGAATGGTGTAGTAAGGCACAGCGACTGTCCCACTTCATACGCAGCATAAACAGGGTCCATCGAGGTGCGGCTCCGGGGCCATTAATTCATGCGGTGAATGCATGTGTAGTGAGCACGACAATCTATGGCGCTGAAGCCTGGTGGCCTGGACTGACCCGAATCAAGACCAAACAAGACAAGAAAGTAAGTACTGGTGTCGGATGGCACCTCCAGCTACTAGATAGGACTATTTTGATTGCAATCCGAGCTGCACTCCCAGTGTGGCGGACTACATCAAATATAATTCTGCACCGAGAATCAAGGATCTTACCTGCAGGAATAACGCTCCAGCAGCGACAGCTCCGAAGTGCGGCTAGAATCCGCCGACTTGATAGCTATCATCCACTCGCGTCAAGGGCAGTTGAGAGACCCAAAGAGGCAATCAAGCGACTCCGACTGCGAGAGGGACAGAAAGGACGTGCCTTTAGGGTTCCAGAGCGATACTTAACACGCCTTCAGAATGGGAACCTCAATCTACCAGAATCAGAAGGTCCAGGGCAGCTTTATGAACCGCGGACCGCGATTGCTACAGCCTGGGTCAAATGCGACAAAGAGGAAAAGGCGAAGCAGATTAAGCTGTGGCTTAGAAATCTTCCCGCAGGTACGCTGTGCATCTACTCTGATGGGTCATCTATCGGCCCAGCATACTCAGCCTATGGCTACGCCATATATAGGGATAGAGGACTCCTAGCGAGCGGTGGTAACCTCCTTCCTGGAGATAAGATTTTTGATGCGGAAATCGTGGGGGCAGTTCGAGGTCTAGAGGCTGCATTAAAAATTGGAGGGAGTATTGATATCAAGGTACTCCTCGGCAATCATGAGGCGATTAGAGCCCTTGAAACTGGTAGAACAAATTCCTCGCAAGTAGAGGTAATGAATTTTTGGGAATTATGCAAGACCCGACCAGCCATAGAGGTTTGCTGGGTCCTGGAACATAGTGACATACTAGGCAACGAAAGAGCCGACGCGATAGCAAAAGCAGCACTTGCAGTAAAGATTAGGGAAGGGAATTTACCGAGACCTAGAATCATCTGGGAGGAAGCTCACGAAGTCCTGACATTTGCAGCTCTCAGACGCCAAGTCACAATCCGCGTACAGAAACTGGCGGAAGATTGGTGGCATAACAACAGAACGGACAGATATGAAGATCTGGACCTACTGATGCGAAGAAAACGCCCTCCGAAGCTAGCTCTACCTCGATGGGCATATCACCGTCTCATCGCAGCAAGGACTGGGCATGGTGACTTCGCCGGCTATCATAGACGGTTCCAACACCAGAGTGTAGAAATGCTCTGTAAATGCGGCCGAGAAACACGGCCATGGCATTTTGCAGAATGTCGCCTGGCTATCCAGAAATGGCGGACAGAAAGGAAGGAAACCCGACCGACTATAAGGGACTTGATAGGGCAAGAAGGATGGCAGATATTCTGGCGCTTTTTAACTGTAACCAAATATTACAGCAAAAATGAACCATAAACAGGGGGTCAAAAGATCAACAGAAATGCAACTTGGGACCGGTTGGCGTGGTACGAGAATTAAGGTGTAGTGCAGGGTATTAGCACCTTAGAAATGGTGATTTAATTGTTTGTTTTTTGTTCTGCGTTCCTAGTTCCTATGAAACAAAATTATAGGTAGCGAAGAGTCCTATAGATCTAGACTACCCGTGCCATGCCCTCTGGGTGCTGGGGTAGTACCCGGTCATGATAATAATTATCATATCATATCATATAACTCCGTTATGTTAAGATGCAGCGATAATTATGTTTGACCAACGCTCTTATAATTTAACAGAGTGGTTGAAAGTGATGCAACCAATTTCCCTCTTTACTAATTTTATTTCCTTGCCTTGTATTCTCCATTGAATAACATCTGTAAATCATGAGAGACAACGGGAGGCCGATATTCATGTGAACTTGGACTAGGAGCGCAAGATAATAAGATCCTGGTTTTCATTTGCTATGATGGGTCTATGTAGGCTCCAACACGTCGGATAGTTTTATATAGACTGGGCTAACCGGTACGTGAGGAATTCATGTGCTGAGCGCTGGCACGACGTTAAATATTACAAGTAAATAAATAAATGCCAAAGAATAGTATCCTTGGCGCAGTAGTCAAAAGGAGAATGGTTATCTCGTTGTTTATGACGGCCGAGTAAAGTGCCAGATTGGACGCTTTTTAGGCGACTAGTCATATTTCGGCCTCGAGAATCGATCGGGCAATCTGTTTCGGTGGTAACTTTTAACACAAATTTCTCCGATGCTTTCGGCGCGGTCGGAGGATATGGTGACAGTACTACAGTTAGGTGTGTATCGGAGGCTAGTCGAGGGATTCCCTCAACGATTTCGAATGAGCCGATCTCTAAGAGGTATCAATGGTTATTCTATTAGTTGGTTGTTAGAAACCAGCGGACTGGGTGATTTTGTTTGGATACACTGCATCTTTTTCTTATATTTCTACTTCTCATATTTTCTTTGGCAAATAAAGCCAAGCACGAATTTATTTATTTTTATTGTCTACCGGGCGAAAGCGAATGCTTTTGCCCCATCCCAGGAAGAACATGGTGACTGGTACAAAAGTAACTTAGCTTTCTCCAGTATAGAGGCAAAACGCCTAGTGTTACGGGGCGAGAGAGTATTCAAGAAAGAAGTCACGGGTCAAGATATGAACAAGATACGTAAGATGGAACGTAGACAAGATAGGATGCAAACAAGATACGGAAATCTAATAAAACGTCGCACGCCCTCTACAGACGTGAACGAGGACTACTTAAGGGTCTCCTCGGACTAGCTCGACGCTAGTGTCAATAACAACACCAGTCCTTTCCATTCCTGTACAATTGGGTTACTATGACAACTAGACTCCCCCACCGCTGCTGAGGCACATTTTCACCCTTTTATGGAGAGTCATGATAAGAACCATGACACCTAGCACCAATAGAGGTGCCGAGAAGAAAATTGAGAGACCCCAGGCTTCGGCGGAGACCGGCAAAGTTTAGTCCCTTTCTAAAGAGGGGAAAGCCATGCACGCAGGTGGCAGTGAGTCTGTATAGATTACTTACCCGTATCACATCTATGGAGTCTGTGGCAAATGCCTAATACAAATAACATTCAAATCCATATTTGACTGAACCGATTTTTTTTCATCAGTTTGTAATTGCGCATGCAGGTTTGTAGCCATGACACATTATTGGAGAAAAAGTAAAGGTCAGATAATTCAATCTAAAGAAGAGCACTCATGTCTCGGATTTCATTTGCAAGTAGCACTTTGTAGTTTTGGTAGCTTTTTCTTCAACCCAAGTCAGCCCCCATCCGTGAATACACATCCAGGGAAAATCCTCAAAAACCCCAATTTACCCGAACAAGCCTCCATCATCTGAATTTTCTACGCGTGAAATTTGATCTAAGGTATCTCCTTCCCAAGTGGATTAGGTGCCAATGCTACTCAAACTATACAAGAGAACAATACCAGAAGGTGCATCATTACACCTTCCATCATTGGCGTATATTTGATGGCCAGTTGAGATCAGATAAAGTCGACGAGGGGCATGATTGTTTATATAAGGATGTACTGGTTCTTACTGTCACGAAATAAGACGAGGTCGTTATTTGGTTGGTAAACTGATCACAAAGTTATGACGAGAGTGCGAGTAGCTATTTTACATATACTATTTCGCTTGGAACAACGCTAGTCAATGCTAAATAAGACGCATGCCGAATTGATTACGTGACACTTACTTGAAGCCTAGATAAGACTTTCGTCGGAAACAAATTGTTTGGAAGTGAAAATTTGGTTGGGTTTGGAATATCTAATCTTTGAGTCACAGGAAAACTTCTTTGGTATCGCGAAAATTGACTGAGCTTGGCCTTGATAGAATATTTCTCAACTAGATTCGTAGAAGATACCACGGACAGGTGTTCAATCTTTGTCCTCCACGCCGTGGACATATCGACAACAGAAGTCCTGTCTAATTAACCAAAACATTGGCCTTGACGCCCACCAGTTTCTCAAATTCGAAATTCTCTCGAGCCTGTCTATTCCAGCATGCTCTGTAGATATCTCCCCCCTCTCATTCCACGACCTAGTCGACTGTACTTCTCCAAGTTGCATAGCCCCGCTAGAGCTAATGTCCTCCACAAACCAGGACCCATGCTTTTTGCATTATGGCTGATTTTTTCTTTACGATTATAAACGCATTGGATTTAAGTATGCAGTGATACACGTCCGGGCGTTTCTCCCAAGTATATTTTGGGCAGCTTGAACATCTAGCCTATTTGAGACAGGAGAAAGCTGATTCGAATCCAGTAAGACCCATACACCACATTCTCTTGCGGTGTTATTATATTCTTTGGGCGATGAAAGTATACTCTGATAATGATGTGATTTTAACGCTTTCCCCGTGTTGTGTTCGCATGGAGGAGGATGCATGCCGTAATAGTAAACTTTGTGTGGTACCTGCATATGAAATCTGAATGTTAGTGTTCCGAACTTTAAAATGAGTCATTGCACAGAAAATACATATCTTCCAAAAATACCTGCGTGGGCCTTCAGGGCGTCAAATCACTATAATCTGATAGCTTGTTTAAACTACAATGCACTTTTTGTAGCAGCGATGCGAAAGGACGAAATTAGGGGCGTAAGAATAAGTGAACACCAGAAAATATTTGTTGAATATGTCCACGACGCAGATTCGATTTGCAAGCAACACATACAATCTGTTCGATCTTGTAAAACGAGATAGTGCTATTGGACTTGTGATCCCTTGATCACTAGTGGAGTGAGTGAGTGGGTTTTTAATGTACTACTTGAGTCTTCGACTATCTAGCACATTGGGCTCCTCTCTGACCCAGGCCACACCTTGTACAGTGCTCCTTGCCTCTTATGTTTCTTGAAAGATCATTGATATATTGCCCTTGATGAATAGCCATTCAGCTCAGTATTTACCCATGGAATTCAGCCACCTTTTCCACGGAACCTTCTACCCAAAAAAAATAAAAATGGTAGCAATGGAAACTGCGTGCGCGGGAAAAAGTCTCAAAAAACCTGCAGCCCCAGCCAGGCGAGGCCCAGACACCGGGACTACACGAGGTGCGCATATTCATCTATATCTCCCTTCTTCGTAACAGTCGAGGCCGACTTGATCTAATCCACCATCTCCGTATCGGGTGCTGGGTACGCTCCGGAAACTCATCGGATGGCTTTTCCTCCATGATCAAGGGTTGGTGATGAGAAGGTCTCCGACCCTACCATCTGATCTGATCGTGGTTAGCTTCATGATAATGGTGATAGGGAGTGTGCTTAGGGATGAAGACGATACAGACCGCGAAAGCGATTGGGAATCCTCATCGAAGTGAGGACTTTTTTACTCAATCTCGGCTCTGCAGACTCTACAGTGAGAGCTGGAGGTTCGTAGGGGACACCATTGACAGGTGTTGAGAATAGTCCCCCATCACTAGTGGATTTGTACCTATAAAAAAAAAAATTATTCAATCGTCCTGATTTGGCGCCTTGAGGCTCATGCAGGTTTAATCGGAAGGTATGTACTTTAAGTATGATTACTAAATTTGAATTTAAGAACACTCACACTCAGATTTCATTTGCAGATACCACTCGAGGTAAACTCTTACGGCGTATAGCCTCTTCCGTGCATACCCATTCCAGGGAAAAGCGTGGAAAACCTATGGGCATCCAAGTGTGCTTTCATCATCTCACAAATACAATAACACCGCAAGAGAGTGTGGTGTGTGGGTTTTACTGGATTCGAACCAGCTTGTTCCTGTCTCAAATGGGGTAGGTGTTCAAGCTGCCCAGAATCTACTTGCGAGATCGGCCCGAATGGTATACAAGTACACCATCCAGCCCAGATTTTTACCTATATTGGCTATACTTTGCGGCCGCACGTCCGACACTTCTCGGTAGTCTGTCATCCCGTTCCGATCTCCGGCTCTTCCTGGCAGTGCTCTATTGACAAGGTGAGGCGCAACGAATACAAAAATGTCCGCAATAATGCAACGATAAAATTCATCGTGAAACTTATTGGTAGTTGTTAGGAAATGTAAAAATGGTTATTCAAAGCTAGCTCAATTGCAGCCGTATTTAACCTATCTCATCTCTCTCATAAGATCTGAGTAACCCATTGTGTACACAAACAAGAGACGCGCCCAAATTGTGGAGAAAGTAGGTCGCGTTCTACTACATGGGTCGTGATAATTTGAAATATAGGATGTCAAGGAGGCCCATGCCACGGGGATCCGGGCGTCCTAAACAAGTAGGCTTCGCTGGGGTGGCAAGGTACCGTAAAACACAATCGAAACAGCTTGTCTGCTTGGACAAATAGATGTCAATTCGTTATCGCCCACGCCGAAAACTGGCCTTTGAGGAAAGACTCGGGACTCAATAGAACTTTTTCTCTCTTGATTGGAAATTAACAAGCCCCTCTCTCCTACTTTCTGGGTGAAAATCGTAGCGCAACTCTCCAACCCTCCCCGCGCCGGAGTTCTATGATCCCACCCCTCAAAATTACAGCGAACAAAACCTCACGCCCCTCAAGCATAATTGCTAGCGCAATCAGCCTTGTTCATTATTTCTTAATCAACTTTCACCCTCTACTATTCCATAGCAGCGCCTACTTCAATTCTTTATTATCCTTACCGAATGGCTGGACGCTTTGTGCGCGCGTCGAAATATCGTAGGTTCTATCTGTTGTTAAAAGCAAAGTTAGCAGCACCATTGAGCTAACGATCCAATTCAGGACATGTGTTCGGAAAGCCGACAAAGAAAGAATTTTGCTACGATAATCTGCGTATAAGCCGTAACGCCTGGGATACAAACATTATCAAGGTGACGATTTCAAACTTTCGGGATGAAGGCAAACGCTCACGATTGAATAGGCAAACCCAGAGTACCTTTCCGTCAATTGGGAAGCCGGTGGTGGGGGGGCATTTGCCGTTATTCCCGTATCTGAAAAAGGGCGGCTTCCGGAGCACATTCCTCTTTTCAGAGGTCATACTGCGCCAGTGCTGGACACGGACTGGTAGGTTGGAAACTAATCAATTAAATAATACCAATAACTTTCCTAGGAATCCTTTTAATGATCATTTAATAGCTTCAGGCTCGGAGGATGGAAAGGTCTTTATTTGGCAGGTCCCTAAAGACTTTACCCTCTACATCGACCCCGAAGAATCAGCAGATGTTGAGCCAGTATGCAAATTTACAGGGCATTCAAGGTATTCACAGCCATTGATAGCTTGGGAGTTTTCTGACGTTTCGTAGGAAGGTTGGACAGGTCCTCTTTAACCCTGCAGCTGAGAACATCCTAGCATCCGCCTCTGGAGACTATAATGTGAAGTTATGGGATGTTGCTTCCGGAAAATCCTACCTAAGCTTGAAACACCATGAAATCGTTCAGAGTCTCTCCTGGAGTGCAAATGGATCGATGCTGGCTACTACCTCCCGTGACAAACAGCTACGAGTATGGGATGTCCGACAAGAAAACCCCGTCTTTTCTGTTCAAGGTCACAACGGCGCTAAGAATAGTCGAGTTGTCTGGATGGGTGAGCATAATCGTCTAGCAACGACCGGATTCTCGAAGATGAGCGACCGCCAGATGGCTTTATGGGACGTTGGGAACCCAAGCGAGCCTATTGGTGGATTTTCACAACTTGATTCCATATCTGGTGTTTGCATGCCGTTTTGGGGTAAGGGATTTATCAATCTTAGTTTGCTACTGCTAATCGAATTGTAGATGATGGGACTCAATGCTTGTTTCTGGCTGGAAAAGGTGATGGAAACATTCGTTATTTTGAATATGAGAACGACAAGTTTGAGTTTCTTTCTGAGTATAAATCTGCGGAGCCCCAAAGAGGTATTGCTTTCGTTCCAAGGCGCGGTATTAATGTGAGCATCCATTACAAAACTACGATATTCTTGTTAACTTCACTAGGTTCACGAGAACGAAATCATGCGAGCTTACAAGACCGTCAATGATACATATATTGAACCTATATCCTTCACAGTTCCACGACGAGCCGAAGTATTCCAAGCAGATATTTACCCACCTGCGATAGGTCTCAAACCAGCACTCTCCGCTACTGAATGGTTGGCTGGAAATGATGGTATTCCCGCAAAAATTGATTTGGAAAGCATATACGAAGGAAATGCTCCGGTTGAAATCACAACACAGTATGTACCTCCTACTGTAGTTTCGGTTCCAGCTACACGAATGATTTCCGTGGCCGCAAAGGATGAGCCCCAATTTGCATCTCAAAAGAAAGAACCTGTGCTAGAACAGAAGGTGTCCATCTCTGCCATTGCCTCCAAATTCCAGGATGACGTCACCACCTCGGACGATGAATCCTCAAGCTTTAACAACACATCAAAACCCGGCCCCACAACGGGTACTGACGATAGCAAAGAAACGAGGACTCATTTACCTGCAGTAACCTCTATTACTAGAGCCACACCCAAAAATTTTGAACATGGGTCGCATAACATGCCAAATCCTATCCAATCTAAACCAGAAGACAAAACAAACTCTGCCAAATCTGACAAAGATCCCTCTGATAAGGATCTACAAAGCTCGCTGGCTCAAATTAAAGATCTTTTGCAAACGCAGATCCAGACGATAAATAGTCAGAGTCAACAAATAGGTCGTTTGGCACAAGAAGTCGATACATTAAAAGCTAAGCTTGGTTCGGGATCCCAGGAGCAGAGTGAGAGGATTCAGCAGTTGGAACGAGAGTTGGAAGCTGCGCGAACCTAAATCTAAATAATTTATAAGTACAGTCTTAACGACAGCACTACGGCTTCGTAGCCCAATTTCTGTAACGAACTGAAGTCTGAATAGTAAGAAGTTCAATTTAACGAGTTATAATTAGGAACGGATATGTGAGAAAAGGCAAACATTGTTGGGGTCTTCAGCACTGGGTAATATTTCAACACAGCGCAAATAAAGGTGCAGTGATTGACGAGTGCCACGACTTAGATAGCCTTTAAAATTTTGTTCTATTGACAGATAAAGATAAATCTTGTGACGTGCATCCTGCAATATTTCTGACCCGTCCCTAAGTGCGAGCCTTCACTGGCAATTAAAGTGATGACCACTCATCCAAGATTGGCTGCACTTCCCCCATCAATTGCACAAATAAACCCAGAAATAAATGCATGGTATGAAGCCTTTGTGTCTTCATAATCGACTCGAAATAAATTCGAATGCTCAAACCCCCTTGAAGTCATGATTCTCTACCAGCTTAGGCTTAGCTTTCCACTTGCTGCCTTGACTAGACATGGCGATCCAGAAGATCATTATAGCCGCTTTCAGCACAATAGTTATCTCCTGTCGGTAAAAGTATCATATTTGGGCGTTATGAATTATTCTTAGTAATTGTAGTCTTCAGGATTTCGTCTGAATCGTGACAGGGATCTGACTCAGCTCATTAGCATGGCGCTCTTTTTTAATAAGATTTTAATTGTGTGTGCAGCCATCTAGCTATTTCACAATATCCGAGAAAATATACAGAAATGATGATTCAATATACAAGAAGAGCACTCATGCCTCGGATTTCATTTATAATTACCTCTGCAAAGTTGTAATAGCTTTTTCTTCACCCCAAGTCAACCCTCATCCGTGAATACCCACCCAGGGGAACGTCTCAAAAGCCCCGGATTATCCAGACATGCCTCCGTCATCCATAAAATTTTCTCCGCGTGAAATGTGATCTGATTTGTCTCCTTTCTGAGTGAAGTAGGTGTCCAGGCTACTCAAACTATACCAGAAAACATCACCAGGAGGTGAACCACGGCACCTTCCATCGTTTGCATGTTTTATAGTGTCCGCTGCACTCTCGCGATCGAAGTTTTAACGCGCACACAAAGCTCAATTCATAAAACCCCTTGCCAAAATTCAAAATTTGACATCTGTTGAGATTGTATCCATCCTTTATCTCATCTTATGAACTTTTTCTGACCCCTCTCACGCCTACCCAAAGAACTGTCTCCCAGATTTGTGCGCCACGCTTTGTTTCCTCCGTCGGGTATAAGTAAAGGCGTGGGCGTGTATTTGGGGGCTAGCTGAGGCCAGAGAATAGTTGATGAGAGATATGGTCATTGAAACGAGGATGTACTTGTAAACTTGATGAGACTTAGGTAGGAGTCGAACTTGTTGAGAGCGAAAATTTGACATGACGGAGAATTTTGAATCATTGCCTCGTGGGCCAACTTCTCTGGAATTGCGTAATCTCACTGAACTTGGCTCTGGGAGAATATTTCACTCCCAGGTTCGTAGAGGACACCACGTACAGGTGTTCAGCCTTGCTCTCCGTGAGGGCCGTTCATGGTGGTAGATTTAGAAACCAAGGATTCCATTACTTGAGTTACGCCCAATAGGGGAAGGGATTTCCTGGCATGTTAAAGGTACCAAACCAAACTAAATAGAAAGCAACAAAGACCACCCGATATTCATAACAAACCAATCAATTACTTTCGCTATCTTTCGTACATTTGTGATACTAAAAGAATAACTTAAGCAAAATAAGAACTATCTCTATGGTTCTCGGGATATACAGTGTAAATTAAGCCCTTACCACTTTGGAATACCCCAAGGCTTATCTTCAATTCTTTTGTAAATGTGTTAGGGCATAACAGGGATAACACACTCTTGATGCTGTATCAGGCTAGCCATGTTGATTGTGTGGAAGCGAGATTGAGTGTGGTACTTATATAAGACTTACTCTTGTCAGATTCTTAAGCTAGTTAATCAAAACCCTATTGAACCTACTTTCTTGCTTCCCTTGCACATTAGTACTCTGTCGATGATAATTACAATGTAGGGTGCTTCTTTCCAACAGGTTATGAGCCCGGTTTACGCCGTAGCTCATAGGTTATTCAACTCACTCGATATTGGCGCACAATAGGACCGTGAAGTACAACAGGACTATACTGAAAGTCGAAAAGCTGCACAAAAGCATTCATGCTAGAATACTGTCTTATAATAGGATTGTAAGCGGGATTTCTGAGCGTTCAACCTTGGCTGGGGGCCAATTTTATCTTACAATTCATCACTTGACAACCTCGGGACTTCAGCAAATACGACTCGAATTCTGTCAGGTATCTGGGTGTCTGACCTGTGGCAGACAATGTGTATTTGAGATTGAAGAAAAAAGATAACTCAGTAAAAACAACTTGATTCTATTTTCCCGGAAATATAGATCTATATATACAAATGAATATGATCATAAGGAAAATAAAAGACTTGACCATCAAACTAATTTTAGGTCATTCTAATTGTAAAAGGTTTAAGGAATTCAGAAGTACTTGAAGTCAATAACGCAATGGAAATGAATAATTTTTCCTTGGGGAAAGCTAAACTACCGTATCGTATCCTGTCCTTTATGTCTTCCGCGTACGCCAGTATTAATTCCCCCCTTTAGCCATATAAGAATTAATCCTTTCTTCCGGCTCTCTTCCTCGGCCCCTGAGAATCATCCTTTCTCCCTGGCTCTCTTCCTTGTATCGTACTCCCTTTAATACCCCCTTAGAGTCCCCTTTCGTCTATCCAGGAGCGTTGCTCTGCCCCTACCCTACCTTGTAGACGGAGTGGTCCTAGTGACCAGTCCCAATCCGGGCAAAGCCCGTCACACTAATTGAATGATGTCGAGTTAAAAAAGTAATTTGCCGAAAATAGCTTTGTAAGATTGCGAGGCTGAGCATACCTAAACTCAGCCCTTACTTGCAACAACACAAACAAGTAAGCTTTAGTGTGATTCTCATCAACCAGCCTATGTTTAGCAATCTTGGCCGTTACCTGTCTCCTATTCTATTCTAATATTTATGCACATAGCAAATAACTTATTCGACAAATTCACCAACTAACACAGACAATCCGACCCAAATTGTCAAACACAACACATCACAATGGAAGATGCCGGCCATTTGGGGGAGAAAAACTCTCCAAGCTTAACCATGAAAATTGGTTTAGGCAAATGAAAGCAAACTTCGAATGCAAAGGAGTCACTCACATTCTGGGTGTTTGTAAGGATTCCTCTCCCGATCCTCCCGATCCTTCCTTCGCCATATAATTTTACCCTTCTTCTCATGTTGTTATGACAACAGTATAATCCTTTACATATGGGATCATGTTGATATTAGGTTAATGTCTATGTTATGATGAGCCAGTGGAAGGAAAGCAGGTATATATGATGGCTTAGTCTGTAACTTTAGAGTTCTTCACGCTTAGTTTTCTGTCATACCCAACACCTCCCGATCATCTCCGGTCGCCTTTAGTACCATTAGTCAACACCAGTTTTCGCTCGAATCTTTAGTCTCTCTAGATAATTATACTACCAAATTCAACCCTTTAGTTTCTCTATGTGATCTCGAGTAGACCTTCAGTCATCTCTCGCAGTCTATCTAACCTCTATTCCACTACAATTACGCTTCAGTCCGTACGCCTTTTCTCCAATCTGACAAGAGGTATCTAAATATAGCCTACATTTACAGTGGCAATAATACTAGCTTAAGGTTTGTTCTGCCACACGGGTAACGCTTCCGATATCCTTGGCACTATCCTTTATGTAGTCTCAGTGACAATTTTGTATCCATTTTAGTTAGCTGAGAATCCTACGAGTGATAGAACATGAAGGTTGCCTTTGATAGCCATCGAAGGCTACAGGAATTATCGGCTCACAAGCCGTCACACTGGAACAGACTTTGACCAAATACACCCAAGTTGCTGCGCCAGACCCGTCAATGTCAAGAAAGACCATTGTTGATGAAGTGGCACAAAAATCCCAGAGCAAAACCATCTTCTTGAGCGTAGAGAAGAAGACAAAGTACTCGAAAGACGCCGGAACAATAAAGGTGTTGCTTCTCAAGGGGTTGGACAATGACAACCAAGCGCTTCTGGATGAGTATGAGACTCCGGCGGAACTTTGGAAGTATCTAAAGTCAAAGTACTCCAAGCCTAGTAAGCTTGCAGCCGCGCAGTACACCAAAGAGCTGAACAATTTCGAGTTCACATCTGGGCCTACAATAATGGATGCCTACAACAAACTGAAAGAGATCAGAAGAAAAATTTTCTCTGCCAAGTCATCAGCAAAAGGCCAGTACAATTGAGGATCCCGGATTGATAGATCTATAGGTTAGTACGAGGCTATCATAAATAGTAATACTTATGTAATGTTGTCATGTCGGAGTCCGGGCGTAAGATAAGGAATACTGTACTTATATAGACGATACCCTGTATGAATGGAAAATCAAGTTACATCTAGTTTCAAGCTCTACTAAACATATTGGTAGTTTGGAGCCACGAGACACCCGTAACCTACACGATCTTAAAGCTAAGCTTATCTCACATTTTACACATTCTAATCCACTAGGAACCTCAAAAAATATTTTTTGAAGAGAAACTCTCAGTTCCATTTCACAGCTAGCCACTTTAAATAAATTCGTTTGAAAATGGCAGAAAGTTCTAAAGCTACACCCGAACATCCAACAATTCTCAGTTTGAACAAGAAGTTGCAGGAGAGCAACAAAAATATTGATATCAGTATTGGAGCATTGGAAAAACGGATGGACAAAATGGAAATCATGACTACAACTCGCTTCGATAGAATCGAAGACTTATTGCAGCAACTTGTATCTGACAAGATCAAAGAGAATCCGATTAAAGATACTAAGCTATACAATAAGGTTGTAGACTCCAGCGCCTCCAAACAAACTTCACCACAAGAATACGGAAAGTCTTTTCCCATGGAAGAGATCACCACCCTTAATTCTGAAAAAGTCTTCGCTATCCGCAACAGACCTTTACCTACCACGACATCCGAAATAACTGGAATTATCAGCGCGTCTAGTTACTTGAGTTGCCTTATTAAGAATTTCTCCAAATTAGCAGGCCCTCTCAAAGATCAATCCACAGGACTAAAGAATAAGCCGGTTATACTAACTCAGGAAGCAATTGACTCGCGGATATCTATTAAAGAAGCTATGTCAAACGCCCTACTCATCAAGAATTTCGACTGGCGCCTATCAATAGTTGTTGGGACAGACGCGTCTCAGAAATATCTCGGTGCCTTACAATTGCCACCTCACGATCTCACAGTTGAGGAAGAAACAAAAGCTATTCTGCACCCAATAGCTTATTTCTCTCTAAAGCTAAACAATACGCAGCAAAGATACTCCGCTCAAGAATGCGAATTACTTGGAATTCTCCTGGCATTGCAACATTGGCGACACTGGGTAGAAGGAAGCAATGTCACTGTTATAACAAACCACGAATCACTCAGGTCCATTCAAACAAAAGTTGAGCAGCCAGCGCGAATCCTTCGATTTCTCGATTCTGTTGAACACTACGGTATACGTATTCTGTATAGAAAAGGAAAAGCGAACGTTCTCGCGGATTTTCTCTCTAGACCATCAGAAGAAGCTTACCCTTTGGAAGAAAACGAAAGGGATACTGGAGTAGAATTAATAGATGACCCTAATCTAACCAAAACGCTAGATCTGCCAATAGTAAAAAACCCTGAAGAATTAAATCGCGTTGACCTTAGTTCTATCTATGACTTCTTATCCCACGACCAACACTTACCGACCAATCTCCGTCCGGCATGGGTTAATAAAAACTTCGTAATCTATGATGCTAAGCTATACCGAGTTATAATGAAACCAATGAGTGATGTCGGCGATCCGCCAACTTCGTCTGGGAAATTAGTCTTTCTCGAGGTCTTAGAATATGAAGATTTGATCAACAAGTCAAGACAAATACACGAGAATTTAGGTCACCCATCTGTTGGTACAACGATCCGCCAAACAACCAAGACATACTGGCATCCTCAACTTATGTCAGCCGTACATGAAGTCATTCGCACATGTAGATCTTGCCAACTTCTGAAATCTCCTGATCCGAGCATAGTTGACCTAAGACCAATCCAACCAGCACCCCCACTTACCCGCTGGGGAGTAGATCACACGCAGGTAGGTTCACAAACTCTTCTCAATGCAGTTGAGTACGCTATGGGATGGCTGGAACCACGAATCGTATCTAACGCTGAATTTGCTAATACCGTCTCTTTACTTTTGCACATATTTCATACTTTTGTAACACCTAAGCAAATTATAAGCGACAATGCCTATTGCTTCAGTGGACACGAAGCACAGAAGTTTCAGATAAAGCACGAATTTAAAATGTCTCATACTGCTCCAGCTAGACCTCGAGGCAACGGAAAAGTAGAACAAGCCAATGGTGTTCTCAAGGGAATACTGGCTCGTGCAATTATTGATAACCCTAAGGGACCACTAGATAGATCACTAGCGTGCGCTATCTATATATAATTGCTGTATATCACCCACAGGTTACAGTCCTTACTTCCTACTCTCTGGAACACAAACTCCGGAAGCAGAACTTCAATACCCAATATACACCCGAGATGCCACCCAGACAGAAGAACAAGAATGGGTTAAGGAATTGGTTAACTTCCAAGCTGCACCTAGTCTTAGATCCAGTAATAGGAATATATGCCCCCGGTGCCTGGGTACTAAGAGTCCGACAAAGAAGACATAAATTTGAACTCTTCTATGACGGACCTTGAGCCATCGCCAAATGACATTCCGGTAACACATATTCTCTGGTGTCACCTGGAGGATACAAAATGACAAATCGTTACAATGGATCCAACCTCTTCCCAGCATATACTTGCGACGGTCATCCTGTACGAAGCTTGTAGTACGGAAGCCAAAGAATGTTAGACCAGGATAGGAGACAGTTAAAATCTGCAATGGGAATCTAAGTATATCAAAAAGCAAACCTTGAGTTGAGGACAACTCTTAATTGAGAAGAGGAGTGATTGAGGATCCCGGATTGATAGACCTATAGGTTAGTACGAGGCTATCATAAATAGTAATACTTATGTAATGTTGTCATGTCGGAGTCCGGGCGTAAGATAAGGAATATTGTACTTATATAGACGATACCCTGTATGAATAGAAAATCAAGTTACATCTAGTTTCAAGCTCTACTAAACATATTGGTAGTTTGGAGCCACGAGACACCCGTAACCTACACGATCTTAAAGCTAAGCTTATCTCACATTTTACACATTCTAATCCACTAGGAACCTCACAATGACGAGGCTTTATTACTCTGTTGGAAAATGAAGTATAATCCTATTAGTAACAATTACCTTCATTACGTAAGGGTTCTCAACGCAATCCCTACATCCGCTATTTACACTCTAGCTCCATCTCCCCTGTAAGATTTGCACAAACAGGTACTAGTGTGGCTCTACTTCTATGACAAGGGAATACAGTGTAAATGATTGTCTACTACAACTTACTGATTTTTACTTAATTATATTATTACGTCGTTTTTTATGGTCTTGATTTATATCTTTTTATATATAAACAAATAATCAATTCACTCTTCTCCGCTCTGCTTTAAGTGATCCTTTACCTCTTTCTACATACTCAGCCTCATCTCTGCTCTTCCAAAAGTCCACCAGTCGACGCTCGATTCTCTGAGCATTAACAATGAGCTTTCTGTCAATGAACAACTGTAATATCTCGAGAACAAGGAAGAAATGCTGAGATTTTCTCCCGAAAATGAGCACGCTCATGCCTGGTTATCATCAGGCTGCTGCCTAATAAATAAGGCTTGAACTCTTCCAACCATCTTTAACACCATACATGTTATGAACCACTTTACAACTCATTAGACCCAAGTTTAGGCCTTGGCCCAGTTCATGCCAATCTATTCTTAAATGACTAGTTTAGATTACAGAAATTACAGCTCGACCACCAGCTGTGAGTCATCTAAGCCACATGCATCATAACTATTTTAATAACTTAAATTGCTAACATTAAAATGAAGCTGAATTAAAATAGACAGAGATGCTGGTATTTGTCGGAGGACAGGTCATGATCTATTTTGAGAATGGTATGAAATGAGGGAACGAGATCATAATCTTGTAAATAAATAGAAGCCTTTCTGTCATGTCTCTTCTTGTTACTTTAAGATTTTCACTTGTATCTAGCTCTGAGTTCAGTTTGAATAAAACGACACTTTAAGAACCTCACAATACCGCACGAACTCGTACAACAAAGAGTCGTCGCCCAAAACAGCAACAGAGCCAAGATTTCGATGTTGAGATGATTGATGCCATAGAGCGCTATCTCTGCTTTGGAAATCATCTCATCGTCAATTGTGAATAGCTTGGGTGGGCACTAAATCAAGTAAGAAGAGAAAAAAGAGAAAAAGAAGCTGTCTAGTTCCAGAAGGACTCACGCTGACTCAAAGGAAAAAAGCTCCAAGAAATCTCGTGGGTTTGTAGGAACAAATGTCGATAATCCTTGTTTGACTTAGTTATGTATCATATGATGACGAAGATGACAATCGTTTTCTAAGTCGTGTAAATGATATGTCTTCTATGAGTAAATATATTTGTGTTGTTATATAGAAATAAGGTACAAATTATCTAGAAGATGATCAAGTAAAACTGGTTGTGATGTCTGCTCCAGTCCCCTCCAATCATCCAGATCATGTCCATATATAACCATTTCTATAACCGCTCCTTAGTCATTTAACCAAATATCTACTAGCTCTAGATTCCATATACAGGTTTAGATCAAATCACACATGACACTAGAAAGTTACATATATCTCCTTAATTACAGTGTTCGTATGATTAAGCGTCCTGTACGCGTTTCTTCCCTTGACAGTTGTATACTCGCGAGACACGCAACTAGTCACGACCTGACATGTCATTACCCTGTAATAATAATTGACATGGAACCTCTTCGGGTGTCTCAGCGCAAGCATCAGATATTCCTTAGGACCGAAACAGTAGCCTGGAATATACCTGTACTTCCTTACGCTTCACTTGTCGTAGTGTAATCGAAACAATCCTCGTCATCCTTGGAGACATGCTCTTCTAGCTCATCATATGAATCTTTTGTGGAGACATCTGCCCTCACAAAAGAGCAAAAAAGAAAATCATAGGACCATTAGAAAAGCTCAAAAAGAAATGCCAAATCTAGGTAAGAGGAGGCATACTATGGTCAGAAGCTCGTGGGACTGTTAGAGTCGAGGCAAAAGATGGATCTTTCTGCTATCTGAAGGATTGTTTGTTCGTCTCTGGGCTTGAGATTAATTTAATTTCAGCTCAATGTTTGTGCCGAGATGGTATTGTTGGGATATACAACTAAGAATATGTATTTTAAGAAACTTGATGAGTTCTTTCAATTTAGAAATGATCATAAAACTTTTCTACACGCAAAGCAAAAGAATGGCTTATACATGCTTAAGTTCATCTTCTCAGAAACTCCAGAGCTAACTTTTGTTTCAAACAAAAGTAAATCTGTCAAATCTACAGTGGATACTTATTCTCAGGGGGAATGTACAGATGAAGATCCAGATATATTGGAACATGATGAGGCTTCTAAGTCTCAAAGGATGAGATATTGACTAATACATAGAAGATTTGGCCATTACATATCCTAGGCTTTACGTCACTTTCACGAAGTAGCGAGCGGAATCAAAAAGATTTCCATCCCTGAGAAAGAGAAACGGATTTGCAAATCTTGTAAAATAGGTAACATTGTCACAGTTTCAGTACAAAATGCGTGGGAAATCTTGTAAGTGCAGTATATTAATTATAATTCTCTGGAGAGAGAATTGCTCAATATAAAGATTACATATATATACATTCTACATAGTTACCCTTCGAGAAGATTCTCCCTGTGACCTGAATTACTGAGACTCTTCGATAACTACCTAGAAGATTCTCGGTACACCTGTCATTCCCATGAACCTTCAGTATGCTTCCAGAAGGTTCACTGAGAATATTCGAAGTCTCGTGGCCTCCTAGACCCTTCCATAATATTCCCCTTGTGCCATTGCCTACTCTAGCCAGCGTAGGCTGCAGGAGTCTTTCGGCTTAACAGCCATCACAAAGATGAAGAGAAAGATAAGCAAAGAACTTGAGGCACATAAAGATAAAGTTCTCGCCCAAATCTCCATTGAAATTGCGGGTCTGTTTGTGATGTCTATTCATGGATTTGAGTACTTCTCACAGATAGTCAATATCTACTCAAGGAAGATCTTGACCATTCCTTTGAAAACGAAAGATCAGGCAATCTCTGCAATGTATAGAAGGAAACTTTTAGAGGAAAGAAAGACAGGTGAAAAACTAATTGCATGTAGGTCAGACAATGCACCAGAATTGAATATCATGGACAAATGGCAGAAATAGGACGGTGTAAGTGCCTAGTACACTATAATTGCTTCTTCACACCAAAACAGTGCGGCTAAACAAGCTATTCAAACAACAAAAAATACGATAAGAACAATGACTCACGCTGTTAGTCTTCCTGTAGAATTTTAGTGTTTTGCTGCAGAAACTGATGCACATGTAGGAAATAGACTAGCACACAGCCCCAAAATTAATGGGAAAAAGACATCTCCAGAGGAAGCATACATTGGGATAAAGCAAAAATCAGACCATATAAAAGTCTGGGGGTGTATTTGCTACATACATGTAGACCCAAAAACAATCCCTTTGAAGCAACTTCATAATAAATAAGTTAACAGAGGAAGATAAGCAGTCTTTTTGGAGTGTAGTAATGAAACCACAACGCAGTATTGGTATTACTCGGTAGACTTAGGTTACGTTCAAAGATCAAGTTCAATTGAGTTCAATGAAAATTCTAAAGGTGGCAGGTTGGACTTGAGACTCAGAAATTTACCTAGCCAGGTTACTGGGCAAGGGACAAACACAGGCTGAATTGATTGAAAGCCACGCAGTAGACCAAGAAAATTTTCTGACAACAATTGACTAATCATTTGTCTCCAAATGAGCAAATTGAAAGCCAACCACTCAATCTCGAGCAACCTTCTACACAGGATATAGAACTGGTCGATGCACCAGAGATAGCGCCATCACCAAAACTTCCAGCTATCCAACAAGAACCAGTAGACAATACCATTAAAATTTCAGGTGATAAAATCATGTTTGAACTCACAACAATAGCGGAACCATTGGCAATTATCAAAAATGATGAAGCACTCAATGAGAAAAGTAAAGTAACTGTTGCCTCTGATAATGCGACTAGTTTAACACAAGTTACTACTTCTAAAGGTGAAAAACGTCGAAAAGAAAAGAAATCCTCTGGACAAAAGAAAAAGATAAGCAAGGACAAGGCTCATGGAAAAGAACAACAAAGCCGAAAAGTTGATGAGCTGGAAACAACAGAGACATCGAAGGAAACTCAAAAATCAGACATAGCCTGCAAAGAAATAAACTCTCAGCTGTCTACTAATAACAAATCACTTCCTTTAGAGTCATCTAAAATTAATGAGGCAGAGGTGACAGCACAACTTCTATCAAAGCATGTAGAAAGTCAAGAGACTATGGACCTTGATTCAGAATCAGAAGATGACTATTGGACAACAAAAAAAAGTGGAGGATTATACAAGAATTGAAAAGAAAAATAACAAAAAGAAAGTTGTGATACCTGCTTCTAGGTATTTATTTAGACCAAGGAAAAGATCTGGGAATGGTGATGAAGATGAGCGTCAGGCAAAGCTTATTAAAGCAATGATATCCTTCTTGAAAAACCAGAGGAATAAACTCGTAAAAGAAGACCAGCGTGAGCATGTGCTTGCAGCAATGGCACAGCCTCAAATATATAGGAAAAAAGTTCGAAAAGGCATTTTAAAAGGATTGTATGCTCTATTTTGCCAAATTCCGGACAATGATGAAGATTATGCACTGCAAGCTAAGATAATCCAAGGTATAATAATTCCTAGGACATACAAGGAGGCCATGAGAAGCCCTCAAGTAAAAGAATGGGAAGAAGCTGTTAAGAAAGAAATAGACCAGATAATCATGAATGGTACTTGGGAAGAAATTTTGTTACCAAAAGGAGCAAATCTGGTTTCAACAAAACGGGTTTTTACCATAAAAGAGACTGTTAACAGAAATATTGAAAGATTTAAAGCAATACTGGTAGCAAGAGGTTTTAGCCAATTGCAGGGAATTGACTACACGGAGACATTTGCGCCAACTGTCCAAATGGATAAATTTCGCATATTCCTTGCCATAGTAGCCAAAAGAGATTTGGAATGCTACCAATTTGATATTAAAAATGCTTTCACTGAGTCTCAATTAAAAGAAGACATATTCCTTTCCCCTCCAGAAGGTGTATTAGTTACAAATGGGAAAGTTCTGAAAGCACTTAGAAGCCTCTATGGGTTAAGGCAAGCTGGACGCAACTGGAATTTGTTACTGCGTGACTTCATTGTGCACAAATGTGGTTTTAAGCAGAGCCTCGCTGACCCATCCTTATTTGTTCAAGAAAAGAGAAAGATTTACTTAATGGTTTGTGTTGATGATATTGCTGCTGCTGCTGGCAAAGAGATGAAACAGATTGATTGTTTTTACAAAAATCCGTCACTGAGATTCAACGCCAAGAACCTAGGGGAGATTTCAAAGCTTCTAGGCGTCAGAATAACAAGAGATTGACAAAACTGAACCATCTATTTAGACAAAGAACAGTACCTTGATAAGATGCTGACAAGTTTTGGGTTTCCAAATGACAAATACACAGCAAAGAAAATATCAGCAGCTGATTACGAAAATCTCAGACTGTCACGGTGGCTCATGGGTCAGGTACTAAAGGAAAGATGTTATAGTTATGGGTTAGGATGTATCACCATGATGCTGACCTTTGACTGTTAGGAGAGCTTTATTGGGAATAAAGTGTGGAAAGATTTTGATTAATCTATGCTACAATACGGGGAGTTCCGACCCCTATTTATACTATAGGCCCGCATGAATCACAGAAATAAACCCATCTAATGTTTCCTCATGCAGTGCTAGCATAACACACCTAATGCAAGGTGTGTCATGCATGGTGAACATGCCAAGGGCACAACAAAAGAGAATATAACTGTGTTGCGCAATAGTAAGAGAAGAGAAGTCTAAATACAAGAGATATCTATACATATGTTCTAGTCTATGACGCTAGCACTTAGTCCCGTGACACAGACCAACATCACTGTCAGACAAAAAGTTTGATATCAAGCTTTACCAGCAGATAATTGGTAGCTTGTGTCATGCACCAAGGGCCTATTCTAAAACAATAGGAACTATGTACAAAGATATGAGCCATTGTTTGAAATTAACACCCTGGATGTTTGAAGTTTCCCTAGGATTGGAACAACAAAGGTTCTCACACCTGAGTCACGACTGGGGTCAGTAACAGTCACCTCATTGAGCATGTTTGGTGTACGAGACTCGACTGGAACATGGAGAGATGTGATACCCGTCGGGTATAGTTTGACTCACTGACCCTGTTCTCATTGTAATTACTGGAGCAGGGAACTAGGCTCGGGGTTGATACTTGGTTTGGATTTGGATTGCTGAGATACGTGTATATAAGCTGTCTAGGAGCCTCCAAGACAGGTTAATTAATTCAATTTATCCTATATTACACTTCTCTTTCTACAGCTTACTATATTTTCTTCCGACTCATATGGGTATTATTCTATTTGTAAATTGCGCACATATTCCTTGAGCTGCCTTACTTATCAAACTCATACCAATTTTTCAACAGCCATTCTACTATATTCTATTCTAATCTTTTGTGTTCTGTACTTTTCTAGACTATTCTATTCTGTATGAGAGCATACTGGAAAGTTCGAGAACAATAGAGAGGAATATAAAATGGGTAATTGGGATGACTATGGTTTGGCAGATTATAGTCTTGTATTCTTAGGAACTCTTTAGAAATTATTGAATCTTGTCTTATGTCAAACTCTTGAACTCTTGACTCCTCGTAATACAAACACCTCTTGTACCCTTGACAGCTTGATGTATTTGATGACGCTTATACGTCTGGATATCGCATTTTTCCTTGGATATCTAGCTAAGTATATGAGTAACCCTGAGGTCCATCATGACCAAGCCCTCAAAAATCTGATGAGGTACTTACGCTCCACAATTTGACAAAAATTAAGGTTCGGACCTGGAATAAGAGATCATGATAGCCACTTTATCACCTACACCAATGTAGATTGAGCAAATGACAATTCAGATAGGAAAAGCATTTCTGGGGGAGTTGGAATGTTCTATGGAGGACCATTTTGCTGGATGTCGAAAAAGCAGTGGTCAGTAACACAATCAAGCTATGAGTTTGAGTACATATCTGTCACAGGCTCATACCTGGCTATCATTAGGCTGCTGCCTAACAAATAAGGCTTGAACTCTTCAACCATATTAAACATCAAACATGTCATGAACCCCTCCACAACTCATTAGACCTGTCACGGTTTCATAACAAAATGCATGGGCGATCTTGTAGGTACAGTATATTAATTATAATTCTCTAGAGAGAGAATTCTAACAGCTAGTGACTACAAATATATATAATCCAGAATACTCCTCCTTCCATAGGATTCCCTCTATGACCAGAATTGTTTGGATTCTTCAACAACTTCCTAGAAGATTCTGGATGACACCATTGATCTAATTGCCTGCGCTAGCTAGCGTAGGCTACAGGGATAATTAGGCTTAACAGCCGTTACAATCTCCCTTCTCTTCCTCAATGAGTAAATATTTTATTTAACTTTCTTATTTAATGCTTTTTTTTTTTCGTCGTTCCCTCCGCGTTTTCTGGACATGAGGCTCGGCCTGGCCAACGTATCTACCTGAGTATATTTCTGAAGGGCCATCATTTGAAGTTATGGGACCATAGGTCTCTTCAAATATCTTTAAAGCTTCGGTGTCTGCCACGTATTCAATGGGCTCCCAAGTTGGTTCTGCCCAGCCAGTCCACTTAACTAGGGCTTGCCTGAAACTACCACGGCCACGTCTCACTGTTCTCGCTCGTATTATTGAGTCCACTCCAAATTCTTGCTCGCCCAGATTGTCAAGGATAGCGGGATTTTGTGCATCGTCCTGCTGCTGACTCGGAAAGGGATCCATACCCGCCCGCTTTACCAATTCAACATGAAAGCGGTTGTGGATGTTTCCAGGAACGTTCAACTCCACAGTCAAAGGATCCGGGACCGCGGTCACATCGTACTTTGCATGAATCCAGGCTAGCTTCTTGGAGAGCTGTGGTGTTTTCACGTTTCGGAGATCCAACCAAACCTTGTCGCCAACTTTATACTGATCTGGTTGTCTTCGGAAGCGATTTGCATTACCCTCGTTTCGTTGTTGAGCTGAAGCCATTGCTGCCTGTGCATAGTCTTGCGCGTCCTTTAACCTCTTAACATAGTCCTGAGCAGATAGTCGTCCTGGGTGTCGGGAACCATTCTCTAAGACAGGCGTAGGCTCTGCTAGAGGGTCCAAATCGTATCCATGCCGTAAGAAGAATGGGCTTAGTCCTCCAATCGCTGAACTTGGTCTTGAATTTAGTGCCAGTTGGGCTATAGGCAACAGTTCCATCCAATTATCTTGTGAGTAGCAGGTAAACGCTCGCAGGTACTTGTACAATTCCTGATTTGCTCTTTCACTTGCATTTGACTGAGGGTGGTACGCCGTGGTCAAGCGTTGAGTTATTCCTGTTAGCTCGCAGAAAGTTTGCCAAAAGGTTCCCACCCAGTCACTGCCTCTATCACTTGTCAAATATCGTGGAAAGCCAAAGTAACGATAATATCGGTCGACAAAAACTTTAGCGCTTGGTGCAGCCTCCATTGTCTTTGTACCAAATAGAAAAACGTCTTTAGATAGCCGATCTGTTATAACCATTATATTTGTACAATCTTGAGAAGGTGGCATATCAGTAATAAAATCAATTGTAAGCTCGCTTCCTATTCGGTCAGGAATTGGCAGTGATCGAAGAAACCCAGCCTTTGCCTCTCGCCATACTGTCGTACGACCACAGACATCACAATTCCGTATAAAACGACGGACCGATTCCCTCATCTTTGGCCAGAACCATCGCCTTAAAAGTATGCCTATCATTGTATCCTTGCCCGGGTGACCTGCTAGGTAGCTATCGTGTGTCTGCTGCATTATCGCCGTTCGGAGTGGCTCATAATCGGGAACCCAAATTCGATTTTCCCTTCCACGAAGAACGCTATCTGCAGCAACCGTACACTCTGCAATGTTAGCGGTTAATTTCTGAGCGATATTTGGTGGGAAACTTCTCTCTCCGTGCTGGACAGCATCTCGCGCTCGTCGCCAATCATTATCGTAAATGACTCCTTGATTCCATAATGCCTGAATCTCATCATTGTCAGATATTCTCGCTGTCGCTGCTGGGTCTGCTGCACCGAGTTGTGCATCGACAGGTAAAGCTTTGACAGTTGGTAACAGTTGCATAATTCTACCCGTGGTTCGTTCGTCATAAAGGCCATGGGGCTGATCCTGATCGCGTCTTGAGAGAGCATCCGGCCGTTCGCAAGCATTACCAGGTCGCCATTTTAGAGTGAAATTGAACTGATGTAGAACATCGTAATATCTGGTCTGCCGTTCATTGAGTAGTCGCTTGGTCATGAAATAGTCTAAGTTCTTGTGGTCGCTCAGAATTGTGAAAGGCTTTGCAACAGAGCGCAGTTCAGCTTTCCATTCTTGCAGGCACGTGATTATGGCCAGCATCTCTTTGTCGTGTATCGGATAATTTGCTTCCGCTCCGCTCAGTCGCTTGGAGTAGTAAGCCACCGGCCTCAGCCGGCCTTGCATATCAGCTTGAGACAAACATCCACCCAATGCATACCCAGAACAATCGGCTTCCACCACTGTGTCTCGCTCGGGATCCCATTGCGCTAACACCGGCTCAGTTGAAAAAATATGCTTTAGTTGTTCAAACGCCTCGTTCTCCTCAGGTCCCCATCTCCAAATTGAATCCTTCTTTGTCAATCTGGTCAGTGGTGCAGTTACCTCCGAAAATCTATCAACAAAGCATCGATAGAAATTTGCAAAGCCGAGAAACGATCGAACTCCTTTAACCGATGTAGGTGCCTTCCATTCTATGATGCTCTTGACCTTGTCAGGATCTACGGTCACCGAGTCTCCAGCTCTCACAATGTATCCCAGATACTTAACCTCTCGACATAGAAAATTGCATTTATCAATGTCCAAGTACAAACCAGCCTTCTCTAGCTTTCCCAAGATACTTTGAACCGTTCTCCAATGATCGGCCTCACTACCATTCGTGTATACTAGAACATCATCCATGTATGCTGTCGCATCAACATCAAGGTGTCCTCGTAGTTGCTCATTAATATAACGCTGGAATGTTGCAGGTGCATTTGCAAGACCAAATGGTGTAACAAGCCACTCAAAAAGACCATGGCGACATCTGAAGGCGGTCATCCATTCATCTCCCTCTCTGATTCTGATACGATGGAAAGCTGACTTCACATCTAGTTTCGTGAACCACCTAGCTTTTGAAAGTTGTCGCAAAGTTTCTTTAAATAATGGAAGGGGATACCTGTCTGGAAGAGTGACTGCATTCAGCCCGCGATAATCCACACAAAATCGTAGCCCTCCGTTTGGCTTTCTAGCAAAAAGTACTGGTGAGGCCGCCGGCGAGCTACTTGGTCTGATCCATCCCTTACCCAGAAGATCTGTCAATGTTTTGCGAAGCACTAGAAGCTCCTCTCTTGACATACTGTAAAGAGGGCCCCAAGGCGGTTGGACTGGCTTTCCATTCTCATTTCGGAGGTTTATAGCATGGTCAAGGTGATCTCGTGTAGGCGGTAGATCATTAGCGCCGCTATCGTCAGAAAAGAGGCGCGCAAACTTCTTCACAGGGCCCGGTAATCGTTCTCGAGCATCAGAGATCTTGAGACAATGTTTCGTACGGAGTGCCTTATTTATGTCGTCTAAGGAGGCTTTGCAGACGGGAACTCCCTTTTCCAGAAAAGATAAGGCCTCAACAGCAGCACGTTTAGGCTGCTTTATTCCCCTTAGTTTTTGACGCCAGCGTCGAACACTGTAAACAGAACCACCACTCTTCCTGAGTTCCAACCGCTGCTCTTTGGAATGAATCACTGCATCCTGGTCCTCTAACCATTTCTTCCCAAGTATGATCTGATGTGTACTGTGTGGTACTACATACAGCCACAATTTTTCAGTAACAAAACCATCAAGGTCTATGGAGACCCAAGTGATATTTCTTACTATTGGCTTGTCTTGAGATGAATTTTCTGCTGTCTGAAGGGTTCGGGGAGAGATAGGTTTACATTGTAAACTTAGTTGGGCTGCTAATTCTTCATCAATGATACCTGAACACAGGCATCCATTGTCAATTAATGCTTGCACCATAGTGACGTCGTTAACTAATGCATTAACTAAAAATGGATTTGTATTCATCTTCGGTTCTTGTTCAGCTGCTGTCAAACTTTCTGAAAACTTTTTATCCAATATTATTGGCTGCACAAAATCTTTCCTTTCTTCTTGAATCGGTCTATCACTAGTAATGGCATTAATAAGGAGTGGCGATGTGTTCTTTCTCATTTCATGATCTGTAAGACAGCTCCCCATGACAGACCTCTTGGATGACCAACCCATTAATTCTCCTCGATCTCTTATTTGCTGAATTTCGATAGGACGGTTTATGAAACTCGGAGAAATGCTATACGGATCCACTTCGTACACTGCCGGATCAATAGGACCTAGACCATCGCCTTCCGGATCCTCTTCCATATTTTTTTTATAAATATGTAAACTTTTCTTAATCTTTCGTGGATTAATTGCTGGAAGAAGGTGGCACACCCTAGATTGACATCCCCGTTTCTCACATCTGAAGCAGCTTCCTTCTTTCCGAAGCTTAGCTAGCTGATCTTCTGATTTCCATGTTGCCCTAAGAAAATTGTTTTCCTCCATAAAAATGTTGCAATGATTCCACTTCATCTCTGCAAAGTTGATTGACTGCGATCTGACTGACTGCGATCTGACTGACTGCGATCTGACTGACTGACTGATTTACTGCAATTCTGACTGACTGACTGATTTACTGCAATTCTGACTGACTGACTGATTTACTGCAATTCTGACTGACTGACTGCGGTTCTGAAGTTTGTGGAGAGAATTATAATATGTCACGGTTTCATAACAAAATGCATGGGCGATCTTGTAGGTACAGTATATTAATTATAATTCTCTAGAGAGAGAATTCTTACAGCTAGTGACTACAAATATATATAATCCAGAATACTCCTCCTTCCATAGGATTCCCTCTATGACCAGAATTGTTTGGATTCTTCAACAACTTCCTAGAAGATTCTGGATGACACCATTGATCTAATTGCCTGCGCTAGCTAGCGTAGGCTACAGGGATAATTAGGCTTAACAGCCGTTACAAGACCCAAGTATAGGCCTTGGCCCAGTTCATGCAAATCTATTCTTAAATGACTAGTTTAGATTACAGAATGTCACAGTTCCAATATAGAAAGCAAATGGGCATTTGTATGATTGAGAGGTAAAGCTATAATTCATCTATGGAGAAGTAAACTACCTGCAAGTCTCCTGTGCTACTTATACACATCCAGAGGTATCTAAATATAGCCTACGTTCACAGTGGCAATAATACTAGCTTAAGGTTTGTTCTGCCACACGGGTAACGCTTCCGATATCCTTGGCACTATCCTTTACGTAGTCTCAGTGGTGATTACGTATCCATTTTAGTTAGCTGAGAATCCTACGAGTGATAGAACATGAAGGTTGCCTTTGATAGCCATCGAAGGCTACAGGAATTATCGGCTCACAAGTCGTCACAGTGTTGAGGCGATGGGTTGCACATGAATTGTGCCATCTGAGATGTGGCCTGAGATGTGTCGCATCAAACCATACAGGAGGAGAAGTTGTACTTGCCAACTAGCCTTTGGAACTCGTTCAGATCTTTTGCAGTTGCCTTACTTGTGTTTCTTCTCATTTCTGCCCTGCTACCTGGTGACATTGGGGTTTCAATAACTTTTCTAGAAATCCCGAATTCTTGGAAGGATCTCTCGAGGTATTGTCCCTGGTCTAATCTTACGCATCCAGTTGGCGATAATCTATGGATTCTGACGCCTAAGAACCAGTGTGCCTCACCTAAGTCGTTTAATGGGACTTCGCTGTTCAGAGATTGTGATAGTGACTTGAAGTCGTCCATATTTGGACCGAAAAACAGGAAAACATCGACATAAGAGGCCACAATAATCCCCTTTGTCTTGCCTATATAAATGGCGTTATCAGAAATCAAAGGTTTGTAGCCTCTATCCATCATGATGCGCCTGACTTTATCTTGCCAACAAGCCCCTGACTGCTTCAGACCATACAAAGATCTTTTGAGCTCGATGACACTGGTGCATGAATAGCCAAACCTCCTTGCGGCTTCTGGGTTTACCTCGAAATACTCTTTCAGACGTGGGAACTGTTCCATGAAAACAGTTTCCTTCAAGTCGCCTGCAAGATATGCAGCTATGAAATCAGCTTGGAGGATGTACCAGCTCTTCAGCGAGGCTTATGGCATTAGGCATCTCCAACTAGCTGACCTAGCAGTTGTTGAAGTGGTGTCGTTGAAGTCTACTCCTTCTGTCTGCTTGAAGCCTTTAGCCACCACTCTGGCCTTGAACTTGTCAAGCTCCATAATTGACTTATATTTCTTTTTCAATACCCATTTGGATGCAACCAGACGCCCTTTATCTTTCACAGCTGTTCGTGGTACGAACTTAAAGATTCCACGAGACAAACAACCTTCAATCTCTTGATTGATGGCTTCTATCCACTCGCGTCTCTCGAGGACTTTAATAGCTTCGGAAAACGTAGGTTCATCGAGTGATGATTCGACTAGGTATGAGGACGCGCCAGAGTGGTTGACCATTATGCGGAAGATTTCGTCACCATTGCTGTGGAGGCCAAATTCATTTTCCCAAAGTTTTGTCCTGTTACTGCGTCGCATATGTCTTCAGGGAATTTTGCAGGACTCTCACCATTTTTAAGTTCAAGCAGCACTATTGCCATCTCAATGTCCGTATCAAACGGAGCATCAAGAGCTAACATCTGCTGATTGTCGTAGGGCCGCTCGATGGTGCGCTTAGGATGACCACGCCCTCTTGGCAATATTGGCTGTTGATTATCATCCTGGGGAGTGTTGTAATCCTCATTTCTTGCATAATCTTTCTTTCTAGATTTCAGCCTATCATGAACATGCTTAGGGAGCGATCGAAGAATTTCTCTTGGGTCTGCTGCCCAGCCAAAGCCTGGACCGACATTTTCATACGCTGTTACTTGAGGCGACACAATAAATCTTCCACGGTCGAGTAACCAAATAAATTTGTTCTTTCTTCCTCTGTAGCCGAGGAAGACAATTTTTGTGCCGTTGGTGTCAAGTTTTTCGCTCGCAACACGATGATTTTCGTCGACGTGGGTGATGCATAAAGTTCCTGGTATCCACAAGTGATCCACTTTGGTTTTTGCGCAATCAGGTTCAATCTGTGACCAATATACTTCCCATGGCGTCTTCTTGTCTTCTACCGAACTTTGAGATGTACAGTTTAAGGTGTAGCACACCATTTCCAACATATGGTTCCAGAAAATCGATGGAACTTTCAATTGAATGCTGCGTCCTGCACGAAACGGATTCCTCTCTCTGATACGCCATTCTGATACTGGTTATTTGGTGCAAAGATGATCACATCAATTTCTTCTTTTGCAGCAAAGTCTTGGAGAGTCTTTAGACCCCAATCACGACCCCCATCAAATGTTAGGCGTTTCACCCGAAGTCCATGGCGCTGTCTCAATTTGGAGTTTGTTTTCGACAGAATTGACTTTAGCTCGTCAGCGGCGTCGCTCTTTTTTTTCAAGGCCCGGAATATTCTGTACCTCGAAACGTCATCTGTCGTGAGGCAGAAGTATCCGTAGCCCTCCATTGTGACCGGATCTCAAGGATGAGGGTTTGACAGTATTCCACGGGGTGCGTTGTATAGCCTAGTGAAGATCTAGGTGGTAAGTTAGGATATTTAATGGGTCAAAGTGATGATAGGTCTTCTCTATGAAGAGATGAATGGGCAACTAGTTGCAGTAGATGTTAGACGTGGGTCTTGCTGATGAAGACTGGGCAATGGAGATCTTGCTGATGAAGAACTGGGCAATGGGTAGATGGTCTTCCCGAAGAAGAGATGGGTAAACAAATGCATTGCAATGGGTAAGTAAAGAAGACGTTGCGTGAGGAGTAAAGCTCTTTCACGTTGAACTATTATATACAAGAGTAGAAGCATTTGCTAGCCGAAATTAATCGTAATCAATTCTTGCCAATATATTCGCATTAATGGCTGTGTTCTTGTCCTTCTCTTCATGACTCTCTTATATATCCTCACATGAATTTGTACATGACTAATTGTATAGGGGAAGCTATTATTAAATTGATGGTTATAATTAACTACCCCTTCATCTTGTCACAAATTAATATTAGTATTTAAAATTCTAATTAGGGATCCGTAAAACCGGATTTAAGGTTCCTACATCGCAATGCCAACCTTCACCGACGTTTCTCATTCTAGGCCGTCTTTCGCAAGTTTTATATTTTATTGATTTGCCCATGTCGCACGCTTTGCATGGCAAATTTTCAACTTGTGATGGCAGTAGGTTGATACCAACTGTATTTTTAATCGTCCATTTGAGTCGTTCAGCGCTAGAGTGGCATAAGCGCCTGTGCCATAGGATCAGGCGTTTCATCATGTCATTGGTCATGTTGAAAACACCACTCTTCCGACAATCTTGATAGGCCTCTGTAAATTCCTTTACCCCAGGGTCTTGTTTGGATGTTTCTTTTTCACTTTGATGAATACTATCCACCGAGGTGAGGTTCACTGCCTTTTTGTAGCCTGTCAACTTTAACGGTTCTGGTTGGTTAAACAACCACAAGAAAAATCCTCGACGTTCCGCGTTTATATGAGACAGGACTTCGCCATTGAGGCTCACTATCTTATTTTTATCCAGGTAACCACCACTTCGGTAGAATCGTTCTCCACTGATGATATTTAGAGGGAATACCTTCAAGTATAACACATACTTCAACCTCATTGAAGTTTGGTTGCCGCCGGGTCCGGTGAGTGATAGCCAAACTTCTCCAATGCATTCCGCGCATACAATTCCACCTCCAGTCTGAATTGGGAATTGGTTAGGCTTTAGCTCTACAACTGTGCCTGGCTTGAAGCTTCTCCGACAGTTAGTGGCATCTACATCGGCACCCGTATCAAATAGCCAGCGGCTTGCAACTCCACTCCCTCCAGATGCGCTTAGAATTTGCTGTGTGAAGTTGATGGAAGCTCCTGGGGATTGTGACTCCAGCAACTTTTTATCATCTACTGGCTTGCCACGACGACGCGCCATTTCATTCTCGTAGAAATCGACCATGTTTTCGTAAACCTGTGGGTCTACTTGAGCAGCATAACTGTTCCCAGAGAATTCTTCGGAAATTTGGCAATATTTGTTAGCTATTGCAGCCGGTGGACCTATATCAATGGACAATGTTTTGTGCCTCCTTTTCTTTTTTCTCAGGACAGTTCTTGGCAATGTGTCCTTCTTTCTTGCAGTTATAGCAACGGATGGCAAACTTTTTCTTAGGGTTGTTGCCTTTTCCCTTTATTCTCGACTTTCCTTGGTCACTTGTATTCTGTTCACCTTGGGCGTTGTTCAAGTATTTCTTCACCGGCTGAGATTTCCTGGGCCTCTCTTCTTTGCCCGATTCTCCGATCCTGTTGTAGTGGTGAGATATAAAATCTTGAATAAGATTTTCTGCTGACCAGCTTTGAAAACGGACGATGGTGGAGACCATTGAATTCCACCTCCCAGCTTTATCCTTCGTCGATTGCTTAAAGATCATTAAGATTTGCCTTTCTTCCAAAGTCCCACCCGTGGACATGTAGTCCCTAACACGTGTCTTAAACTTTGTCACGTACTCCACAGGGCATCCTCCTTCATACTTGAGGGCGATAAGAGTTCCTCAAACGGCCTCCTGTTGGACTTCACCAACCTGAGGATAGGTTCGTTCGAACAACCTCATCATCTCTGTGCCTCGTTTCATCCCTACGGCTAGACTTCCTGTCTCCTCCGTTGTAGTTCGCTGGATGACAGCAGCAAGTCTCACTTCGTCTAGTGGCGTTAACTTCATCCCTGCTTCGTATCCAATACACTCTAGCTGTAGTAACACAGCCTCTCGGTACATGGACCAATTTTTGATTCCTCTCAGAAAGGCTGACTGAGGTGGTTTCCAATCGAAAAGGTTCCACTCGAGAAAGGTTTTGCTCCCGTTCTTTGGAGCCGTTCTAGCGGGCCTGTCCCATCCTGCCCCTAAATCTTCGTCGTCATTTGGTGCATCTGTGCGATCACCATCTCCTTCCGACCAGCAATATTTTTCCCCGACTGCTTCTTTTCCACAGCAGTCTGATTCAAATCGGTGCCCTGGGCAGCGATTTTCTGATCCGCCTTCGATAATCCGAAGGACGACATTTACACATATATCAAATTCCCTTCTAAACAATCGTCACAAACAATTCGTCCAAGATATAACAAAGCTCCAGATGAGTCTTCTACCATCGAATTTTCGTTTGAATCAACCAAGAATAATGCTACCATGTAAAACTTAGAGGGGCTTCGTGTAAATGTCACGTGAATTGTCAAGAATGTAAGAGTGAAAGTATGGAATTATTTTTTTTCTACTACAAGTCGAGCCTAGGACTATATTGTGTGAGTATCCCCTTGTACACTCCCTTGAGTATTGCCAGTAGCCAAACATCTGTGCGCGTAGATCTTACTTTCGCTTTTGGAGTGGCGTGAGACCCAGACAAGCATAGGTCTGCTTACAGAAACACACTAAATGATTTAAAAAAAAGCGCCTGGAGTCCGTGCGCAATGCCACGGCCCTTAGTAACGGGACGGATATCTATTGCCGATAGGAACCTGAGGCACCCTTGTCGATGAGTGATAGTGGAGCCATCACATTTTTCTAATATGTACTATTTGTATACTGCAGAGGTGTTGCTGTCTTAATTACAACACATAATAGTATCGACATGTAAGAGGATAAAGCTGCCCGCAAACGGGAGAGAAACCCTGCATGCGTCGAACAAGAGTAAAGATATCGCCGAGTGGACAAGAACTTGCGGAAGTGAAAAGGATAAGAGAAGGCAGAAAGAAGCTGGAAAGATAGCGGCCTTTCAGGAGTGGAAGGATTCATGGACAAGCCAGATCAGTAAACACCGCCCTGGCCGACCAGCATCAGCCGATCCAGAACATTGGAAAGCGGCAAATATATTTACTGATAAACAAACAGGCAGCATCAAAATGAACTTCAAAGATACCCCCTTAAGAATCCACCGTAACCTAACCAGGGCCCAAAGCAGTGTCGCCATTCAGCTAAGGAGCGAGCATATCGGACTCAATTCTTACCTGAGCAGAAGAAAAGTACCCGGAGTAGAAAAGCCAAGCTGTCAATGTGGATATCCGTCGCAAAACGTCAAGCACATGGTGTTGGCGTGTCCGCAGTGGGCAAATGGAAGAGGCAACTTTCTCCGACAAGCTAAAGACAGGTCATTTGAAGCAATGATGAATAGCCCAGAAGACATGGCCAGAATTACACAGTGGATACTAAACAAAGGGTGGATAAAACAGTTTCGACTGGCAGGAGAAGTCGAGGTAGCAATGTCAGATAAAGTAAATAGATCTGGAAGGGGAAAGGACGGAATCCACACGGGCTGAACAGTGTACACTGCACTTCCTGAAGGTAAACCAAATAAATTGATAGGAAGATAAAAAGACAGGATCAGGGGGTTTTCACCAAATTGGTTTCCTCCTTTGTAAATAATGCAGATAGTCACCTGCATGGACCCATAGGGTGCCTGATCGGGTTAATTGAAATCAAATTCAAAATTCAAACACATAATAGTATAATCCCAAGCACATGATCATGTCCTGCCCTAAGTGGTCAATTGGTAGAGGAGAAATCTGGAGACAAGCCCGAAATCGCTCCTTTGAAGCAATGACCAACAATCCTAGCGAAATGAAAAGAATCACACGATGGATTCTTAATCATGGTTGGATAGAAAAATTCCGCTTGACAATTGCAGTCGAAATGCTGCTCAGGGAACGAGAACATATGGAAGGTTGGGATCGATAGAAGGGACGTGATTGGTACACATCGACGGCGTTACAGTGTAACTGTACTTCCTGAAGGATAAACTGCAAACTATAAGAATTAAATCAGAAAGCTTGGGGGGTTTTCACCGAGAGGTTTCCTCCTATGTAAATATATAGACAGTGTTATAGCCACCTGCATGAGCCCATAGGGCGCCAAATCAGGATAATGAATACAAATCAAATCAAAACACATAATAGTATTGTTGTTGAGTGAGCACTAATGGCAGTCGGCAAAGTTGGTGTGTAGATCTAGAAATTTGGATTAGCTCGAAATTTGCAGGGAAGAGTTTATGATACATAAATTACGAAAGTTGGGAGTAAATCCTAATCTGCGAATATCTTCGAATTATAACGAAATAATCTTCTAGAGCTTTTATGATGCTCGGCCCTCAAGAACCGTTTCACGACACTGAAACTCAGCAACAAGGTCAAAAATCCAACTTGTAGACTTTCATTTCTAGTAGCCTTGCCATCAGCTTTATTCTCGGTAATCAAATCGTCTCCTTAGATGCAGTAAGTTTCAATTCTGCCAGACTGAGAAAAAACACAGTGGATCTGCCACTGGCACTCCTGAGCATCTTTGAGGAATAATTTCGAGATATCTCGGAAGGATCCCACGCTGTTATCTGAGTAGGGAACCAAGCATCAGGTTAAAGACCTGGAGCTAATAGTTGGTGGTGGCTTCTGGTGTAGGTGTTTTAATGATAGAATTTACCTAACAAAGGCATTACATATCAGGATTCTAACTCTTATAACATTTTTGAATGATAAAATGATATATCAAGAGCTTAAATGTAATACTGGTGAGAAATAAAAGAAGATTCTGCAGCACCACAATATAATTTCGGGTAGTCTAAAAGATAAAGCTATCTGCATTTTGATTTTTTTAACCAAAATTTCGTTCACGAGTTATCATTTCATATTATTATCCTTTATGAGTCAATGACTATTTAGGATATGCAGGTACTCTCTGCCTATAGGCCAAGGATACCTATGCCAGTAGTATATCCCCTCCTATGCCTCCCATATGTCACAGATCAACTATAGAAAGCAGGAAGCATTTGTATGGATGATGGTATATTAACAATTCAACTATGTAGAACTAAGTTACAGATACTTAGCCAGGTATTTGTACAGATTACTACGTCCCAAGCCCTTCCATCTAAGGTCAGTTTATTTCTAGATAATTCCAGTTGCATCTCTGAGAATATTGTTTCTAGTAGCTTCGACAATGGTTCTGGTATGTTCTGCAAGGCTATTGCGCCGGCCCAACCCCCAGATGGTTGTACGCCAGTACTTGCCAGTACTGGCTACAGGAAATTACCGGCTTTGCAGCCGTTACACCATATAGCTCTCATCAAGTCCTCGTTATTTTTTACAATTAGAGAAGTCCTTCGCCCTTCATTATCTCTCCTCTACAGCCAACGAAACGATGGCCATTTGCGGGTGTATGGCAGCCGGGAAAAATCGCAAAAGCCACCGAGTGTAGAGCTCTTCTAATACCCACATGAGAACTAAATCCGAAGACATGGTAACTCTTCTGGAGTGTTCGAAGAGGCCGGCCAGCTGGGCTCTGCAGACTTGTGGGTACCTCGGGAAATTCACCCTCTGCCTTTCTAGTATCCTTCCAACTCCTTATCGAAGGTCATGCTGAAATATCAGAAATGATTTGACAGAGCATGATTGCTGTATGGTAGCTTAGCCCAACTTCTTTTGTGCCGTTCAGAACTTTGGGGAGTGCCGTTGACTCATCGACAATAGAAGCCCTCCCGGCTAATTAGCCGAAATCTTGGTCGTGGCGCCCACAAACGTTCCAAAGTCGAAAATATCACGAGAATATCAGACCTAGTATTTCCACAAGAGGTCTCTTCCTTATATCTTTCCACGCCCCAGTCGCCTGTTCTTCCTCAAGGTAAATATCCCCATTAGAGCAACAGTCTCCCATAAACCAGAACCGTAAAATTGTATATTATGACTTAATTTCCTCCTTGCGGGTATACGTAGCGTCGTAAATTTGTAGTGGATGATGGCCAGTAATAAATGAGGCAAGCTCCTGTTTGTAATTAGAGTAACGCCTTTATCGGTCGTTGAGGCAAGGTGGTGTGTTGAGAGGTTGAGGTAGAGGACTCTCGTGAGAATAACAAGATCGAAATTCATGAGAGGTCACCGATTGTAGATGTGTTTGCTTTCCACTTCGATTCAGATATGATTCTTCTTGGCTCTCCCAGATATGCAGAGCATACTAGGCGATTACACTGGTACCGCTAGAAGGTGAAGAATTTATCTTTGCCGGCTGCTTTACTAGTTATTTGACGATGTTTCAATAATGAGTCCATTTATCTCGTCGTCAGTGACGCATTTGAGGTTTTGCTTCTAACCACGTGATCAATCGTATCCAAATTAGTGGATACTCTAGTTTGCAGCGTGATCACTCGCAAGTATCTTAAGCCAAAATATATACGCGCAAGACCTTCAATAGTTAAGAGTGTAATTCTCTTATTTATCGCATTTGATCTCTACATTAATTTAATTTGTGAACCTCCCCTAGACGTGATAGTGCTGTTGATAGTTCCTCACCCAGAACGGCATTAAGTATTATAATAATATCAAAAGATAATCAAGCTTTATTTTTGATGGAAGTTTCACACTATGGCTTACAACGATGATGCTGTACTAGCTAAGCTTTCTGCCTTGAATGAGACACAGGAAAGCATCGTGAGTAGTCTTCCCTGTTAACGTGCGCGGGCTAAATATTTTCGAAGGTTACAGTCGCTCAGTGGGTTATGTTCCACAGGTAAGAACCTCAACCAAACCTTTCTGACTTTCTATTCAATCTCCCGTTTTATTTTAGGAGACACGCGGATAGGACTGGTCAACTGTGGCTTCAGCGTTTAAAAGATTCCGGCAGTAATAAAAGATTAAACCTCATTTATCTTGCCAATGGTACATATATTTCTTAATTTTTCCCAGACCAAAGCTTCAATTTGCTACGCCCAACAAGTTTTGCTATCAGCTTAATCATACGTACTAAAATATATAATATTTAGAAGTTGCGCAACAGTCAAAAGCGCGTCGCAAAGACGATTTTTTGATAGCTTTCTCTCCAGTTATAGCTGAAGCTACTGCAACGGCATACAAAGGTGCTACGAGTGATGTACAGAATAAATTGCGAAGGGTTGTCGAAGTATGGAGACAAAGACAAATTTTTGAGGTGCCTATCCAAGAGGCGATTGAGTCTCGTATTGATGGTTAGTTGGTTTACTGCTCTATTGCTTAAAGTTAATTTCTCCAGAACTGGATAAGTCCCGCTCATCTTCAGCTAAACGTGGTGGCTCATCGATATTCTCACCTAATGCGAACGACTTTCCGAGGGAGTTATCTTCTCTTCTTGCGCCCCAACAAGCACTTTCGAAGCTCATCCTATCGACAATGACTTCAACAAAAGCGGCAACTCAAGATTATGAAAAACTCACTGATCCCAAAACAGCTATCTCTTCAGCACCAGTACACGCGGCTAGACTAAATGGGCTTTTAAAGACACTAGCAAATGCTGAGGGAGCCGTGGCCGAAAGCATCAAAGCAAGGCAGATACTAATTCATGGTTTAGAAAAAATTCTAGATACTAACCGTACCGCACTAGCCGCTGAGGAGGCTCAGGTTACGGAAATTGCAAGTCGGAAAGTTGAGATAGACAATAAGAAGAGGGAAGTTGAAGAAGCTATCATGCGCGGACTTAGCTCAAATAGTAATCCAACTACGCCTGCAGCAGATGGAGCTCCGACTGTTCAAAGTCTACCTGTAACAACTGCATCGGAACCAGATCGTCCTGAGATTGAACCATTATCACCACCGACCTTCCCACAAGCGGCAGAGCCGCTGATCGCGGATTTTAAGTCTGATCAAGTCTTCCCAACTGAAGACTACGCCAATTTGTCATTGACACCACCAGCTATCGGATCAGACCTCCTTTCTAGTCTATCTACTTCCAATTCATATGGATTAGCACCAACGATCGGGAGCGCAAAGAAAAGGAAAATGGAATCGAACGAAGACTTTCCTGACCTCGGAGGTGATGTTATGGATGGATTGGATGACGACGTCGCGGCTATGCTGAGACAGGACACTGCTAGTTTCTCATAACTCGTTCGAAGAGCATTTTCAAACCCAAATTCTATGCCTGATTGGTTCACGAGATCCGAAATTGATATGATCTAGTATTAAAGGTGCAATAATTATTATAGTTCATATCGTCGAGTTTTTTGTGTATAATAAAATTACATAAACTGCTTTTGTTCTCAAATGTGTCCTTCACCGTGTTATGGAGACTCCTTATCATCTTTATCTGTTAATAAACTCATTTGGTTCCAAACCAAGTCTTGTGCCCCAGCACAAGCCTACACATACAGTACATAGATGCTATGTTGGTTAGTCAGTTTTTGAACGTAACTAGGTGATATAAAATGTGAGATTGGGATTTGCATACCAGCTAGAGTGCCCCACATGATGGTGTAGTAAGGATAAAGCAGAAACTTGCTTCTATGTGACTAAAATTTCGGTCTTCAGTGCCTCGTTCCCGAAAAGTATTTTTAAAAATTCTTTGATTATCGAACGTGGTAAGGCTTACAGTTTCCCAAAGACGAATGTGCTTTTTGTTAGCCTCAAAAAATAAACGCTGATAGTGAGGGACACGATTTTCGCGGTTTACAAACCTGCATGAAGTAAGACTTAGCATACGTTGATAATTACAGTTAGTTTTAGGATGAATTTCTAAGCACTTACCCAGCCATGGCGATGCTTTGCTATGCAGAAGAATTTGAAAATTTGTGGATTGTTGTACGTTGGCTTTGATTGATCCTGACGAAGTTTGAGCGAAAATGCTTAGTCATGCCTCGTGCATTAAAGTTAGAGCAATATACTAATAACTAGATTAAATTTCTGTAGCGTCAGTATCGAAAAGGATAGCAGTGTCATGGCCCCATCACAACTCCCACTACGACCATTGGCCACGACTATCACAGCGGATGCCACGACTATCATATCCAAAGCTGTCTACTAAGCTTTTTCCTACGAAAGAACTGACCGGATCCACTACAAGGGTACAACGAGTCGCACCGGTGTTTTCGACGAATAATAGCGTTATATCTTATCAGCGGTCGCAACAGAATCGTATGATAGAATATCCATGGGAAGCAAAATTTTGTGAGAGGCGTGCTGGTCTTAATAGCAGCTTTGTGGGGAATCCAGATCTCACAAAAGTAGAATATATTTCCCACCAGGCAGTCTCAGGACAGGTTTCATTGCTATACGGCCAATGGGATCTCATACTTTGGGGACATGATCGCCTTGAGTTTGAATCCAATTTAGATGACGATCGACCCGGGAAACTAGTGCACACCGCTCAAAATTGCAAAGATATAAGGCTCTGGGGGTACCTATTAGACTACAGGTACAATGTACACGGTGATAATGGCGTTAAGATGTTCTGGAATGCCATCTTTTTGTCAGATTTACGCCTGCCAACTCATGGTCGACTCGCAGACAGGATTTGGACAACACTCCTCTCTCTAGGGCTTAAAAATCATGAGAATCTTGTGCAGATTCTCAAATACGCTGACAGGTTGCTCCAGCAGAGTGGAAAGCGATGGTTGTTGCTTTATGACCGTATTATCGAACACTTCTTTGTCCAGGGTGACTCGAAAAATGCCCTTGAATGGCATAGGAAACTCTTTCCAAACCACCCTCCAGGAGCTGCTCGCTTTCGGGCCCTATTTCGGGAACTAGTGCACCAAGAATGTGAGATGTCAGTCTTGAGGAAATACTATACAAGGACTCCGTACCGAAACATTTACTCTAGCATCATCCCTTTTTACTGCAAGAAGGGACAGTATAAAGAGGCGTTGGACTGGCACCTCTTCTTATTGAAACATCGAGATTTACCATCTAAGTTTCGGATGGTAGAGCCTCTGGTAAAATATCTGATGTTGCATGATAAGCCAAAAGGTATTGAAGTCTTGCAGAGCTTGGCAGAAACTAGAATTTTAGGAAATACTGATGCATCCCACAAAACAGATGGGGAGCTAAAACTTTCGGGAGAAACGATGAATCTAATTCATGGAAAGACGTTTGGTATCCCAGTTAAAAAGTATAATGATGAACTTGGTGCCCGGTGGTTCGCGACAACTTGGGTCTCTATAGATACCGCCATCAGCACGGTTCACGCGCTAGGGATTGAAGAGATTGGACCCCTTTCATTACAAGCGATCTCTCTGCGCGAGCAAAATGCAAATGCAATTATACATAGAATCCAACAGCTTCGTGGTCTAAAAATATCTATCGGAACTTCTCTATTTTCAAAAGCTGTTGAACACTTTGCACGCACTAAGAACCATGAGTTTCTCCAGGGTCTACTCACCAGTGATCAACACCCAGATCAGCTAGAAAATACTAAACTCCAACATGAGCTTCTTGCAGCCTTTGCTAGAGCTTGCAAGTGGTCCGAGTTTGGAAGGACCCTCGAAATTCAATCCCTTGCTAGTCGTTCACAAGAAATCTCCCGAAAAAATTTAATTGTAAAGGTTATGTTAATGAATAAGAACATCCCTATGGCTCTACGAAATCTTGCAAACATGCAGATAGAAGGAACACCAATCAAGCTTGATACAATCTCTCACGTTCTTGCCGTAATCTTGCAACCAAGACGTCGCTCTAAGGGACCTTCTAGTAGCTATGAAGATGTCAAATTAAGTATTCGTGTACTTAACAGTATCATGCGCACGGGAAGTCACGTCCCTAGTTATTACTGGCGGGAAATTATTCGGAGGCTTGGTATGTTGGGCCGACTTGAGCACCTGCGGAATCTCACTCTAAGCCTTGTTAGCTGGTACAGCAACGATACTAGTCAACGAGGCACGAATTTTCCACGCTCAGTTAATCTATCGACACAGCACCCGCGTCATCAAGTCCGGCAACTTATTGATAATAACTTTCAGCGGGCCGTGATAGCATGGGGCTTTATTCACCCCCTTAAATATGCTCGCCACACCTCCAATCTGCCCAACTTGACCTTTGGTTTATGCCTCCTAAGGCAGCTACATGATCTCGGTGCACACACCGATGGTTATGTCATTAGCAGAGCCCTCATTCATCGTCTTATGACCTACTTTGGACCCCGAACCTCTACGCGGCTCTACAACCAGCACGCCCAATCCCTTGTTGCCGGCCGCCTAGCAGATATCGCCCGTCAGATCGATGAAGCTCTTGGTGACAACTATTTTGCCGGCCTCAATCTACCAATTTATTTACATCGCCGATTTGCGAACAACCTTCCCAGGCTCGAGCGACGCCAGTTGCGCCGCTTAGAGAAAAAGCGGCGTACTTGATTATGTTTCAAACAACTAGTGCAAAGTTGCGCAAGTCTCTTCACACTACTAAATTGGTAATAAGTACCTTGCGAAGAGATGACACTGCCAACGAATATTAAAATACGACACTCTAGAATAATTCCAAGAGTCAAATGCAGTGCTCGAGAATCATAAAATTATTTCCGAGACAAAGGTTCCAGGGGAGATATCTAATGCTTACTTATTAATTTGTAAATATTTGGTTAATTAATATTATGAGCGTCTCCTAAGTATGAAAGCTCGCCAGAACCGAATTAACAGAAACACCTTTTTTGGTACTATTGTGAATTATAGATACCACCACTGAAAAAAGTAACAAACCTTGCAATACCTACGATGATTAGAGCTCATAATTAACAGACTTCTTTATCTCTCATTCCAAAATTTCTTATGTCATTTTGGCATCAAGTTTAGCAACATTTTGCTTAGAATTTCAATTCTTGGGCCGCCGAAATGGATGAGCTTCGGTATTGAAGACCCAATCGTCCAAGCTGAGCACATTCCAGTCTTCAAAGCAGAGATAAAAGTACTTCAGCGTTTCCGCCAACCAAAAGCTCTCCATGCTATCCATTTTCTCATCGTCAATTTTGTCTGGATCTACCATGACATTACGTAGAGCGGCTGCTGATATTGGGGTCTGAGAGATCTTCTCTACAGCTTGAAACATACGCCAGGCTGCATCGGCATATAGTGTTTTACCGGTAATACGATAAAGTATGAATACAGATTCGATAGCTTCAGGACGAAGGACGTATCTGTGGTCGAAAGTAGCGATAAAGCCTTTAGGTAATCTCAGATCATGTATTGTTTTTAATGCTTGGTCTTTCCTTTCTTTGGCGGTTTCTGCCCCTCCAGTACCATACTGTTGATTTATGGCTTCTTCATAAACTGTATCGTCCCAATCGCAGGAAGAGTTCTGGGGACAAGGGCTAAGAGAAAATATCTCTGGAGCAACGCCATTGGGACTAACATCATATGCCCAAATACAGCCTTGTGTGAGTTCTTCGGCAACAGTAAGGTCAGAAGGTCGGGACAAAACTTTGGCTGCAAGTCCGACCATACCACCAACAAAACAAGTAAGATGCTGGTTGCAAGTATCCGTAGTTAGGCCAGCTTGTGAGACACGTACATCGCCTGAGATTGATAAATTTGCGTTGTGCTCGTTAAATATGCGAACGAATAAGTATTCTTTCGCTACCTCAATGAAATTTTCATATAGCTTTTTGGGCTGACTGATTAAGCCACCCAAAAGAATATACTGCTTCGGTAAGTACTCATACAGCGAGTCAGACATGCCGCCCAAAGAAAAAAAGTTTCCTGAGTCAAAAGAGAGTTTAGCAGCGTTGATGTTTACTGGCCACATTCCAGGAAGTTGGGTACTATTTTGGGATGCTTCCAAGACATCGAAAATTCTTTGAACAGCATCATAGTACTTTGAGTCACCTGTTAGTTGGGAAAGTCGTGTGAATTCTAGGCTGAGCGAGCCAAGTTCAGAGACAATCATGTTTTCGTGAGCTTTTTGAGCTTTTCCTGCTAAGTAACTAAGTCAGTTAGCAGTTGCACTGATCTAAGATCTATAACTCACTCCTTCCATGGCCATCTGCTAACAGGCATGCGGTTCGGAGTGTCAAATGCACTCATAAGAAGGTCTCCGACCTCAACTGCTTTGAATAGGAGCCCTTCGTACTTTCCTTCGCTAATATCATACGCTGCAAGGAATCCACCCATGTAACGAATCGTAGTTTCAAAGACATTGATATTTGGGTCGGTCTCTTGCATGAGGGTGAAGTCAATTGATAACGCGGCCTTGACTGCAATTTCGAAGTCCTCTTTCATACCCATGAGCCACAAAGTGTCAAGAGAGTCTACTAGAGTGGCGGCCCAACCGCAAAAAGTATTTTTATATTTCCCGGACAATGGCGTAACTTCATCTCGAAGCCAAGCATGTTTTTTGTAACCATCCCAACTGTGAGAGAAGCTCTGGATCACAGCTTTCTTGCGACGATAGCGTTCTTCTCTTTGGGACTCTGTCTCCTCGGGAATTGGAGCTTGGACGGTCGGAATATCTTGGGGAGATCCAGTTGGAAGCGGGATAAGAGACGTGACTGGATACTTTTCCGGGAGCTTTGACCAATGTGTATTTTCATTATTCGTTTGAGGCTGAGATGTGAGGGGAATGTGAGGTGAGTAGGATAATTTGAACCTTGGATGACTGGTTAGAAAATAGAGAGATGCCAAGACGAATAGTATCAATGGGAAAAAAATTCGTTGTCGCGGGAGTGTGGTATGGTGCTGTAAAAAATAATTTAACATTGGCAGTTTGTTTGATTTTATTTGAATATCGGATTCTCTACGTGTAGTGAGCAGTGTAAGGCTTTGGTTTTTGAGAGGTAGGATAAGTGTATCAGGAGCGAGGTTACAACGTCGGACACAATATTTTATGGTGAAAGTGTTATTTGTATTCTGCTTGTGGATACAGTCACTGTAGCGGTTGATTCGATTGTCGAAGGATGTAAATTTTGTAGATACCTTCTGTGCCTAACGCTCTGGGCAATCCCATTTGTCGTGACTTTGCTCTGGATCGAACGAAGGTAAAGATAAGAGCGATCAAATTGAGGGCTTCCGATAGAGTGCAACATCTTTGTAAGAATGTCACTTACCATTGCAGATCGTCCGTGTGACTGTACACCGTAGCTCATGCGCTTGGACAGGATTCGATATGATCTACGCATGGAGTGCAGGGTTCCTCAATGATTGTGGCTACAATATGAAATGTTGAATTGGTAGCAAAATTTGAAGACCTAGGCGAACTGATTATCAGGTTGGATGATGCGGTGGTACATCATCTTGGCCGGTTTCTCAAGTAAGGTCTGGATAGCAAGGACACATATCCCACCCGAGACAGGAGACCGCTGGTTCGAATCCGGCAAAACCTAACTACATTTCTCGCGGCGCTGGTATGCATGGATGATGAAGGCATGCTTGGATAATCAAAGGTTTTAAATTCCCTTTGGTGGGTACTTACGGAGGAGGGTTGACTGTTTGTGTAAGCAAACATACCTCATAGTGGTATTTGCGAATGAAATCCAGAGTATGAGTGTCTCTAACGTCAAAAGAGTCATCCTATATGTATACATAGTACCGGTCATGTGTCATAGCTAGATAGCTGAAAACACATTAAATGATTTTAAAAAAAAAAAAAAAAAAAAGAACTGATTATCAACCACATCGCGAGCAAGATGATTGAATAATGAGTGATTTAGATACTATTGAAAGAGAGACTCTCTTCCAATTTCTCCCTCACAACAAATTTCGGCCGCTATGTCAGTGGGCAGATGCGACGTGCCATGATATAATTTGAACAGAGTTGCTTAGGAATTAAACTCTTACGTCAAGGAGACGTGAGACAGGTGTATATTTCTAATGGACTCACTGCTATCATAATACCCAACTAATTTTTTCCGCGGATCGAGGATTAATATAGTAAAATGGGAACATGTCAAACCGTAGCGCAGTACTTCGGGCTGCGTCAGCTTTATCTCAAACATTTACTTGCAGAAGTTGTTACCCGCAGCTATCAGGCTTCTAGTCTTCGCCTTTTAGCTTCGAAGAGCAAAACATGGGACAAATGCTCCTGTATATGCGGACATCACTAAAGAGGTGTCGTGATTTTATCGCTGGATCGAGGTTGAAGATGTCATAAGTTATTTATAAGTGTGTCACAGCAAGAAAGTTGAATAAACTATGAATTGAAAAGAAAGGGATCATGAGTTGGAAATCACCAACAGGGTCATAGATACACTTGTCCTGTTGGTCACCATGACCGGAAGTTTCTTGAAGAAGTCTTAGGCTCAAAACTAAATAGCCGCGTACATTTAGCACCCAAGCTTTGAAACTTCTGAAGTCTATTTTTTACATCTTCTCAGTTTAAAACAATGTACGACACGAAGGTATCTGGATGTAAACCAAGATTGCTTGTAACTTGGGTACAATAACATTCATTTGCTACGTTTACAGTTCTAATACAATAGCAATAATCCTACGAAGTTCTCAGCCAATCGCACGTGTGACGGAGGTAGGAGCCGGAGTTCATCTCCAACTTACTTTTGCGAGCGATGCAGTAGACAAGATGAGAATGTTCAAATTGGTGCCGAATTTTCCCTGTCACCGACACTATGTGACGTGACAGCTGCAATATCTATCAAAAAAATACTTTAACGCTGTGCAAAATATTCTGGTGTAGAGCAAGACTGAACTCCTGTACGCGGTGTTCTCTATGAGCCTGAGAGTGAGATATTCTCCCAGAGCCAATTTAGCCAAATTTTGCATTTCCAAAGAAGTTGGCCCACGAGGCAATGAGGCAAGAATTTCTATGAAATCAAACTCTCCTACTCAACGAGATCGACCTCTACCAAAACCTCATCAAGTTTACTGATACGACCAAATACATCCTCGTTCCAATGGCCACAACTCTTATTAACTATTTTCTGGCCTAAGCTGGCAACCAAATATACGCCCTAACCGATATTCACAGCCGACGGAGGAAACATAGCGTGGCGGACAAATCTGGAAGACAGTTCTTTGGGATGGTCGTGGGAGAGATCAGGACAAGTTTACCAGATGTCTCGAAGGATGTATATTATCTCGACGGGCGTAAAATTTTGAATTTTGGCAAGGAGTTTTACGAATTGAGCTTTGTGTGCGACAAGACTTCGCTTCCGAGAGTGCAGCTGACACTAAACACAAGCCAATGATTGAAGGTGCTGTGGCCCGCCTCCTGGTGATGTTCCTGGTATAGATTGAGTAGCCTGGGCACCTACTCTACTTGTAAAGGAGACGGCTCAGACTAAATTTCGCGTGGAGAAAATTCAGTGGATGATGAAGGCATGTCTGGATAACTGAGGGTTTTTGAGAGGTTTTCCTGGATGAGCATTTACTGATGAGGGTTGGCTTGGGGTGAAGAAAAAGCCGCCATAACTTCGCAGTGGTACTTGCAAATAAAATTCGAGGCATGAGAGCTCTAGTTATAATTGAGTCATCAGTTAGGTACTTTTCTTTAATATTGTGTCATAGCTAGATGGCTGTATACGCAATTAAAATCTGATTCAAGAACAATAGATAATGGTTGATCTCACAAGGGAGGCAAGTAGCGTGGGACGTAGCGTTTCACAATGCTTTGTCCCTGCATCCGAAATCTTGGCGGTAGCTACATGGAGCTCCTCGCTAGACTAGGGCCAGTTCGGGACTCGAAATATAGAATAAATTGCGTGGCTTAACCCAGTCACTAAGCTTCATATCTTAGGCTAGCTTACGAGTTTGCCTAAGCAGACTCGCCAGGGCTGGAGCTTAGTTCCGGGCGTGGTTGTTAGCGGCTACATGTTTGGACGAAGATGCTTGTGATAAGCCTCCTCATCAAGGCGCACCTAATACTACCACTCGGGCCACATGACTCACTGTCTTTGAACATCTGAATTTACATCCACACTCGCTTTAGCAGTGTTCGTGATGTGTTAGGTGCATGTCAGGAGCCGGTTCTACAGAGGGCACGTGAGATTCTACGTAATCCCACAAGCATCTACAAGTATGACAATCTGATATTAGTTGTCAATTTAATATCTAGAAGACACTTCAAGGATCAAGAATATCTTTACATAGGTATCTGCAAAATATAGGTTTACGGTACTTCTATCGGTGGGAAACCTTAAGAGAATCGGTTTGTACCCAAGGTATCAAGAGAGGCGTAATAAATTTCACTCGTTTATTGGCTTAGTGAACTATTGATTCACAATGATTGCTTAGACAATTTGATGCAATTTCCATAGACCCTTGCTATCCAAACAGCTTAGAGACCTGCTACTGATTTAGAATAAGCATATTAAGAGCCCAGTTTTGCGTTTTATGTTTGGCCATCCCTGTCCAAGACTAATACACTGTAATAAGTCGCATCAAATTTCTCAGTATCGAGTTAGCAAGTACATTAGCCTATGCAGGATAATGAAGTACACTTGAAGATTGTAACAAGCATTTCGTGTCCGAGGGCTAGTTTCGAACAAGTAGAAAATGGTGTTAAATTATTAAATTATCTGATACTTGATGACGACTTCCACTAGTGTAGGTACTGAGTTCATCAAGGCATTGGCCGCTAGGGTCCTATCGTTGCATCATGAGTTGGACAAATTCGTTATCTAGTAGTGTCAGCTACTATCACTTTTGGTTGACTGGTTATTTTTACAATCAATTCTTCCGTCGCCATCCTGATCGGCTTCGCGAATCATTTCATCAACTTCGTCATCTGTTAATTTCTCACCAATCGATGTCATGACGTATCGTAGCTCAGCAGCAGAGATAAATCCGTTGTTGTCACGATCAAAAACCTTGAAGGCTTCTCTTATTTCCTCTTCAGAATCGGTATCTTTCATTTTTCTTGCCATCATGGTTAAAAACTCTAAAGTTTGTAAGTGTCAGATGGTCCAACACTAAAGATTGAAGCTATGTACCAGGAAAGTCAATTGTGCCATTATTATCAGCGTCAACCTCATTAATCATATCTTGTAGTTCTGATTCGGATGGGTTTTGGCCTAGGGACCGCATGACTGTTCCCAATTCTTTAGTAGTAATTTGTCCTAAATTCGTATCAGCGCGCGTCACTGACTATTTCTTTCCCAATAATATCCGAGGTTTGTATGATATACAGCAGAAAAAGCATCTTGTGTGAACTTGCAAAGCCAATGATGTATAGAATGCATAGAACTACTGACCGTCGCCATCTTTGTCCTTTAATTCGTATCAATGTCAGCGACCTTATTAAGCACGAGAGAAATTAGTAGACCGCTTACAAACAGTGAAAAAGCTTCTTTGAATTCAGAGACTTGTTCTTCCGTCAGTGAATCGGCCTAATCGCATGTCAGTCTCATTCGACTGCTCATTTAAGAGGTGTAGCTATTTGAGCCCAGCAGGAGAGCGTGGACAAGTTTCACTCGTACCATGGCAGCAATTTTTATATCAGTATCGTAAATATAGGAGATAGGCAATTATATAGTGGTGCAATGAATGGTGTTCTGATAGTTTTCTGGTCCGGTTCTATGAAGCGGAATGTGGAGTGAGGTCAAGGGTAGTGGTGCTCATGTAATGTGATGAGCAATTTTGCTGATACGGTGGCCTGTTCGCACAGCTAACAATCAGATTTCCACAACACGGTAACAACTGCGAAACCCATGGGTGTAAAATAAGGTTTAATAACATCAGACCACAGCGCCATGCTTTCATCTTTTGTCACACCAGTACAAATTGAAGCTGTAAAAATCACTGAAGGTAGATAACCCTCAGCTCACAGAGCGGTGGAAGCTCGCATTTTCTACCATGTGGCGTGATCGTACCAACCTGTATATTTTCCTACATCTCACAAGTAGATAATTTTCAGCTCTCTAACGTCAAGTAGTTACATATCTTATCGGCAATCATACGCTTACCATCCCTCCAAAAAGCTCAAGACTACCCGACCAAACAATGGATTCGACACGTTATCTTCGCCTTCTGAGCGGCAGGGTCTCATATCTGCCAGCGCTTTTGAGGATGATGGAGATGCTTTGATTGAAATGGATCTTTTACCTCCACGCTGGGCAGATATATCAGAAGACATAGATGAATACCTTGCAGGAATTTCAACAAAAAGCCAGAAGTTGGAAATCCTCCACCAAAAGCATGTCTTGCCAGGATTTGACGATGAAGAGGTTAAGAGGAATGAAGAAGTACAAATCGAGCGAATAACACAAGAAATAACAAAGGGATTTCATGATTGCCAGAAGGCCATACAAAGAGTAGACTTACTGGTAAGAGAAGGTAAAGCACAAGGAGGTTTGAGTCGGGGTGAAGAGGTAATGGCCAAAAATATCCAGATATCCCTCGCTGGTAAAGTACAGGAGGCGAGTGCAAACTTCCGGAAGAAACAGAGTGCATATCTCAAAAGTTTGTTCAAACATATCTGTATATTGTTCCTACTAACAATGATAGAATTACGTGGGATGTCAGGAGCAACTGTTCCAATTTCTGATAAATCCACTATACCACTTAATACACTCACTGACCGCTCAGCTCAAGAATCTGATGCAGATAAATTCTACTCGCAATCAGCACTTCAGCAAACAACAATATCCAATAATACCGCTATTAATCAGCGCGAACGAGAAATCAGTGATATCGCACAAGGAATTATAGAATTAGCTGATATATTCAAGGAACTTCAAACTATGATTATAGATCAAGGAACCATGCTAGATCGAATTGATTATAACGTCGAACAGATGGCGGTTGATGTAAAAGCTGCCGATAAAGAAGTAAAGACTGCCAGTAGCTATCAAAAAAAAGGTACAAGGCGGCGTATCATTCTCCTTCTAATCTTGATGGTTGTTGGTATGTTTATTCTACTGACGGTTAAACGAAAGAGTCATGGATAAAACCTGGACTATGTTTACTACATGACTATGATGATAGATACCCTGGAATTTAGCTAAGTATTACTGGACTGGTGCCTCACACCATTGGATGTCACTTTATCCATTCATAAAATTTGGCGTTTGAGATATCTAAAGAGTTCCTATACCACTCCCGGAGGCGTTATTCAAAAGTATATGTAAGGCTCTTGTTACGGATCAAATAGTAAGAATAACAATTAATAAATTGATTGCCAAATTATAAACAGCCGTACATTGTGCGCAAGGGCTCCGTAAATCGAAGAGCAAATAAAAACATGCTGCTAAATAATCTACCAATACCGAAGATTGTTCAACAGTTATAGATGATACAAAAATTAAGCAAAGAATCATCCTGAAAATTCCTAAACCTCGAGTTATGGTTATACACAGTTTCATATTACTGACAGCCAATCCTATTAAATGGCTTGCATCTTCGCGTCATATCAGTTAACAATTTTACCGATTAAACGAGATAAGTCCCAGATCTAGGTCTGTGCCATTTCTAAAAATCTAGACTGAAGCTTACCTTACCTTTCCCACTATGACTTCCAGGACCTTGTTGGTTAAATAGCCATTTTACTTATCGTAATTAAAGCCTGATCTCCGCTCAACCCCTGAATAGATACATGCGCATTCCCATCGATATAAACCTCCTCGCGTGCCAAAGGAAACCACACTTCTCCCCTAGTACGAAAGCAATCTCTCTCGTAACATACTAAGCTATTCTATTGCGAAAGAACAGACTCTAAATCTACAGCTCTCGGTAACTTTTAGAATTAGCATCCTCTGCGCTAGCTGATAAAACTAGAAATCTCCGTCTCAACTCATAGAAATGGAAAATATATGAATACAATATCAGAGAGAACAGCTTTTTATAAACTAGGATATCCTAGTTTTTGAATAAAATAAATGTCAGATTTTAACCAAGACATACGTACTTGTGAGAACCTAGCAACTTTCCATTTATAATTGGGTGCAAGTTTTGAAGCTGACGTCATGTTTTCCACGTGACTACTCATTAAGATTGCGCTTATATATAATTCGGATTCCCGAACTAAAAAGAAGACCGATTTGTGCTTATTGTACTGCTTGCTCACAGAATATCTAGCACATTGGTCTCTCTGACCCAGACCAGTTCTTCTTCAGTGCTCCTATCCTCTTTTGTTACTTGTCAGATCATTGATATATTGCCCGTTATGAATAGCCATCCAGCTCAGTATTTACCCATGGAATTCAGCCACCTTTTCCACGGAACCTTCTACCCGAAAAAGAAAAATGGTAGAAATGGAAATTGCGTGCGCGGGAAAAAGTCTCATAAAACCTGCAGCCCCAGCCAGGCGAGGTGCGCATATTCATCTATATCTCACTCCTTTGTAACAGTCGAGGCCGACTTGATCCAATCCACCATCTCCGTATCGGGTGCTGGGTACGCTCCGGAAACTCATCGCATGGCTTTTCCTCCATAATCAAAGGTTGGTAATGAAAAGGGCTCCGACCCTACCATCTAATCTGATCGTGGTTATCTTCATGATAATGATGATAGGGGTATGTGTTCAGAGATGGAGTCGATACATACCGCTAAAGCAATAGGGAATCCTCATGGAAGTGAGGACCCTGTTACTCAATTTCGGCTCTGCAGACTCTACAGTTAGAGCTGGAGGCTCGTAGGGGACACCACTGACAGGTGTCAAGAATAGCCCCCCACCCGAACTCAAAGATAACAAGTTGAAATGGCTTTTCGGCGGAAAGGAGCAGCGATGGATTGGAACAATCGGCCATACTGGAAGGTCAATTGTCGCGAGTTTGCCAACAGAGGCACTCCAACGCTATGTGATAAGAAACGGCATTGTATACATCTCAATACTATACACGGCCCAGTTCTAATCACCCAGAGCACAAATCAAGCAGTGCTCCAACTTCTGCCAACGGAGGCATATTAAAGCCTCCTGCAATTAGGCAAGTAGATGTGGTGGGTGTGAGGGAACTCACCAGACCAGGGACTGCCCGAGGAAGTTGGTACTTTGCTGCAACTGCGGCAAGTATTAGATTATGATTCCTTGAGATGGATAGAACATTGTGGCTGGAATTAGATTCGATAAAGTATAGGGTTAGACAAACGTGTATGATAACTATAGTCCCAGCATTCCCTAAGAATGCTGCATTCTAACTCGTACCAACGATTCACTGCAAGGCTCATCTAAACGCGAATATGGAACAACCCATACAGGGTATATAAGATCTCCAAACGCCTTACCCTTTTTACTCTTAAGTAAATAAAAATCATAGCCATAACTCCATTATCATCATCTAGACTTCAATATCAATTCCGTTGTGGATATGATCACCATCACCTCCACGCGATTAATTAAATTTATCCAATCATCGAAACCCGCAAAATCAAGCAGCATCATGGCTACGCACAGCCTGCCGCCGTCCTCGGCGTCAACTGACCCAGGGGACCTACTACACCCGAGCTATCTTGGGGTTGCTGCCGCAATGGAGCAATCGGATCGCGAACAAAAGCAGCGAATGAGCTTAGCACAAAATTTTCTGCAAAATATCGATGTTTGGGCAAAGTCCTAGTCAGAAATTGAAGGTGCGCACTTAGTCGCGCCACTAATAGAAAATATTTCACCTATCGTAACAGCGTTTGCGATAGGCAACGTCAACGCCGCAAGTCACCAAGGCAAGAAATCATCCAATGAAAGTACTCAGATAAAAACCTCTGTACCCATGGCGACAAGAATAGCGGAGAAACCCCATCACGATGTCCCTCAAAAGCCAAGGGAAACTGCTTCTCCGTGGGTGACTATAGCCCGAAAAGCAGCCAAGCTCCCGGATCCGCCAGCCAGCCTGGTAAAGCGAATGCCTCCCATGCAGAGAAAACCAACCGGACAAGAGCCTCCGAAAGAAAATACACGACCCTTCCTTTGTATGGGGTGAGAATATCAACGGTGGATGATATCACCTGTCACAATAAAGAAGCTCACCACCGAGAAAGCTAGAGTTGCAACTTCAGCAATTATAGCGATGTAGCAAGTTTGGTCTGGCCAGCAGTGGGGTGCACATCAGACACATTCAGGGAATTAATTCGGGGCGTAGGAACTTCACTTAAAAAGGAGTAAATCACAATTGAACCCGCCTCAGATTGGATATCAGACATGGTCCCTCATGTCCCAATCTGCATCCGTACATTAGACGGAAGAATCGAAGTAATAAGAGAAATGGTGAAGGCGGAGTGCCAGGTGGTTTGTAAAGTCACATCAGTACAGGTGCGCCCAAACAAAATCAATCTAGGCATTTATTCCGCTAGCTGGATCGTGTACTTCAAACAGGCACCAGCCAATCTAAGGTTCAGGCTGTTCGATGAGAGTGGCCCTGCCATACCATTCTCCCGTAAACGCCCCATAGAGCAATGTGAACGCTGCTGGGGCTACCACTCAACAAGGAACTGCATCAAAGGACAGCGGTGCGAAAAGTGTTCTGGCACGCATGAAGCAGCCGAATGCTCGGTGAACATACCCAAATGTTCAAACTGTGCTGGACCGCAAGAGTCAACCCACCTGAGCTGCATGGCCCGGCCAAGGCGGTACAATGGACAAGTAACGCCTCGGACACCAGCCGAGCTGCGAGTTATTCGAGAGCGAGGACACATGGATTTTAAGGCAGCGTTATTAAGATCTCAAGAAAAAGGTATGTCCCGCGAGATCATTAGCATACCAGAAGAAACAATTCTTGATAATGAATAATACACCAAACTCTAATAAGCATAACCACAAATATAGCACCCTTCTATTTCACCATGTGAATGTGGGAAAGGGTGGGCAAAACATGAATATAGCGCTGCAGCAAGCTTGGGAAGCACAAATACACATAGTTATGGTTCAAGAACCATAGACCTTGCAAGAAGACGGAGAGTTTATAACGAAAAGCCATCCTGGCATTGATAGTTTCATACCCTTTGCAAACACGACGCCGAGACCACGACCACGCGCTGTCACTTTTGTGAGAAAAGGACTTCGAGCGGCTCAGAATTCACCCTCGTCATCCAGCCAGTCGTCAGACTACTGTTCGTGCAGGTGTGTGGACTGACCTTTGTAAACGTCTATCGTGCCCCGGGCCCCAGTGGGACTCTAGATCCTCTATTAAACTGGCAGCCAACAGGTCAATCAGTAGTGGGAGTCAATATCAACTCTTTCTCACAGCATTTGCAGCTATTGACGGATCGCCAATGTGGAAACGGTCATCTCATCATGGAGTGGGCCTGCAGAAACGATATGCAGCTACCAAGTACCCTAGAAGAAAGTACCCACCGCAATGAAAATGTGTTGGACCGAACCTGGAGTAATGGCACTGCATGTGCTTTAGTCTTAACCCGCTTCCACTGTACATCAAACCACTCTACCATTGAAGGCTCAGTTGATACACCTGGATGCTCGGACCTATCTGAGATCCCAAGTACAATACGCGTGAGGGACTGCGATCTAGACGAGCTCGCTTGATGCCTGAAGCAATAGTTAAGACCAGGCTCCCTTAGTAATCAAATCGAGATTGAGGACTTGACGAGGAATATAATCTAAGTTCTGAGAGACTCGGCCAAAGCTGTCGACAAGCACCCGCAGTAGGAAGGGGGAGGACAGCACCTTGGTGGACTGGGAACTGCAAAGAACGACAGGTTGACTGCAGGATGGCCAAAAAAACATCTGGGGATGTAAGAACGACACGTAGCGCTTTCCGAGCCGCTCAAGTCAGTCAAACGCGAATATTGGACAAAGCAAGCCAAAAAAGCAGTGATAGAAGCTCAAGTGTTCAAACTTATGCAAAGGACCAAACCTAAGCCGACAAAATGGCCTCCTCTCTAGGTAGCACCAAGCCCTTGGCTTTCAGATCCAATAGAGCGGAAAATCGAATTGCGAAATCCCTTCCTTGAAAGATTCAATGCTAGAAACGATGTACAATAATGGAAGAATAAACAGCCAGAGTCTATTCCATGGAGTGGAGAAGGATCGTTGGAAGAAGTTACAGCGTCAACCATTGGAAGTAAAGAAACGACTCCGGGATATGACAAAATCACGATCCGGCTACCCAAGGCTTGCTGGAGCACGATTGGAACATATGTGAGGAATCTTTTTCATGCATCTCTGGACTTGGAATATTTTCCAATACCTTTCAAGATGGTGGAGGTTGTACCCCTTCCTAAAGTTGGAGGCAATTTCTCCAGCCCAAAAGGATGGCGCCCCATATTGCTACTCTCCAACTTAGGCAAGAGACTGGAAAGGCTAATAGCTAAATGGACGTTTTGGCTTGCGATAAAGTACAAGGCAGTACCTCCGCAGCTATCTGGCGCGCTACCAGGACGCTCAGCATTCGCCCTGGTATTATGCATCATACACAATACTAAAGCTGCAATCAGATCCAACAAATCACAGCTATGCTCACCCTGGGCACTCAAAGTGCCTAGGTACAGTGCTACACAATCGGCTGTTTGCATGAATGCAAAGTCAAGGCTGGCTGATATTACTCTGTCGCTGGGTAGAATCGTTTCTGACACAACGAAAAGTCGTGGTAAGACATGAAGAAGGCGCAACAAATAAGAAGCTTGTTGAGTGCGGTGTCCCTCAAGGATCACCACTTTCGCCACTTCTATTCATGTTATACATCTCAATTCTATTCAAGGATGGCACAACTAACTGTAGATTTGGATATGCAGACGACATGGCAATTGTCCGAGTTGGTAAAAGTCCTTCTGAAGCTGTTGCGGCTGCACAGGTTGAAGTAGACAGGATATTCCAACTGGCTGCGATACACAGGATTAGATTCGACCCTTCGAAGTCTGAGCTCCTGGTAATTTGGGGAGGACCGAAGAATAAACTCGGCCCATCCAACCTAACGGTTAGAGTTGGGGAAGAGCTTATTATACCCTCTCTACATATCCAATGGCTCGGAGTTTGGCTTGATCCTCAACTATCATTCAGATGGCATGTTCGGGAATGGTAAAGTAAGGCACACCAACTATCCTACTTCACACACAATATAAATAGAGTCCAATGAGGTGTGGCACCGGGAACATTAGTACGTGCGGTTAATGTTACGACTGACCTGAGGATGATATGGGTCTCTAAGATGAAGTTGTATTTGGACATTAGGCTACAATACGTTGGTAGAAGAAAAGACAAAGAGAAAGGAAATTCTGAGAGCTACGAGCTTGAGGTTAGCTCGGCCGCGGTTCCACCTTAGTCCGGCTCACGTCCCTGTTAAACACTATCACATGATTCCAGATTCTTCCACCAGCCTACCTCCAAGTGCCCTAGCAAGTCCAACCATAACAGTTAATGCTATTGAAAGGCTATGCTGATCTCGAATGACGTACCGTTAGGATGAAGGTTTGGAAGGAGGTAGCTATGGCTTTAGGAGAAGTGAAGTTCGTGAGTTATACTCCTAGGACTTGGATCAATGGACGAACTTGAGGATATTCCCGAGTATTCTCAAGTGTGTGGATAATGTGGAGATTGTTTGAATTTCCTATTATGTGAATTGCTTATCTTATCTACGCGACAGGGCCTTCTTCTATATACATGAATAAGGGGGTTCTGCACACTAGTGGATGTTCCAACATCTGTCCTTGTCTAACCGAGAAAGGAAGGATGTGAGAGATCCTTGTGCCAATAGATGCCATTAGGAATCTATTGAGAAATATGAAGTCATACAAATAAGTGATGATCTGGGTCGATCATATCTCATAGCACATGTGCACATTATTCTAATGTGAACAGTTTATTACAATGCAGTCATGTTACTCCCCTAATTACAACAAATGCGCGTGTAGTCAGTACGGCCATATATGGTGCAGAAGCGTGGTGGCCTGGACTGACCTGTATCACGACCAAAAGAGGCAAGAAAGTAAGCACGGGTGTCGGATAGTGTTAGAGTATGGCATAAACTTCAGAGTAAGGACTACCTGAGAACAGAGAAGAAGTTCAGTTTGTTTGGTTATCTAAATGTGCGATTGGTATCACAATATATACAGTAGAGTTTTCAGAGAAAGGTAACCCGGAACCGAGTTGACTGCAGAACTAATCGAGATCTCTGACCAGGAAATAACTATCCACTGACCCAGAAAACTAGGGCATGGAAGAGAAAATATGAGCAAACCAAGTACTGGATTTGTTTGGTAGCAATGTGATTCAAACAGACTCAAGCACTGAGTCTATTTGGGTCAAAAGTATAGATTCCTGCCTGAGCTCAACGGTATAGTTCAGGGAGAATGCATGCAACTAGGTCGATAAAAAGAAATACAAGTAGCTGTATTTACAACAGGAAGCACCTCAAGTTACTAGATAGGATAATTTTGACCGCAATTCGAGCTGCATTACCAGTATGGCAAGCGACACCAAATGTAGCTCTGCGTTGGGAATCAGAGATCTTGCAGAAATAATCCTTTAGCAGTGATAGCCCAAAAGTGGGGCCAGAATCTGCTGACTTGACAGCTATCACCCACTCGCGTTAAGGGCAGTTGAGACACCCAAAGAGGCAATCGAGAGAGTCCGACTGCGAGAGGGACAGAAATAATGTGTTTTTAGGGATCCAGAGCAATACCTAACACGTCTTCAGAATAGGAACCTCAGCCTGCCGGCATCAGAAGTGCCAGGGCAGCTTTATCAACCGAAGATCGCGATGGCTACAGCTGAGGCCAAATGCAACAAGGAGGAGATGGCAAAGCAGATTATATTTTGGCTTAGAAATCTTCCCACAGGCACGCTATGTATCTACTCTGATGGGTCATCGACTGGCCCAGCATTCTCAGACAATGGCTACGCCATACATAGGGATAGAGAACTCATAGCGAGCGGTGGTAATTTCCTTCCTGGAACTAAAATTTTTGATGCTGAAATTGTGGGGGTAGTTCGAGGTCTAGAGGCGGCATTTAAAATTGGAGGGAGTATAGACATCAAGGTACTCCTCGACAATCATGAGGCGATTAGAGCCCTTGAAACTGGTAGAACAAATTCCTCGCAAGTAGAGGCAATGAATTTCTGGAAATTAGGCAAGACCCGACCAGCCACAAAGGTCTGCCGATTCCTAGGATATAGCAGCATACTAGGCAACAAAAGGGCCGACGTGATAGCAAGGCAACACTTGCAGCAAAGACTAGTAAAGTGAATTTACCGAGACCTAGATTCATCTGGGAGGAAACTCACAACATCCCGACATTTGTAGAATGTCGCCTGGCTTTCCAGAAATGGCGTACGGAAACGAAGGAAACCCGACCGACGATGACAATATGATAGGGCAAAAAGGATGGCAGATATTCTGGCGCTTTTTAACTATAACAAAGTGTTACAGCAAGAATGAATCATAAATAGAGGGTTAAAAGATCAATCATAATGCTTCTTGGGACCGTTTGGTGTGGTACGAGGATTAAGGTGTAGTACGGGGCACGAGCACCTCAGAAATGGTGATTTAATTGGTTATTTTTTTTTTTTGTTTTGCGTTCCTAGTTTCTATGAAGCAAAAAGATAGGTAGCGAAGAGTCCTATAGATCTAGACTACCCGTGCCATGCCCTCTGGGTACTGGGGTAGTACCCGGTCACAATAATAATATCAATATCATATCAAAACTCCATGTCGGAATACTCGGGTGTTATTTATATCACAAGCTTTCTGTAGCAGTAATAATAATTGATGGTTAACATATACCTTCTATTCTTCTCTTCTAACTAAAGGAAACACGTATATACAGCAGTTGTCCCTCTCTCCTGACGCCATTCCTGAACAGGTAACTCATTACTCATCAACATAATTAGTCATCATTTCTAAGATAATACATGAACGGTCATTAAGTCATTAGGTCATTTGACACTCCATTATGTTAGAGTATAGGGGGGGATAATAATTGACCAACACTCTTATAGTTTAACAGATGCAATGGTACCACGTCCAGGCCGGTCTCCTAAGCTAAGTGCATGTAGATCAGGTACACAGCCCAGTTGGGTCAGAATAGCACTGCCCTGATTCTTACCAGTCTCCCTCTAATCTTTTTGCGCTGTTCATGTTGGGGCTTCTTATGCATGTTTGTGTAAATGGTTTAAGGAATTCAGAAGTACTTGAAGTCGATAACGCAATGGAAATGATTAATTTTTCCTTGGGGAAAGCTAAACTACCGTATTGTATCCTGTCCTTTATGTCTTCCGCGTTCGCTAGTAATAATTCCCCCCTTTAGCCATATGAGAATTAATCCTTTCTCCCTGGCTCTTTCCTCCTGTATCGTACTCCCCCATCTGGTACGTACCCCCTTAGAGCCCCCTTTCGTCTATCTAGGAGCGTTGCTCTGCCACTTCCTTACCTTGGAGATGGAGTGGTCCTAGTGACCAGTCCCAATCCGGGCAAAGCCCGTCACAGTTTCTAAGAATAAAATGATAATTGTCAAGTGTGAAATTCACGGGTGTCCCATGGCTACTACTATGACAATCTAAGTGTGTGTAGAACTCGAGACTAGGTGTAAACGTATATTTCTATTAACGTAATTAGATTTATATTTATATTCTAGTCCTAACTGAGTCAATGACTATAGAGGACTCCTAGAATCTATATATAAGATACTAACTGTTGGTTAAAACTTCCAGGTTCTTGGATTCGAATCCGAAGAGAAAGGCAATCAGTAGAATGTGTTTTTATATCTATCTATTAGAAGGTTTCTGGGTGACAGCTTTTGCCAAGATATAAACTGGGTGTACACGGGCCTCCACAAACCCTTACTCGCTATTGCCTAGTTAACAATTCTCATTTATCCACCCCATTACAATCACATGCCAATATGTTATTCCCAACAAATTACCATTGTGTTAATGGCTATGACACTAGCTATAATTTTCAAGTTCCAATTAGGAAATTTTAAACTTTGCTCTCATGGACAGTGAGGGTTAGTAACATTATAGTTCCTCTTTAAATTCATAAAATCTCCCATACCCCAGATGATGTAATGATCAATAATGAATGGTAAATTAAGCTTCCAGGATACAGTAGGGAACGACTGGAGTGCTTATCTGCCCAGATTGTGACTAAAGAATGCGAGGGATGAAATCTTGATGTGGTCTTGAAATGCGGCAGCTCGCTTGCCATGAGACTTGGCGTTCCGCTCGGATTTAGGATCCCCAATTTTTTTATCATGTAATGTGTATGCAGCTATCTAGCTATGACACATAAACAGCGATATGAATACATGTTGGACGACTCTTTTGACGTTGGAGACACTCATACCCTAGATCTCAAGGACGAGGTTAGGATCGTGTTCCACAGGGTGCATATACAGCCTAATAAAGATCTAGGTGGTAGATAAAGGTAATAAGTTGTAAGGGTTTAATGAATTCAGATGTACTTGAAAGACAATAACTCGTTAGGAATTAATTACTTCTTCCTTGGGAAGACAATCTACCACGTATTCTCCCATCCGTTATAAGCTCTGCGTAGACTAGCCTTAACTCCCTCCATTGGTCCCTTGAGAATCATCCTTTCTCCTAGGCACAACTCTTCTCCTGTAGCATACTCCCCATCTAGTACGTACAACCTCGGAGACGGAGTGGTCCTAGTGACCAGTCCCAGTCCGGGCAAAGCCCGTCACATAAGTGGGTCGAAGGGGTGACAGGTCTTCTCTAGGAAGAGTGTAAGGATTCCTCTTCCCATCCTTACTTCAGTTCATAATTTTAGCATTCCTTCTATGTTGTTATGACAAAAGATTAGTTCTTGGCACTTGTTATTATGTTGGTACTAGTTTAGGGCCTATGTTATGATGAGCTAGTGGAAGGAAGCCAGTATATGCAGGACGGCTTGTTCTGTAGCTTCAGAGCTCTTCACGCTTAGTTTTCTGTCATACCCAACACCTTCAGATCATCTCCGGTCGCCTTTAGTACTATTAGTCAACAACAGTATTCGCTCGTACCTTTAGTCTCTCTTGATAATTATACTACCAAATTCAACCCTTTAGTTTCTCCATGTGATCTCAAGTAGACCTTCAGTCATCTCTCGCAGTCTATCTAACCTCTATTCCACTAAAATTACGCTTCAGTCCGTACGCCTTTTCTCCAATCTGACAAAGAGACAAATAGGTAGATGATTACGGTAGAGGTTATACGCAGGTCTTGCTGATGAAGAGCTGGAAAAGAGATAAATGGTCTTCCCAAAGAAGGGATAGGTAAACAAATGTATTGTAAAGGGAATTGAAGAAGACGTTGTGTGAAGAATAATGCTTCTTCATGCCTAGTACTTATATACATATTATTACATAATAGCACATAGTAGATAGCCTCTATACCAAATAATCTTCTACAGATCACCTAATGAGACTAGCCTAGTAAAATCAGTCTTCCTTGCTCATTTTAGAAGTGCATAACGACTCTTTGTGTTTTAACCTAGCCTTCTGCATGACGTTTCATATTATGCTGTGCCCCAATGATCCATGAAACTGGATTTCATATGCAAATACCACTATGAGGTATGTTTGCTTACACAAACAGTCGACCCTCCTCTGTAAGTACCCACCAAAGGGAAATTCAAAACTTTTGATTATCCAAGCATGCCTTCATGTCACGGTTTCAGTACAAGGTGCATGAGCGATCTTGTAGGTACAGTATATTAATTATAATTCTCTGAGGAGAGAATTCCTGAAGCTAAAGACTACATATATATACATTCTGAACTATTGCCTTTCGAGAAGATTCTCCCTGTAACCTGAATGACTGAGACTATTCGACAACTACCTTGAAGGTACTCGGTAGACCTGTCATCCTCATGAACCTTCAGTATGTTTCCAGAAGGTTCACTGAGAATATTCTAAACTCCGTGGCTTCCGAGACCTCTCCCAAATATTCGCTTTGTATCATTGCCTACGCTAGCCAGCGTAGGCTACAGGAATCCTTCGGCTCAACAGCTGTTACACTTCATCTATGCATACCAGTGCCGCGAGAAATGTAGTTAAGTTCTGCCGAATTTGAACCAGTGTTCTCCTGCCTCAAGTGGAATATGTGTTCAAGCTATTCAGACCTTACTTGGGAGACCGTCCCAGCTAATGTACCACCGCACCATCCAGCCATAAGGGTGTTTATAGGGTCTCCCGCACTCTCCCAATCGATGTCTTGGCGTACGCACAAAGCTAAATTCATAAAACTGATTGTCAAAATTCTAAGTTTCATGCCCGTCAAGATTGTACCCATCCGCTGAATTATTTTGTGAATGTGTCCTGATATTTCTCATGTCCATCTGAAAGGACCGTCTCCCAGATTTATGTGCCATGTTTTGTTTTGTCTGTTGGGTGTGAATATTGGTGTGGGCGTGTATTTGATGGTCAACTGAGGCCAGAGGAGGTTGAAGAGAGATGTGGTCATTGAAATATGGATGTACTAGGTGTTGTAATGGAAGTTGTGTAGAGAAGCTTAAGCTGTTAGGCTTGTATTTAATATCACCTAGTGAAGTGAGTTGGGAGATAGAAGTCCAAAAACTATAATGGAGAGTTGTTGATTAAACCGAATTAGTATCAGAGCGCTATTTAAACTAATTATTACAGCTAAGCGAAGAACATGATTCACTAGTTTATGATAGATAATTGTGAGGCTGGTCAATGTATGAGTCGGCATGGATGTGGCTAGTAATACTCGAACCTTGTTATGTTCCATATTAATGCAACTCTTCATTGCCAAGTAGCGCCAATTTCAACACTAGGTCGTACTTGTAGACTTTATGAAACTTAGATAGGAGTCAATCTTGTTCAGTGGGAGGAATTTATTGGATGGAGAGTGCTGAATTATTGCCTCATGGGCCAACTTGGTCGTGTTAAAATTGGTACTTCCAATTATGGTAAAGACAGGGATGCGTAGAATACACGTCACTAATCTCCCATTAATTTTGAGGTTATTATTAATGCGCTTTGACGTAAATACCAACCACTAGATTTTCTTATTACAGAATATAGTTTATATAGCACTCTGTGTCATAGTGGGAGAAATCAACATCTCTTCACAACAGATTTACAGACTCCTCTATGTTGTTTGTTATTACAGAGATCTTGGCAGAATTTAGGGGTACAAGGCTGAATAGTGAGCCTCGTGTAATTTTATTATAGATGTATCATTACTGCAGTTTTAAACAAGAACATATAATTATCCCAACATACATTGTTATCTGATCAGTGTGACAGAAACCGAGTTGGTGATGGGTAAATCGATTTATTAAACTATATGAGGAGAAAAGAAAACTCTAGCTACTACTAACAGGTATTTATAAGAATTGATCTTCGTGGGTCTACAGACTGATGACTTATCCATAGGCACTGTACTTGCTACCCAGCCACACAATGACAAGTGCCACCTAGTCGTGCTAACCCTCCAACCTCCTAATTAATAGCGCCGTTTCGTTCAGCTTCATCTATCTCTCCCGCGCAGCCATATCGTAAACATTCTTAGTATTACGCTTAGGTATCCGCCTAAGCTTAAACAACGGTCAAACCGTAACATTACCCCCCCATTTACCCTCTTCTTCTCTCCTTCCCTGACGCTGGCCCATTATTTATCTCTGCCGAGCCCCACTTTTCCTCCCAAACGTCGAGTGCTATAGCATCTTGTAAATTTGTGAGTGATGTCCACTCTGGTTGCGCCATTCCTGTCCACTTAACCAAAGCCTGTCTTTCTCCTTTTCTCGTCCTGCATCTAAGAACTTCGTCAATCTGGTACTCTTCTTCGCCATCGTCACTAGTGATGGGGCCTGGATTTTCGTCCTCAAGTATTTGGGACGGCAACGGATTTTCTTCTGCTGGTAACAGCATGTCCACATGGAATTTATTATGTATCTTTCCGGGGACATTAAGCTGTACTACTTCAGGCGAAATTACTTTTGTGACAGTGTATTTTGCATGCTGCCACCCCAACTTTTTGGAAGGTTGATCTTCTAGCCTTATGTTTCGCAGAAGTAGCCAAACTTTATCACCCACCACATATCTTGGTGCTGGCTGTCTATTTTTGTTCGTTAGTTCCTTAAATCGTTCTTGAACGGCTGCCATTGCGGATTGCATAAAGATCGTAATTCCTTTCAATCGCTCGATGAATTGCTCAGCCCTTTCTCTTCCTGTAGATGCGGGAATCATTGAATCTTCGGAAGCAGTTTGTATAGGGTTTACATGGTACCCATGTGTCGCAAAGAATGGACTTATGCCGCCTAGGGCTACTACATCTCTATTATTAATCGCAAGTTGAGCCGCAGCAAGACAATCAGACCAATCATGTTGGGTATAGGAAACATATGCCCGCAGGTAGGTTTGAACTTCCTGGTTCATTCGTTCCGTAGCCCCGTCAGTTTGAGGATGATAGGCTGTGCTCAACCTTTGTTCAATTCCCACCAATTCACACAATCGTCTCCAGAATTTGCTTGTCCAGTTAGACCCTCTATCGCTAGTCAAAGCTTTCGGGAACCCATGATAACGCCAGTGACATTCCAGAAACCGCTTAGCACAAGATTCTGAATCCATTTTCTCCATTGCCTCTAGTGTTACTGATTTCAATAATCTATCAGTAATTACCATAATATTTGTTGCCCCATTAGAGTTTGGTAGCTCTACCATGAAGTCAATAGAAAGTTCTTGGTGAAATCTATCGGGTACTGGTAGTGGTTTAAGAAGCCCTTTTTTCTGATGTCGCCAAATTGATGATCTTCCGCATACATGGCAGTTTTTACAGAATCGTTTTACCGACTTGCTTATTCCAGGCCAAAAGTACTCTCGAGCCACTTGAGCAAGTGTTGCATCTCTTCCTGGATGCCCAGCGACGGCTGAGTCATGAATGTGCTGTATAATGGCCGTTGTGAGAGGCTCGAAGAGAGGTACCCATATCCGTCCTTGATACCTGACCACTCCTAACGCTTCGTCAAATTCACATGCACCGATCATTGCTTTAATCGGACTAGGATCGTCCGAATCTTCCAATTGTAATTTGAGGTTCTTCGGCCATACACGCTCTCCACTTTGTACCGCATTCACAACTTGAATATATGTTTTGTCGTTTTCCATCGCTTGGTCCCAAAGCTCCTGCAAATCTCCATTGACGAATATTTCCTGGCCTTCTGCAACATTAGTACCATTTATACATAATTTTGAAGCATTAATTGGCATTAAAACTTGGCGTTCGCGGCTCAAGAGACGGGGATCGCCTTCCACTGGTCTATCTTGATCCCTTCTTGAGAGTGCGTCCGGACGTTCACTATCTATTCCTTTCCTGTACACTAGTGTGTACCTGAATCTAGATAGAAATTCAGCCCATCGAGTTTGCCGCTCTGTCAGCCTTCTTGTGGTCAGGAAATACTTCAAGTTCATATGGTCACTTAGGATGGTGAAAGAATGCGCTAGACCCCTTAGCTCTGCATCCCACTCCTTCATGCTAGCTACAATAGCTAGGAGTTCTTTATCATGAATTTCGTAATTCATTTCTGCTCCAGTTAACTTCCGAGAATAGTACGCCACTGGTTTCCATGTAGTATTTTCTTGTTTTTGTAACAAACAGCCACCAAGCGCATAACCAGAGCAGTCTGCCTCCAACATTGTTTCGCGATCAGGATCCCATTGGGCCAGAGCAGGCTCTGCTATAAACTTTTCCTTTAGCAATTCGAATGCTTCATTTTGTTCAGCGCCCCACTTCCAGGGTGTACCCTTGCCTGTAAGAGAAGTTAAAGGCGCACAGATTCTAGAAAATCCTTTGATGAAGCCACGATAGAAATTGGCAAACCCTAGAAATCCTCTAAGCCCTTTTGTTGTTGTGGGTGCCTTCCATTCCGAAATTGCCTTAACTTTTGCCGGGTCCATCTTTACGGACGAATTCTCACCATCTGCAGAGATGATAAAACCTAAGTATTTAGTTTGTTTAACACTAAATTCGCACTTATCAATATCCAATCCCAGTCCAGCTTTTTGAAGCTTTTGAAGTACCAATCGCACGTGCCTTTGATGTTCTTCTTCGTCCCCATCAGTGAAGACGAGAACATCGTCCACATAAGCCGAGCAAAAATCATCTAGGTATTCACGTAGGGCTTCGTTGATGTATCTCTGGAAACTTGCTGGTGCTCCATTCAACCCAAACGGCATCACAAGCCATTCGAACAAGCCAAATCGTGTTCGAAAAGCCGTTTTCCATTCATCGCCTTCCTTGATGCGTAATTTATGAAACGCCGATCGTACGTCTAGCTTGGTAAACCATTTGGCTTTACTCAGTTTGGCCAGTGTCTCCTTTATTAACGGAAGCGGGTAGCGATCAGCCTTAGAAATTGAATTCAAGGCACGATAGTCAACACAAAATCGTAAGCCCCCACCTGGTTTCCTAACAAAAAGCACTGGGGCCCCTGCTGGTGAACTACTGGCGCGAATGTAATCTTTGTCAAGTAAGTCTGTCAGGGTCTTTCTCAGTACCAATAATTCATCCCTTGACATTCCATACAGGGGTCCCCATGGTATTTCCTTATCAGACTCAAGCCTTATCTCGTGATCACTTCCTTGGCGATGAGGTGGTAGTTTATCTGTTAACTCTTTTCGAAATAGATCTGTAAATTCTTTACAATGACCTGGAAGCTTATCCAGATTTGTCGTTGATTTCTTTGATGGCGCAAGCGCTTTCTGAATATCTGCCAGTGTCACAGAAAATATTTGGGTCGTGCCAGCCCTTGACTTCCTTGCTTTCCTAACCGTTGCAAGAAATACTCCTGCCGACAAACTTTTGATATTTGCTGTCTGGTGAGAGGAATCCATTCTTTCTTGTCGACCCTTTTCCCATACTCTCAGTGGTTGATCATTCACAACGGCTTCTCCAATGTCCATAAAATGTTCCCTTGCATTGTAGATAACATCTTCCCGTTCCATCCATGGTTTTCCGAGTATTAGATCATGAGATAAACCCGGTATCACGTACGCATGTAACGTGCGCTGATAACCATCAATGTCAAGTTCCATTCTAACCATTTCCGTTATAGAGTCATTTTGGCGCCGATTTTTCGTAGCCTCAGTAAGCCGTCGTGGAGTTATTTTTATGCGAGGTATGTTAGCTTTACGTACAAAGGAATTACTAACCGCGGCTAGACATTCGCATCCGTTATCGATTAAGGTAGGAATCGAATAAATTCCGTCAACAACAGCATCTATAATGAAAGAGGACCCATTCATAGAGCTCTCGGCTTCTTTATCTTCCACTGACTTTGAGCTAGTGACCTTATTTATGGCTCCATTATTCTGCGTTTGGAGACAATTTGGTTTGGGAGCCAATCTTTTTTCTACCAGTTTCTTCCCAGCTTTGGCCTTAACTGTATCTGCAATGTGTTCGGCGAATTTTGCAACTTGGATAGTTGTTTCAGGATGCTTGGCTGGAAGAAGTCGACAATTAGCTATAATGTGTCCTTTCTTTCCACATCGCAAGCATGACCCAGCTTTTCTGCGCTCGTTCAACTCAAAATGTGATACCAACTCCGCACGGACCTTATCGACACCGATCGTCCTTGAATTGCTGTCTACGTCTCGTGAGATTTCACCTAGTAATCTGCCCCCAGCAACGCCTCGTGTTCCGTCGTCGAAGTAGCCAGTCTGACCTAGCAGGTATTCCCTTGTATTTTCTATACCAACCTCGTCAATTTCAGAGCCCAGGATCGACAGGTAATCAATTAATTCTCGAAGTGTTTTAGGGTGCATACTGCCGATCATGTAATTTCTCGTTGTCTTGTTCAGTGAGTTCCGCAACAAATAGATCTTGCACTTCTCATTCCCTTTCGAACTGGGACTTCGAGAAAGCAACTGCTGGAAGCGCGGTAGATATGAGGATAGGTTCTCATCCCGGAATTGTCGACATGCATGAAGTAGCGCGGCTGCCAGTTGTTCTTCGTTTCTGTTGCGAAAGGTATCATCCATGGCCTGTAATAGCCCTAGCGCATCCCATTCCATACTATTTGCAAGCATGTTTTGAAATTGGCCGGAGATCATATCCTTCGCAGTTCCTATTACAGCATGACTAAATAGTTGCACGAAAAAGTCTGACGGTTGAAGTATACATCGCTCCTCTACATCACGCCTGTATATGTAGCGAAGTATTCCATGTGTAATAGCCCACTTACTTCTATCCTTGTGGTCGTACGCCTCTGGCCATTTGAGTGGTTCCTTTTCAGTAAAACATCTTCTGCGTTCTGATAAGCCTTCCATATCACCTCTTAACTGCTGCAGGGGTGATTTCTTCTCATTCTGCGATCGTTCCTGCATCCTTTGCATTATTCCGTTCATCTGAGATTGTAGCATCCCAAGGTCTCTTCTGTGTTCTATTCCCCTTAATCTCATCTCTTCGACCATTCGCTCCATTTCCGATTGTATTTCTCCATGTGGCATCGATTCCTGGTTCGATAACCCAGTTGCCATGGAGTCCATTCCGATATTAAAATTGTTCATTTCCGAACCCATTGTTGATTCTTAGAATCCCTTTGCGATGTAACCAATAATTAAAGATGCCCTAAGTCACGGTCATATATGACTGCGATTTACTTAATGACGGGCAATGAATATGAAAGATATAGTTTAAAATGTGACAGAAACCGAGTTGGTGATGGGTAAATCGATTTATTAAACTATATGAGGAGAAAAGAAAACTCTAGCTACTACTAACAGGTATTTATAAGAATTGATCTTCGTGGGTCTACAGACTGATGACTTATCCATAGGCACTGTACTTGCTACCCAGCCACACAATGACAAGTGCCACCTAGTCGTGCTAACCCTCCAACCTCCTAATTAATAGCGCCGTTTCGTTCAGCTTCATCTATCTCTCCCGCGCAGCCATATCGTAAACATTCTTAGTATTACGCTTAGGTATCCGCCTAAGCTTAAACAACGGTCAAACCGTAACAATCAGATATTGAGACACAGCCTATCCAACACTCTATTTTCCCACTCGATTCTCCAGGTGATATAATCTGTGCCAAACAGCCACAAGCTTTTGCAAACCTATCTGCTCAACAGTTTGATATTGCAAAATTTGACTAAACTTGGCTCTGGGTAAAATTTCACTCCCAGTCTTGGAGAAGGCACCTCGTACAGCTGTTCAGCCTTGCCCATGTGAGGTACTGGCTGGTAGTGCCATTTCATCTATCTTTATCTATTACCCCCATATTAGTCTTATCATACTTATTTCCAATGAAATGTTTGAGTTTCCTCTTAAGCTCAAATGACAGTCAAACCACAATGTCAACAATGTCAACAAAGTACAAATAACAATTGTAGATGAGGAAAGTAAGAGACTCTTAAAAGCTTGTTACTGAGCTGTAGCAATTATAAGCATGAACAAGAAGAGCATATCGAGAAATTGAATAGAACCCATTTGAGCTTGAATTTGCTTCTCCACACCAGAACAGGATCTGAAGCAATAATTGTTTACATGAATAGCGCTAAATTATCAACCTCTAGATGGCATCTTGAAAGGAGGGAATGAAATCTCGAACAAGAATAACTTGAAAAAAAATCATATCTGATTCAGAAAAGGTTGGCTTGTAGCAAAAGTTTAAATGAATGAATGAATATTTATTCATGACAGGTCCAAGCCTAGCGTATGTAGGGAATGACACGGATAAGACTAGTCCTTCTCTGACAATAACTCAGTCTGACACTTGGACTACTCATGTAGTGGATGCACTTGCTGATACCACTTGAGACCTTGGTGCTAGGGACTTTCACTCTTCCCTCAACCGCTAATCCCCACCAAAGGGAAAACAGAAAAGTTCTTTGGCTACCCTAACATACCTTCATCGTCTTGTATATGGCCGCCGCGCGAGATATGGCCTCACAGTCCTCCCTTCTAGAGTGAAGTAGTCGTCCAGGCTGCCCAGACTTTAATTCGGGGGGATGAAGTCCAGGAGACGGACCAAAATACCAGCCATCGCTGTTTCACGGATCCGTAATCAGAATTTTTTGATTTGATTTCATTTAGCCCGTTCAGGTACCCTATGGGCCCATGCAGGAATATCTAGCTACAATATTTACACAGGAGAAAACCAAATTCGGTAAAAACCCCCCACAAATGTCTGTCTCGTGTCTATTTGTTTTCCGAGGTTTGCCACAGGAAGTGCGTTTACACTGTTTATACAGTGTGAAATCCGTCTTATCCTTGTCCACATCGTCTCATCTTTTCGTCCAATGCTATTTTTACTTCTCCTGCAAGCCGGAATTGTTCAAACCAGCCTTTTGCCAGGATCCATTTTGTAATTCTCTCTATGTCATCTGGGCTGTTTATTAGATTATGATTCCTTTAGACAACTGATACAGGAATACTTGGAAGTAGATTTGATAAAGTATAGGGTTAAATTGGTACGTATGTATTCGTCTATCCATCTACGAACTTGATAGAAGTACCGCAACCTCGCTCCCACTAATGTATCGCTCCCAGTCTCATCCACACGCTAATATGAAACTACCAATACAGGGTATATAAGATCACCAGACGCCTTACCCTTTTTAACTCCTAGGCAAACAATAACCACAACCCTAACTCCATTATATTAATTTGCATGGATGCTTATGTTTGACCAACCCTTCTTATAATTCAACACTGTTCATCATTGCCGCAAATGACCTGTCTTTTGCCTTTCGTGGCACCTCTCCTCTTCCCATTGCCCATTGAGGACATGCCAAGACCATATTTTTGAAATTTTGAGCCGGATATCCACACTGAAATTTTGGATTAATCACTCCGGGGACTTTCCTTCGGTACAGATAAGGATTGAGACCAATGTGCTCACTTCTTATCTAAATTGCAATGCTGCTTTGGGCCCTACTAAGGTTCCGGTGGATATCTGAGGGTATGTTTCAATATGTAATCCTTTTCTGCCTGTTGTCTCATCTGTAATAATATTGTAATCAGAATGTTAATACTAATGTTAATTTGTGACAAGATAAAGGGGTAGTTTATTAAAACCATCAATTTAATAATAGCTTCTCCCATACAATTTGTCATGTAAAAAGTCATGTAAGGATATACAAGTGTTATAAATGCAAGGTTATGGGAGGTGGAATAGTTACCGGTAAATAACTGCACGCTCACTGAGACTTGAAGATAGAGGTAGATTGTAATGAACTAGTAGACTTGCTTGCTTTCATTCAACTTTAGAGAATCACTACTTTTATACACATATACCACATTCTATGGCTTTCCATATCCCCAGTCTCTCAGTTCCATTTAGCTCTGAGACATCACATTCTATTCCATCCTGTTCTATTCTATCTGACTCTAGTATGTTCTGTTTTTACCATGAGATTCTACATCTCTGTGATTCATCATAACCAGATGCAGGTGTATTTATGTCATCAATCACAACAACAAGAGAGTCATGAAGAGAAGGACAAGAACACAGCCATTAATGCGAAGATATTGGCAAGAATTGATTACGACTAATTTCGGCTAGCAAATGCTTCTACTCTTGTATATAATAGTTCAACGTGAAAGAGCTTTACTCCTCACGCAACGTCTTCTTTACTTACCCATTGCAATACATGTATTTACCCATCTCTTCTTCGGGAAGACCATCTATCCATTGCCCAGTTCTTCATCAGCAAGATTCACGTCTAACATCTACTGCAACTAGTTGCCCATTCATCTCTTCCTAGAGAAGACCTGTCATCCCTTTGACCCATTAAACATCCTCATTCACCACCTAGATCTTCACTAGGCTATACAGCGCACCCTGTGGAACACTGTCAAACCCTCATCCTTGAGACGCTGCAAGTTTTCAAAGTGTCGGTGGCACTATCCGAGATCGTAGCTTCGGCGCCCATAAGTATCTCAAACTCGAAAACACTCGAAATATGTGAATCCCAGCATGCTCATTTGTGACCGTGTCACTCACTGTTGTGAAGGTAAGAGCGTACGGAGGTTAATTGGCAGAAGGTTTACAGATGATTATCGATGAATCAATGTGAACTGCTGATATATTTGGTATTCAGAACTATGAGGATTTAGGAAGTAGAAAACGCTACTTATATACACATCTAAGGTGGCTAAACTCTCGCCTCATTTTCCCAAATCAGTATCACAGAATATTCTAGTATCCTCCATCTGGTAGTATTATGTAGAAACACTTTCTATACAGTGCTCCATTGTTCCTCTACTCATCATGGAGCCACCTGGAAAGTTCTTCCTTCACCCTCAGTGATCATTACCCTTGTGCATCGTAATCCTAGCCATCACCAGCACAACACTCACTCGTCCCAGCTACCCGCCCTCCCTCAAGATGTGAGGCCCCATTAGAGCAATAGTCCCCCATAGACCAAGACTCGAGCGTTTTATATTATGACTTAGTATCCTCCTCGTGGGTAAACATAGTATCGTAATTTTGCAGTGGGAGATGGCTAATTTTTGATGAGGCAAATGCCCAATTGCAATTGGAGTAACGCCATTATCGGTATTTGATTCGAAGTGATGTAGTAAGATTGAGTTAGGGGATACGCATAAGAATAACAGGTCAAACATTGAGAAGTTGTTGGTTTTGGATATGCTTGACGTTACTTTCGACTTCAATTCGGATATGATTCTTCTTGGCTGTCCCAGGTATTCAGAGCATGCTAAGCGATTACACCGGCACCACTTGAAGGTGAAAATTTTATCTTTGCCGGCCTCAATAAACAGACACATATGTTGGAAAGTATTTCTATTTGATATGCGCTAAGTGCAGTGCATCTCTCCGTTGCTGAGTTATTGCCTTGATAACTTAGACAATACCACCAACTCCATATTTATCGTGTTCTTAGATAGAGAGGCTAGTGTGGTGGCGAAGCATGAAGTTATTTTTTTACTTTTTTATTTAATGTTATGCTAGCTCACAACACAACTGTAGGATCTCTGATTGGCCTGCTCAGCCTACATAAACTGCCCGACGTGCCGAAACTTTTCAATAAGCCCGAAGTGTTATAGATGGGCCAAGGCCTGCCTGTCATGCACCCCGAACTATCGAAAGAAGTCGAAAGTACTGCCTCGCTGAGACTTTTATTTTCCAATACAGCAAATAGATAAATATTTATATTAACAGGAAATTCATCCATCACCTAGACCGATAGTCTTTCAATCTGAGCCATAGCAAATGTAGGTCAAGGGTTGAGGGGTTGGGGTACTGGCTTGTACAGTCGTTGTAATTCTGTGAAAAATCCAGCGTCATGAAGCCATTTACTAAAAGCTGTTGCTCCAGGAGAGCCCAGAATCCAGCGAATTACAATCATTGTGTAAGCAGACCTATGCAAGCATAAGTATGGATCCAGCCCAAAAAGCGAAAGCACGATCTACGTGCAGGCATGTCAGACTAGTGATGATGCTTAGGGGCCATATTAGGGGTAGAATTAGATATTATAGTGCTTGTAGCACGTAGTAAATAATCATTCACTTCTTGTATTCGCTGTTACCTTTTAACGATTCACGTGACATTCACACGAAGACCTCTCTAAGTTTTACATGGTAGCATTATTCTTGGTTGATTCAAACGAAAATTCGACGGTAGAAGACTCATCTGGAGCTTTGTTATATCTTGGACGAATTGTTTGTGACGATTATAGAGAGGAATTTTAATCTTGTGAAATGTCGGCCTTTGGATTATCGAAGGCGGATCGGAAAATCGCTGCCCAAGGCACCGATGTGAATCAGACCGCTGTGGAGAAGAAGCGGTCGGGTAAAAATGTTGCTTCCCGCACTGGTTATGTGCCGGGAAACTTTAGCAATGAGTCCGACTTGGTATCGAACGACAGCATAAGCGAAAGCTTGAAGTCTGGATCTAAAAGCAAAGGTCCAGAAAAACAATACAACGAAAGAATGTATCAGCATGAAGATGAACGATACGAGAAGGTTTCAGGGCAAGCTGCATTTTCAAGGCCATCTGATCGATATGGTGAATGCAGAGACCCATCAAATGACGACGAAGACGCAGGTGCAGGATGGGACAGGCCTGCCGGAACTGCGGCAAGAAATGGAAGCAAAACCTTGCTGGAATGGAATATTTTTGACTGGAATCCCCCCCAGTCGGATTTCCTAACTGGAATTGGAAATTGGTCCATGTACCGAGAAGCGGTGTTATTACAACTAGAATGCATCGGGTACGAAGCTGGCATGAAATTGACACCGTTGGACGAGGTGAGACTCGCTGCTGTTATTCAGCGAACCACAATAGCAGAAACTAGGAGCCTAGTCATAGGCATGAAACGGGGCACAGAAATGATTAGATTATTTGGTCGAACCTATCGGCAAGTTGGCGAAATACAACAAGAAGCCGTCTGGGGAAACCTTATCGCTCTCAAGTACACAGTAGGGTATCCAATAGAGTATGTTACGAAGTTCAAGACAGTGGTTAGAGACTACATGTCCACGGGTGGGACTTTGGAAGAAAGGCAAATCTTAATGATCTTTAAGCAATCGACCAAAGAAGAAGCAGGAGGATGGAACGCCATAGTTTCTACAATAGCACGCTTTCAAAGCTGGTTGGTGGAGAACATCATTCAAGATTTCATCTCTCATCACTATGACAGGATCGGAGAATTAATCAAAGTGGATAAGCCCAAGAGGACTGAGTCGAAGAAAAATTATCACAACATTCAACATACAGAAAACTTGAGTCATCAAGAAAAATCTGGGAGAAAGACGAATGAAAATAATCCTTGGAAGAAATCTTTCATTCGTTGCTATAAGTGCAAAGAAGATGGGCACATCGCTAAAAATTGTCCCATGAGAAAGAAAAATGAAGCATACAATTTCTATGCTGCACATGGGCAAACAGCAAATGAAATAGGTCCACCGGCTGGAATTGCCCAGGAATACTGCCTGATTCCTGAAGAATTTGTTGGGAGTAGCTTTGCTGCTAAGGTAGTCCCACAGGTCTACGAAGACATGGTCTCGTTTTACAACAACGAGATGGCGCACCGTCGTGGTGAGGTAGTGGTTGAAAAAGAATCGCCGGAGTCAAGAACACCAGAAAAGTCTATCGAATGTTCGCGTCAGATTTTCAGTGGTTCAGGGGATAATAGGGTCGCAAACTGCCAGTTTACGGTCAATAATGCCGATTTAGATGCGAATTATCGTCGGAAATATTCTAAGCCGGGAATATGTGCAGAGCTGAAGCCTCCAGAATTTCAAATCCTGACTGGAAGTGGAACTGATCGTGCGAAATATGTTAGCGACGTTTGTGCACCTGAAGGTCTAGATTCGCTTGTATCACCCGAAGTGATAGAGCGTTAGAGAGTTAGAGAGTTGGTTATGGTCTAAGTGAGGTAACAGAACCTGGAAGAATGCAGGATAACAACGTCGCTCAAGATAACAAGCCGCAGCGAATGTCGACAAGAGGGCGTGGTCGGATCAAGCGTACCATTCAATGGCCCTGTGAAAGTCAGCAGATGATAGATTTGAACGCTTTGCCGAATTTTGGTAAGAAGATGGGAATAGCTATGCTTGAAATCGATAAAGATTTATCTTCTGAAGTGATAAAAGAGGACAAAATACGCAAGTGGACAGTGGCTCTCAGCCGGAAAATCGAAGGTTGTTCATCCCAAGGAATCTGTAAGACCGTATCCCGAAGAGCCATGAAAGATAGAGGGCGTCTTGGAACATCGAAATTGAAGTCTAAGAAGAAACGCGAACCAAACGTGAGACCGGAAAAGCATAGAGCTACAGTACTAATTATGGGTTGTAATCGGACTAAAGAAGATGACTTCAATGGAAATTCATTCTGACACTTACCTGAACAACTAGGATTTATGAACAGATCTTCGCTTTAGGACTGAGAGGGCGTGTAAGCAGACCTATGCAAGCATAAGTATGGATCCAGTCCAAAAAGCGAAAGCACGATCTACGTGCAGGCATGTCAGACTAGTGATGATGCTCAGGGGCCATATTAGGGGTAGAATTAGATATTACAGTGCTTGTAGCACGTAGTAAAATATCATTCACTTCTTGTATTCGCTGTGTTGGGATATTAAGAAGGGATTATCACGAGAGTAAGATAATATAGACGGTAATATGGGATATGCAGAGGAATGTATATCGTAAGTACTACAGGTATAGAGTGATCAAGATGTGTTATGTACCAAAGATGTGGACACCTTGCACTTGACCAACTAGATGACTAAGCAGCATTTCCTGACACGCCCCCATGCTGCGATATCATAGAGCCTCATTAACTCCCACAACACTTAAGAAGTGTGACCCCTACATCTCTTCTTAAAGAGTTCAGTAGTCCTACAGTATATAATAGAATGAAACTGCATTGTGGTACAAGAGTACTCTTATCCTGGCCCCATCGTATCCTGCTGTGTGAACTTCTATAACATGAACGTCGCCCATACAATTCGTTCTTTAATTAGATAAGCCTAGCTCAGACGATAACTTTACAAACTGGTCCCTGGGTAACTGCTTTGTTAATATATCTGCAATCTGTTCAGTACCTGGTGTAAATGTAACTATCAACCTATTTCTCATCACCATGTCATCTCGTATGTAGAAGTGCCTAATTTCAATGTGTTTAGCTCTTCGATGAAATTTGGTGGTTTTGGCAAGCTCTATTGCAGCCTGGTTGTCGAGATATAGAAGCGGAGGCTTCGTTATTTTAACGTTTATATCTTGAGCAATTTTCTCCATCCAGGCGATTTCTTTGGCTCCTTCACTAGCAGACATGATCTCTGCTTCCATTGAGCTCTGAGCTGTGCTTTTCTGACGGTTAGCGGACCAAGTAACTGCGCCCCCATTCCAAATGATCGTTTGCCCTTGGAAGGATTTCTTATCATTTTCGGTCCCCCATGTTGCATCTGTCCATGCTGCCCAGATCTTTGTCGTATCAGAAGGTCTGTATCTAATCCCGAGCGATCTTGTACCGTTGAGGTATCTGAGTAGATGCTTTGCCATGCTCAAATGGTTTGAATCGGGATCAGACATAAATCGTGCAAGTTGCCCTACGGCATATGATATATCCGGCCTTGAACCATTGGATATATATAGGACAGATCCAATAATTTGTCGATAGAGGCAGACATCATCATCTTTGAGCGTTTGCTGGATATCATCTTCGGAGGTTGGCTTTAGGACAGTTCCTGCTGGAAGTGGGAGATCCTTTGGTATACTTTTATCCATTCCCAATCGCTGAATGAGTTTTGTTGTATAGGCAGTTTGATGAATGCGAATTGTACGCTTTTGTCTATTTCTTTCCACTTGAATTCCGACGAAAGTGTCAACTTGTCCTAGCGCTTTGCAACTCCATTTATTCATAATATCTAATTTGACGGGATTTAAATTTCCGCGTTTCCCAATGATTAGCATATCATCTACATAAAGAAGTACGAAGACACCATCCTCTCCTTCTGCTTCAAACAAGATTGAGCCGTTCCGTGTTATTTGACAATGGCCATCAGCAAACTTTACATTTATACCTCTCTTGTTGAAGGCCCAGACTGACAGAAGCCGCATTTGACCAAACTCAGGAATAAACCATACTTCTCTTAGTTCAATTTCCTTGTCACTTGTCCTAAAAGATATATTGCCATAGCCTTCGCATTGAATAACTTTTCCATCTGCAATTTGGACAGACTTTGGACTGCTCCATCTTTTAAGCGTAGAGAAGTCGTCTCTCATACCACTAAAATGTTCTGACGCGCCAGAGTCAATTATTGTGAGAATTTCTCTGGGCTTGGTAAGTAAGGCGTGTTTTGTGACAGTTGGGAAAGCTGTTGCATTAGGGTTCAAAAGCCGTGTAAATTTTAGGAGTTTATAAATCCAGCTGGTGATCAAGCTCTGTATATTTTCAGAAATTCTTTTATTTTGTGGGCTTTTACTTTTACTTGATATTTTGGATAGAGGTAAACTTTCATCCAGGTTCTGCTCTGAGCAAGCGGTGTGACAATGTTCAAGATGATAAGACAGATAGGGTGAATCATTTTCATTTATGTTTCTAACTTGAACATATTGAGCATTAGCATCACTCCTAGCTTTATTCATATTCTTGGCCTCTCTGCTTTTAGATTGCTTAATGCGACAATCTCGTTCTACATGTCCTTTTCTGCCACAAAAGAAACACTCCTTTTCGTCAGTTGCCATTCCTCTATATTTTCCTTTTCGGTTATTCTCTCCGCGGGCTTGATCACGGCGATCAAAGTGCGTTAAATTGCGTCCCCTTTGATATGTACCACGTCCTCTTTTTCTATTGCTACTGCGTGCAAGATTTGCAGCTTGTGGTTGGGGCGGCTGAGCATGAGAGATGTTGGACTCGCAAGATTGGAGATACGTTATCGTTTCTGCGAGACTTTTACCCATGTTTAGAGCGTGTGATCGAGCCGTTGACCAAATGAAGTTATCTTTAGGGAGAGATGCAATTAGCTGCTCCTTTACATCCTCCTCAGTGATCGATCTAGAAGTCATTGATAGTTTGACCCTAAGACTGTTGAGACGTAGGACAAGGGACTGGATCGTGTCTACTCTCGGATCAAACTTCATGGAGGCGAACTTGGACCTCAATTCTGCAATTGTTGTTGGATCGTTGTTTGGGTCCATTTGGAGAAGGAAATTCCATAGTCCGGCAGGATCGATGTTCCTCAGGAACCCGAGCGACTGCTCCATCAGTTGTGTTTCGATAGAGTTAGATATAATGACTTGGGTGTCGCGGGCTTTAGACAACCATTTCTCTTCCTGTACTTGAAATTCGTTGTCGTTGGTATCGACATCGTGATGTGGTGCGCTTGAGGAGACTGATCGAGTAGTTGGACGTAAGGCATGTACATAGTTGTTAGCATTAGGTCTCTTCCATGTACCATCAGCGATACTTAAAACGCCTGCGTTTATCAAGGCGATCTCGCAAGTAATCCGCCACTCTGTATAGGTTCCTAGGCCTAGGATCACAATGTTTCCCCAATTAGATTTGTATAATGGAAGACCATCTTGATTGCGGGTGCCTCTTAGTTCTGCGGTGAGTGAAGACATTGTAGATGATTGTTCTGAAACGGAAGCCGATGAATTGTTAAACACCGGTCTCATAACCTGTTGGGATATTAAGAAGGGATTATCACGAGAGTAAGATAATATAGACGGTAATATGGGATATGCAGAGGAATGTATATCGTAAGTACTACAGGTATAGAGTGATCAAGATGTGTTATGTACCAAAGATGTGGACACCTTGCACTTGACCAACTAGATGACTAAGCAGCATTTCCTGACACGCTGTTACCTTTTAACGATTCACGTGACATTCACATGAAGACCTCTCTAACTTTTACACATTGAATGTTTATTTCTGCTGTGAAGGTGGAACCGACTCTAATTGAGTCGACACAAGAAGTGCTCGGGAGATTTTTCTAGCCCGCAGGCGCCGATTAGAAGAGCATCCGAATGGTGAAAGCGGCGGTGGTAGTCTGCAAATTCACCGTGACCTGAACGAGCTGCAAGAAGGCGATCAAGAGCGTCGTAGTTAAGGATCTTGAGTTCTGGGGGGCTCCCAATATCGGCATTAATCCCCAGCTGTTGGTATCGTTCAGGAGCGTTTTGGGACCAGTATAGGGCTACAGAGGCTCTATGTCGTGAGACAATGTCACGCTTTGTTCGGAGGACTATTGAAGATATGGGGGTGTAGGGACTGCGCATGCTTGTTTAGCAATTGCATCAGCGTATTCATTGCTAGTTATGCCGACATGTCCTGGACACCATTGCACTCTGACTATACCTGATTTGGAAAAATGGCAGCGTTATCTCTCTGTCCACTCGGTATCAAGGTATCGAAAGTGAGCGATACGAGAGGAACTGCTTGGGGTAGGAGTATCCATGAGGAGACGAAGGGCGGCTTCCTGATTATCTACCCATACTGTAATATTTGTGGCCAATCGAGCCATCGTATTATGGAGAGCTGTATCTTGGCCTTCAGTAGCCCCTGCTATTTCTGCATCATACACTTCGGCAGATTCTCCGAGAGGAAGAGTACCCTGCCAAACTCTCTGTGTAAGTGTCAGGTATCTGGGTTCCTGACCTGTGGCAGGCAAAGTGTATTTGAGATTGAAGAAAAAGATAACTCATAAAAAATGACTTGATTTTATTTCTCTCCGACTCTAGGTCTATATATACAAAAGACTATCCATGAAGAAAATAGAGGACTTGATGATAAAACTAATTTTAGGTGATTTCTGTTGAATGATGTCACTATGTCGAAAGTGTGGTATACCAAAAATAGCTTGCCAGGTTTTACAAGGCTGAGTATCTCTAAAATTAGTCGCCACGCCTCCTAAAATATACGAGTAAGCTGTCGTCATACTATAGTAAGACTCTATTATTACTTTGTTGCGCACAGCCAGTAACTCACTCAACAGTAAGGCCTCAATAGATGACATATCTGGACCCGGCTCTGCTGTCTATAAGGGCGACATCAGAGAAAACGAACAGATCCAAAGGGGATTGAGATGCTTACCAAAGATTGAATTCTTCGAGGACATTTCTTCTGCCTATAGCCCCGATATTTTGCAGGAGGGTTTCGCGACTGGCATTCCAAGGGGATGGTATCATATCAGTGGAGTATTTGGGAGACACTCTTTGTCGTATCCAAAACATGCGGGAGGAAGTCCAGCGCCGCCGTAAAGGGTGACGTGGGTCTGCTGATGCTACTCGTACCATAAAGCGGTCATGGATTCGTTCTAGCCAAGTACTAGCCACCCCCACCCAGTCTCTCGAAGAAGGGCAGGAGTTGGGGTAGTGCGGTAGACAGGGAGAACAGCTCTAGCGGCGTCGTTGATCCTACGCTGAATACGCCTTATTATATCCAGTGGCGTGTTTTTGGAATACCATGTCTCTGCTCCGAAAAAGAGGATGGCGAAAGCTGTTCCTTGAATAGCTTGCCGAAGAAGGAAGGGGCTGATGCCATGGCCGGTGCATGAGAGTCTTTTAAGGTGGCTTGTAATGGCTAAAGACTTCCTACAGGCTTCACTCACATGATATCGGAAGCGTAAGCCACGATCGAAGTATACTCCGAGCCAACGGGTATGGTTGTTAGGCGCTATCTCGATTTCACCCGCGTGGATTATTGGTTCCACTACCTCGCTGTGTTGTCGGTGAAAATACCGAAGCTCAGTCTTAGGAATTTCAAAGGAGATGCCGTTTTCCCGCCCCCAGGACAGGTTATTGTTAAGTTGGGTCTGGAGGAGGCTAGCATACGAGGTCAGGGAATTTGCGGAAGAGAAATGCGAGATGTTGTCAGCATACCAAATGTGGCCACGTGATAGTCGAAGCACTCCTTCACTTGCCAGGAGGAAGAGAAAAGAAGATACATGAGAGCCTTGGGGTAAACCACAGAGGGTCTAAAATGACGTTTATAAGTGTCCGTCCAGATATATTGAAGCCTCTTGTTCCATAAATGAAATTACCTAGAGTACCACATTGGGTGGCCAGCCCTGATTTCGTAGACAAAGTGAGAGACGCTCTTTTTGGATGCCATCAAAGTCACCTTGTACGTCTACCATAACAATTCCCGATACTTTCTTTTCATTCCAGGCTGTTTGTATATCGCATGCAAGGGCTGTAGTAAGATCTGTAGAGGAGCGGCGGGGGACTGCGCTGCAGTGGTCTTTAGCTAGGATATGGTGTTTGAGGGTAATATATGAGTCTTCGGGCTATTAGTCGCTCGAGTCCTTTTCCTAGGCAGAAAAAAAGAGTTGTAGGCCTGTAGGACTTGGGGAGGGAGAAATTACGGCTTCCAGATTTTGGTAGTATAATGACGCTAGATTTCTTGAATACAGATGGGTGAATTCCTAGCTGGACACATCGGCTAATCAGAGCTATAATCCGTCTTCCTATTGTAGGCCAAGCTTTTTCAAGAGCATCTAAGGTGATTTCATCTAGTCCTGGGATGGTGGACGTTGCCTGGCAGCATGCATGGAAAATTTACTCCTCTGTAAGCGATGGCCAGGGGAGACTTTTCCGGGGTACAGCTGGTGCATCTATCGGAATATCTTGTAGGTTTAGATGGCGGCTAAGAAGTGTGTCCCTGAGAAGCTTTCCTTTTTCTGCGGGAGTGATAGCTGGGCCATCAGGTCCAGTCAGGGGAGGGTAACTATGAAGTTCTGTTTATTTATCTTTTTGAATTTTGAATTTGATTTCATTTAGCCCGATTTGGCGCTCTATTGTTGTAATTTTGCATCACGTGCAGGCGTTCTTTCATTACTGCGTCCAGTCTCAATGTAACATAGTTAATTATAACTCCTTGTAATTCACGACATTAGATACGTTCCTCTTCCTCACGATCCATCTCTTTCTTATACCTATGGGCCCATGCGGGTTTCTACGAACTCTAATATTTATATAGGAGGAAACCTTTATGGTAAAAACCCCCTCAACTTCTCAATTTGTCTGGGCTGTGGTGCTGTGTTACCTTTAGGAAGTGCACTATCACTGTCATGTCCAGTGTGAATACCGTTCCCTTCATTGCTACTGGGAGAAGTCTGTCAACCTTCATCCCTATTCTCTCCCCCTTATCGTAGCCTCGACTTTAAGCGTCAGTCGAAACTGTTCTAGCCATCTTTCCTGCTGGATCTATTTTGTAATCCTTGCTATATCTTTTGGACTGTTCATCATGGCCTCGAATGACCGGTTCTCTGCCTTTCTTAGTATTTCTCCTCTTCTTTTTGGCCCAGCTGGTGCAGGCCACGACCATATGCTTCACATTCTGGGACGGATATCCACATTGGCATCGTGGGCTATCTACTCCTGGAACTTTTCTTCTGTGTAGATAGGAATTGAACCCAATGTGTTCGCTTCTTATCTGCGTGGTTTTGCTACTCTGGGCCCTGCTCAGGTGTTTGTGGAGACTGGAAGGTGTTCCTCTTTGGTCTATTCTTGTCCTTCCCGTCTTATCATCTGCAGCGATATTTGTTGCATTCCAGATTATTTATTCATTTATTTATTTATTTATTTATAATACTTAACGTCGTGCCCGCGCACAGCACGTGAGCTCCTCTGGTTGCTCCCGCGCTCCGGCCTGCTGGAATTACGGATCAAGAATGCACTCGGAAGCGGAGTGCAAAGCCCCCACACGGTGTCGAAACTGTGGGGGACCTCATCGATCGGATTCGCGGTCCTGCAAAGCCAGACCCAACAAATCCGGCTCGGTGAAAAAAGAGCAGCTTGCGATAATTCGCAAGCTCGAGCAGAAAAAGTATGCAGATTACGCTCGCATCAAAGCTGCAGCCGAAAAAGCCATTGAGGCAATTTACGGCGCGAAGAACGACGTCTGCATGTCGGACGGATCGGGGTTTGGAATTCTGGATTCCGAAGAGGAGGTTTAAGGCTACTGCGAGCTTCAGTGAAGTCGACAAGGCTTCAACACGTTAATAGTAGGACACCGGCTGGATGAAGGGTGCCTGCGAGCTCATCTTCTGCTCTCAGCGAAGATCAGAAATTGTCACTTGGAAGATGTGACAGGAAAGGGAACGGTCGAGAAGCGCGGGATCCAGACCTAATTAGGATTCCTTCTAAATTTGATTTTAGTTTTTTGATTTATGTTTTGCTGTTAACACCATCATTTGTGTGGGAGCTCACGCGGTTGGAATGAGTTGGGCCTGTATACAGTGATCCTAACCGGCTCCACCTGTCCTTGACCCAATGTGGAAAACATAGCTTTAGCTTAGGACAAAATAAACAAAACAAACGTGAGCTCCTCACGTGCCGGTTATCTCAGTCTAAATAAAACTACCCGACGTGTTGGCGCCTGAACAAACCCAACAAAGCAAATGAAAGCCAGGATCTTATCATCCTGCGCTTGAAGATTAATTTATACATGATAACCGGTCACCCTTCAACTCTCATGTATTCAGATTATATTGAATAAAGAAAAGATTAAATAAACAATATGGAAGGGGGAACTTAGTTAAATGACATGATTCCCTTTTGGTCAGACTTTTTTTTTTAATTCGGTCAGACTTGTGGTGCTATCTAACACTATATACATATTGTCACGTGATATGTGGCACCTCATATAGTATCCACTAGGGCTAAACAATACGCATTTCACCTTCGTACCTTTCATTTTACATTGCACTAACCCAACATGTACGTACATTAAGGCCAATCAAAAATTTACACATAAATTTATTAACAAAAGATACGTCCTCTGGTCACTTATATAATTTGATTGAATGGTACTTGCAAATGAAATCCGAGGCATGAGTGCTCTTACTGTAAATTGAGTCATCTTTTCTATATATTTTCTCTGATATTGTTTCTATTTTTTTTAAGTCCTAGGATATACCCGTTTTCCCCTGAGGGTCAAAGACAGGGGTTTACAGCTAAGATCATATCTATGACATGCCCAACTTGTTCCCACCACGTGAACCGCTACTCAAATTGTAGCTAGTTAAATTACATGCAGCCATATACAAAATAGAAATCACAACATAACTCCAGGCTCCAAAACTTTGAGCTCCAACTAAATATCAGCACTTGTGGTTGGGAAGTAAAACTTCTCGCCTTGTTCCCCTTCCGATCGAGTCGTGTTACATGACTAATTTATATGGACCTCGCTGAGAGCAGAGGTCCAGCCTGCAGCTGATCACCCATAACATCGGGTTTTCTGTGCAAAATTTTTGAATGCTTCGAGGCACTTGGGTCCTAGAAGTTCATGTATAAAGTCGTTGTGGGACTTTAGACCTCGTATTCGACGTGTTTCGTGAGAGTGGAGCCGACAGTGGATAAAGTGGGTTGGGCTAGTCTCTTTCCCACACGCGCACTCACTAGGTGCGTCTGGATTGTTGAATCGGCGATGATAAGCCGCGAAATTGCCGTGGCCCGTACGGGCTGCGATTAGTTCGCGTAGAAGATGCCTTGATAGGGCTAGTTCTGGGGGCTTGCGCCGTTTCATGAGCAGATCTAGCTTTCGATACCGAACAGGGCACGCTTTATCCCACCAATCGTTGAGCAAAGCCTGTAGCCGGTTATACATGAGACGGCGAAGGTATGCCAACGAAATGGTTTCTGGTTGGTTGTCCGGACTGGGCAGCATTCGTAAGCCGAGGCGCGCAGTTGCGTCTGCTTCTTCGTTCCCTTGTATTCCAGAGTGACCGGGGATCCACTTAATCGTCACAGCAGCTGACGCTGAGAGTATGCGAAACTGATGTACCTCTTCGAGGCTGGTTGAAGAGATGCCCGTCTCAAGTGCTTTTATAGCATGTTGACTATCCAGAAAAATATTCACTCGCCGAATCGTCTCCCCTAGCTGCTGTTGCGCTTCTTTTAGTCTCAACGCCGCCTCAAGAGCCTTCAGCGCCCCTGTGATTTCTGCGTCCAAGGCCTCTCCTCCGTGTCGGATACCATTCTCCTTGAGAAGAGTTTTACCATATCTCTTCACAACAAAACCCCAAGCTGAACGTCCGTTTCCCTCCGAAGAGCCGTCTGAGTAGGCGCAAATTTCCGATGCGGGCACGTTGTCTATCCAAAGTTTGCTTGCTTCTTTTCCTTCTGACTTGGTCATGGATCTAGCAGAGTAGAATGGTGGCGGCAGAGGCATCGAAGCTTCTGCATCCGGAAGTTGTCGATAGGCTCGCTGTGCACGAGTCCTTTGTCTATCTACATGTTCAAATCGTCGAGGTTTTTTCTTGTACTTTCGAGTCCCAACGTTTGGGCACATCGCAGCACGAGATCTCAGCGGGTGCTGATCATCGAGGGATTTCATTCGGGCTGAAAATCGTAGTCGGTTTCCCTCTAGAATAATATTTGCGGGAGGGATTCCTCCTTCCCTGTGCAGGACAACATTCGGAGTAGTCCGAAGAACCGGAAGTGCAGATCGGAGACCCATAATGTTGGCCTTATCGATCATAGTGCAAAGTCTCGCGGTAGCTGGCGTTGCTATTCCTGCTCTTGTTGGGCGTTTGAGGCCGGGCCACCAGACTTCCGCTCCAAAAGTCGCGATCGAAACAATACAACTATTTACTGCTCGTATCAGCGCTCCTGGTGCGGCCCCTCGAAAAGTAGAATTGAAGCGTCGCATAAGATGTGCGACTTTCATTGCTTTTCCGGACCACGTCATCACATGATGTTTGAAGTTAAGACGCGGATCGAGGTAAACTCCAAGCCAGCGAACTTGTTCAGCTGGTTCTATGAGAGTGCCGTTTACGTGGATGCCAACAGCTGCCTCGCGATGCCGTGGTGGAAATTGTACTACCTCTGACTTTTCTGTGTCGAATTGGACAGCATTTTTCTGAGCCCACTCCAGCAGGTGATCGACTTCTTTCTGGGCAGCTGCAGCAGACTCAGCAGTGGTGCGGCCAAATCCAAGAATGCCGATGTCGTCAGCGTAGCTAAACCTTAGATTAGGAGTACCACTCTGCATTGGCTCTGCCATGTACAGAAGAAAGAGAAGAGGCGAGATCGGCGAGCCCTGTGGGACCCCGCAAACTAGCTGTCGCTTTGTCGTGACTCCTTCCGAGTGTCGGACCTGGACCATTCGTTGTGCAAGGAACGAAGTTGTCCACTTTAGAACTGAGTCTGGCCATCCTTGTTCTTGCATTCTTCTCACTAGACGGTTATGAAGAACTGCATCGAACGCACCTTGTACGTCTAAGGTGACGAAAGTGGCCGCCCACCCTTGTGTGCGCGCCTCCTCGACATCGTGTACTACACAGGAGACTAGGTCTGTTGCTGAGCGCCTCGAGAGTGCGCCGAATTGTTGCCGACCAACTACATCACAAATCACTGCTAAGTGCGCCATCCGTTTTGCCAAAAGTCTTTCAAGTCCTTTACCAAGGCAAGAAAGAAGGGCAATTGGTCTCCATCCTTTGACAGTTGTTGGGTCCCTTTTAGGCTTCTGTACAAGTACTACTTCGGCCAATTTGAAACAAGTCGGATGCGTACCGAGCTGTATGCAAGCTCTGAAGAGCTTGACTATACAGGGTCCAATTGTCTTCCAGCAGGCCACTAGCAGCTGTACGGAGACTCCGTCTGCTCCCGGAGCCGTGTTTCCACAGCCGATGGTACAAGCTCGGACTTCTTCCTCGGAGATGTCATCCTTCCATGGTATACGGTTGTTACTCGTGGCGATGCAAGGCGGCAGGTCGTCCGATGTTTGGTGTCTTTCCAGGAGACAGTCACGGAGAACTGTGGCTCGCTCTAGTGGATCAGAGATGAGAGCTCCATTGTGATTGAGGGGTGGTGGGATGTTTGTCTGTCTAGGCCCAGCCATTCTCATCAGCTTAAAACATCGTTCGGCGTGTTCATTCTTTCCACCTGCTGTGCTTGATGTTCTTTTTTGGCAGCTCTAATGACTGATCGGAGCTTTTTAGCATACACTGCACGTTGGAGGGGTGATTCTGCCGCTCGATATTCAGCCCGTGCTTCCTTGCACGCCGGGGTCCACCACGGGGCTGATTTACCGCCGTTTGCTCTGGGTCGAGTTCCTGTTGCATTGATGGCAGTCTTAAGCTTTAAACAAAGTTCCTGGGCATAGTCTTCGACCTTTTCGATTGTATCTAAAACTGGTGGTAGACGGACTAATTTAGTAACAGCTCGTGCAAAGTCAGGTAGTCTTTCCTTCGTCACTCGAATCTTGCCCAAGTTTGGTCTCAATGTTGCGGACTGGACCGGGATTATTCCTCGGATAGGAAGGTGGTCGCTGGTGACACATTCATCATGGTCAACCCATGCACGGCTGCCATTAATGTTGGTCCAGACAAGGTCCAGGGTATTTCCAGCTTGATGCGTGGGTTCTCCAACAATGAGGCAGGTTAGATTGTGATCTTCTGCCCATCTTTCAATCATTTCACCTTGCCCGTAGGGGCTAGTGACTCCTGGTTGCCAGGCACAGTACACCGAATTGAAATCACCCGCAGCGACTGAGTTCGGCGGCGGGGTCCAGTTGATAAGTGGCTGTACGGCTGATGTGTCTCTGGGTGCCTTGTACACATTGAGGAAAGTGACTCCATTAACAAGCACCCAGCAATAGTCGCCCGTCAGCTTAGCACAGGGGAAGAATTGCCTCGCTGATATTGTCCTTTCATCTTTCCGGGTGTAGGTCACAGCCCTTGGCCTGACCTTTACGCCACCATGAGGTAAATGGCAAATGTATCCAGGATGCGACATTGTCTCTTCTTTCCACCGAGGTTCTTGAATTAGGACTACGTCGATATTCAGCTCGAATGCTCGGGCAAGTGCAATATTCTGTGTCGGACCTCCTCTACCTACGTTTATTGATATGAAACTTAGAGTAGGAGGGAAGCGAAAAGGGGCCCGTGGGGCGCCCTTTATGAGTGATTTTTCGGGACGACCGCCTCTGTGACCTCAGTCACGTTTGGCGTCTCATCCGTCATTAGAACTTCGTAGCTGTTATTGGAGCTGTAGTTCGGCGTAGCTGTTTTGGCCATCTCAGTGGCGGCTTTGATGTCAGCCTCTGCTCGTCGAACGGCGGTTTTCGCCCGGATCACCGCGGCATATTCGCATTGGCTAGCGTACCTGATCTTTTCGAGGGCTTCCCTAGAAGCCATTCCGGACTTATTAGGGCGGGCCAGACAGTTTCGGCTGTCTGATCTGTGAGGACCCCCGCAATTGCGGCACTTGGTATGTCCTTGGCATTCCGAAGTGGAGTGCATTGTTGAGGTGCAGTTCCAGCACACTGGGGCGCGCGAGCAACTCTGGGTCCCGTGATATAGGAGACATCGCTTACATTGGCTAACAGTTTGGCGTGGCTGATGGCGAACAGCGATTCCCGAGTCGTCAAATAGTCGGAAGCCTGGTCTAGGGACGGACGCTCTTTCAAAATGAGCTACCCATGTCTGGTATGGGGCTCCCACTCTCCCTTTTCCATGAGGGCGGACCCTTACCGGAACCTTTGAAGTGACCCTAGCGATTTCTTCGGCCACCATCTCTTCGGTGACAACTACTTTACCTAGGAGTGTGTGAATTGCGACGGGAATTGTCGCAATACGAAGGGCCACTAAATCTGAGGCCTTCTCCAGGATTGCGTCTACCTGGACGAAAGACTCAGCAGAGTCCAGAAGGAGCTGTCGTACCTCCAGGTTTTTGGCTCGAAGTGCGAAGCCAGTCGGAACACGGTATACATGTTCAATATTCTGCGGGGGTAGCTCGAGCAATTTTGCTGTCGCATCTCGGACACCGGCCGGCGAGAGTGCGCGCCAAGAATGTTCTTTTCCGAGTCGAAGAAACAAACGATCATCTTTGGGGCCAGTTTTCTTAGCTTTTGTCGGAGGTCTCGTTGGTGTCGGGGGTTTGTTATGGACCCGCACATCTTTCACAGGTGCTGCTGGCGTGTGGAGGCCAGTTCGGGTAACTGTTGCCCAGGTAGGTTTAACCTGGGTCACCTTGACCTGGGTCGCTTTTTGTAGCAGCTCTGGCTGCTTTTCAATCGTTTGTTTCACGATCTTTCCGCCATGATTCTGGCAGTTTGGTCGTGGGGGGAGGTTGGGAAGGACTGTTCCTGGTCCCGACATCATGAATTGAGCAATTGCAGCTCGGAGGTAGACTTTCATGGAGTCTATAAATTGAACGCTTGACCCTTTGGATAGAGGCGAGAGCGCATTCTCCACACCATTGATAGCAGCGGTGCATATTGTGAGATTAGTTGCGGTCTGGGCCGCTCGCTGTTCTTCGGCTTCAAGTATGGCTCGAAGCTCGGGAGGACAAGTCGCAGTGTTCTTGGAGTTGCTATTGCTGCAAGAAGTTTGATTATTTCCACTTGTCCTCGGAATGGTGTTCTGAGGAGCTGTGGCGGACGTGACTTCGTCGGCCTTTTTTGAGTTGGCAATAGCTGTCCGATTAATGTCCGGCACAGCAATCTTCCTCGTGTCTGTAATAACGGGGGCCTCTGGGACCTGACCGTCTTCGGGTTCACTGACATTCCATCGTGAGCTCTCAAGCCCCTCCATGATATATCGGTCAATAACCGCATCACCCATTTCAACATCGGGGTTTGTGGAGTTAGAATCTTCTTCAAAGGCTCTTATCCTTTCGGTGATTTCCGACTCCATTTTTCGCTCGTCTATCGAGCTCAATGGTATGTTCTTTTTTGCCAAGCGCTTTTTCAGCCTGGTATTCGCTCTATCAATTGTTCTTTGATGGCGAGTAGGTCGCGATGATTTGGCAGGCCCCGGAGACATATTGGAGATCCGGGGTCTTGCTACTGTGAGAATTCGAATTAGTGTAATTGTATGCGAGTCGGAGGGGAACGGTAATGGTAATGGGGTATCTTATTGATTTTCTCACGAATATTCAGGAATTCTAGCTCTGATATTGTGTCATAGCTAGTTAGCTGCATACGCAATTAAAATCTGATGCAAAAAAAAAAAAAAAAAAGATTTGATTGAAGAAACTGCACAGCAAATATAGGTCATAGAAGAATCAGTGTTGGATTAATGTCCCATAGCGGTGATATGAGTTGGGCTTTATAGGAGTCCCTATCCACCAAACTGTGGTCCAACCATATTCCCTATTCTAAACGTGTCTCATTCTCTAGTTTGACTGGTGTTAAGTGGCTAGGGATAATGTGTACAGACAAGGAGTTGGAATAGGATACCTACGGTGGTCTGGCGTTATGGAAGCACTGACGACATGTTAATTACGATTCGCTTAATCTCATACACTTGGATATATGTAATTTGTAGACATAGCTTTGCTCTTTAGCTTCATTACCTTTTAAACCTTGAGTTCTTGCTTGCCATATTCTGCGTGTAATAACAACTGGGGAGTACTTTTTCGATAAGTTGAGTCGTTGAAGATGATTGCTTCATCACTTGGTAGATCGTCTCTATAACTCACTGCTAACATTACTCGGTGAATACTAACTGGCGTATGTAACGTCCAGCCAGTGCACGGCTCGTAACCAGGTGAGTCAAATGGTTTGATACTAGAAGTTCCAGATTCTGTTTAGTGGGATATGATCTGTTTGTCTTACATATAAATATTAGGACTTACTCGTCGTCCATGAGAATAAGATACAAAGTAATTAGAGTAATATATTCTAATTATAACTATTTCTTTCAGGTAAATTCTACAAGTTCTCCATTGTCATAGACTCTGAAAGGACTACAATATAAATCTAATCTAAGCTATGATTACGGATATGTATTTACAAATGCTTACAGGCAGCGCGTCCTTGGAATGAAGCTCACTGTTTATGAGAACACAGGTTGAATTGATTACATAAAAAATTACTCCAAGGCAGCTAGACTCTATCATATAGTTTCTAGAAGTCCTCTATATTCTTAGACTCAGATAGGACTATAAAATAAATCTATTCTAATCCAAGCAGCACGTCCATATTTGTGAGCAATAAAACGTGGTAAATCTTGACACCGGTCCATCTACCCTTGTACCCCATTGTATCTGTCATCAAACCGTATCCTTTCGCAGGCTGTTATTATTACGAGGTCAGATGGATAAGTATGGTGGTAGGATAGTATGTGTAAAGAAGAATGTGGAATGATGTTCTTGGTGGTGGGCGAATGTATTTAGACTATCTGAGTATGAAATGGATATCTAAAGATGAACGCATAGTCTACCTAAGAGGTAAATGGACCTGATAACATACATGTACGATTTACTCTACAGCCATGTCCATTGATTGTCTAATGTACTCATGTAATGCGTATCGACATTGTTTGATCCTTAAGCTACTGATAATTAGCACGAGTCTCATTTGGGTCATGCATTAATATGAGCTTGCATAAATAAAGTCATGTTATTTTATCACTGAGTCTTGCCTATGAAGCCCTTGCTTCCTTGCGCAGACTAGGATCACAACACAGGCGTTACTTTCTTAAGTTGACTATTATAATCATCAAGAAGATAAATTCCGTAAAACACAATCTTCGCTTTAAACGGTTCATGCCGTAACAGGTATCTTCTACGGACCGTCAGCTCTTTCGGCGGGGTCTACAGTGCCAAAATTAAGTCTGATATTGTCAGAAAGATGATCTACTGTTATTGAGTTTAAGACACCCATATTATCTTATATGGCGCTGAGAAGTTGAGCCAGGTAACTTGGGGCTTTTCGGACGCTTCCATACCATCTCTAGAGGACAAAGACTGAACACCTATGAGCGACTTCCTACGTAAGCCTGAAAGTCAAATATTCTTCAAAGGCTAAGTTCAGTCAAAATTTGGAATACCGAAGAGACTTGTCCACAAGGCAATGATTCAAGACTCCTAACAATGTTAGTTCTTTCATATCCAACAAGATGAATTTAGACCAAAGTCTCATCTAGTTTTTATTTTTTTTTTTTTTTTTTGCATCAGATTTTAATTGCGTATGCAGCTATCTAGCTATGACACAATATCAGAGAAAATATATAGAAAAGATGACTCAATTTACAGTAAGAGCACTCATGCCTCGGATTTCATTTTCAAGTACCACTGCGAAGTTATGGCGGCTTTTTCTTCACCCCAAGTCAACCCTCATCCGTGAATACCCACCCAGGGGAACGTCTCAAAAACCCTGGGTTATCCAGACATGCTTTCATCATCCTCTGAATTTCTTCCGCGCGAAATGTAGTCTAAGGTGTCTCCTTCCCAAGTGGAGTAGGTGCCTAGGCTACTCAAACTATACCAGAGAACACCGCCAGGAGGCGGACCACGGCACCTTCCATCGTTTGCGTGTTGTTATAGTGTCCGCTGGAGGGCAAGACTGACACCTGTACGCGGTGCCCTCTACGAACCTGGGAGTGAAATATTCTCCCAGAGCCAAGTTCAGTCAAATTTCGCAATACCGAACAAGTTGGCCCATGAGGCAATGATTCAAGACTCTCCACCTAATCAAATTTTCACACCTGACGAGATCAATCACCACCAAAACCTCATCAAATTTGCAAGTACGACTTAGTACATCCTTATTTCAATGATCACACCTCTCGTCGACTTTCTCTGGCCTCAATTGACCACCACGTACACGCCCACGCCTATATTTACACCCGACGGAGGAAGCAAAGCGTGGCGCACAAACCTGGGAGATAGTTCTTTGAGATAGGCGTGAGAGGGATTAGGACAAGCTCACAAGGTGCTGCAGATGGTGGAAACGATCTCGACGGACGTGAATTTTATAATTTTGACAACGAGTTTTTGAATTGAGCTTTGTGCGTGCGCCAAGACTTCGGTTGCGAGAGTGCGGGCGACACTATAAACACCGCCGTGGTTGGATGATGCGGTGGTACATCATCTAGGCCGGTCTCTCAAGTAAGGTCTGGATAGCAAGGACACATATCCCACCCGAGACAGGAGACCGCTGGTTCGAATCCGGCAAAACCTAACTACATTTCTCGCGGCGCTGGTATGCATGGATGATGAAGGCATGCTTGGATAATCAAAGGTTTTAAATTCCCTTTGGTGGGTACTTACGGAGGAGGGTTGACTGTTTGTGTAAGCGAACATACCTCATAGTGGTATTTGCGAATGAAATCCAGAGTGTGAGTGTCTCTAACGTCAAAAGAGTCATCCTATATGTATACATAGTACCGGTCATGTGTCATAGCTAGATAGCTGAAAACACATTAAATGATTTAAAAAAAAAATATATATATATATCTAGTGTCCGCTGCACTCTCGCAAGCGAAGTCTTGGCGCGCACAAAGCTCAATTCGTAAAATTCCTTGCCAAAATTCAAAATTACATGCCCGTCGAGATTGTATCCATCCTCTGTGTCATCTTGTAAACTTGTCCAAATCCCTCTCACGTCCTTCCCAAAGAACTGTCTCCCAGTTTTGTGCGCCACGCTTTGCTTCCTCCGTCGGGTGTAAATATCGGCGTGGGCGTGTATTTGGCGGCTAGATGAGGCCAGAGAATAGTTGATGAGAAGAGTGGTCATTGGAACGAGGATGTACTAAGTCGTACTTGTAGACTTGATGAGACTTGGGTAGGAGTCAAACTCGTTGGGAGCGAAAATTTGACGTGGCGGAGAATTTTGAATTATTGCCTCGTGGGCCAACTTCATCGGTATTGCGAAATTTGACTGAACTTGGCTCTGGGAGAATATTTCACTCCCAGGTTCGTAGAAGGCACCGCGTACAGGTGTCAGTCTTGCTCTCCTCTCATCTAGTTTACCAGTATGATGCGGTGCATACTAACTTCAATCGCCACAACCCATGTTGACTCAGCTGGACTCCAAGGATATGCCCACGATAATACGAACACTTGTAAGAAGAATAAAGATTAGCACAAATCCTGGCATTGTCATTTGGGATAGACGTGAAAGATATCAAGATATATAGAAAATATGACTTTCAAGGTCGGTCCAATATCGAAAGGAGCCAAATTTTTCTAATTGAAAACAAGTTTTTTTTTAACGTTTAGGAGTACTAAACGCTCCACGAATTCGTTTGAGAAAAGCCAGACAAAACCACTAATACTATTATGACTGGATGGTGCAGTGATACACCTTCCAAGATAGTCTTTGCTGCAGAATCTGGAGAGCTTGAGCACCTATTCCGCTTGAGACTGGAGATCGGTACTTGGAATCCAGCAAGATTCAACTACCTTTCACGCGGTGCTTGTAAAGCTGATTGAGAAAGACAATCTCGGATAACAAAAGGTCTTGGAACTTCCCTCTGGCGGTTCTCGAGGAGAAGGGATGGCTCTTTTGTGGAATCGAATAAAATGCATGGTAGTGTGTTCCTAGAGCTAAAAGAGTCATACAACATGTACATACAGCACTGATCATTTGCGACGGCTATATAGCAGAATGTACGACAAGTGATAAAAAACACGACCTCAGATTTATCTCTCGGCACGAATTATGAAAGGGATCAAAAAGAGGCTAGGAAATTAGAAAATGGTTCCCTTCAGTACACACAGGTCCACAGCAACGGGCTAGAAGTTCTCTCTACAAACTTTAGCCAGGCAGATATGCCTTCAAGTCTATTCCTCAAGTCGGCGATCGAGGGGCTGTCACGTAATTAAATTGGCAGGCGTATCATCTAGCTTTGAATAGCGTTGTTCCAAGCGAAATATTATGTGTAAAATATCTATTCGCACTCTAGTCATAGCTTTGCAATCAATTTATCAAACAAACAACCATCTCATCTTGTACAGGACTTGTTCCTAACTATCTACAAGAAAATATTGGGAATTAAAATGGTTGAATTGATAAAAATTTGTTAGTCTCTTTCATGTAGAAACTAGAAGTCCTCTACAGTCATAGACTCAGATAGGACTATAATAAAATCTAATCTAATCTAACCATCTCATCTAATTCCGTGACAGGGGCCCCGTATGTAATCTTGTGGAATCTTCCCCCGCTTGCATACATAAGCATGTGGGACCCATTTCATTAGTAGGGGAGATGATAAAGAGCATGAGTTCTTCACGAGATTAAGCTTGACTGAGTACCAGTGCGAATTGGTGCTTTTGGAAGAGAGCAGTCGGGGAGATAGGGAAGAGGATATGGTATCTATGGCATAGACTTCCAACCATATAGGTGAGGGGCTAACATTTCCAATATGGTCATAAGCTAAGAAGGTACGAACTTTTCACATGAAACTGGCACTGATCATATATCATAACTACACAAATAAATACATTTGCGTAGATGAGACGTCTGCGGGCACAATCGCCACTCTGCTCCACAAACGTACGCCCCAGGCACAGTACAATCCCCACTTGCAGCTCCTCTAGCCTCATGTCACCCACTAACAAAGCTATTTTTTTGATAGTGAAGACTTTCAACAACTCCAGATCTGGTAATTAATCTACGAGTCCAGTCTACGGCCAGTGATCCACTGCCCCCTGATGGTGGTCTTCTGAGCAGCGGTAAAGCCTATGGACTAACGATATTCCGGACCGTAAACGCCAATGATATTTCCACCATCGCTCAGTAACCCTTCAGGAGGAAACTAAGCGTAAATGGCCCAGAGCCGCTTTGATCGCAACGTTTCAGATATGGGATTCTCCTTTGTTTTACGTTGTAGGACCTCTAGTCAAGCATGAAATTAGATTGGAAGCATCTAGAGTATTTCTTCCGACTTGCTATTTTATGCATGCTCCCCTGAAACCCTAGACGCTAGTGCCAAGGTCATCGTAGAAACATTCAAAGTCCCCAGTCCAAGCCCCTAACCTTTATTATAGATAGCCCCCCCGGATAACAAATGAGATGGAATAAAAATGTGCCAACTTCCCTGCCATGAGGACCCAGGTCTGTTTACGTTGATCAGAGTCCTGGCTCACCTACTTAAACACGCTAAATATCGACCATTCTATACTGGTGTCGAGAGTCATATAGGCGACTTGATAAGGATAATCGATGATGGAAGCTCAGCCTACCGGTTGAAAGCCCTAGACTCTAAAGAATAGTGTCCAGTCAGATTATAAAAGCTATGCCCATCGTGCTCCCTCCCTTTCGGCTTCCATTCTGGCCAGCCTAATTTCTTCATCTTCGCCACTGATGGCACCGCCGCGTAACTTCTTACTTCTCCCTTTCCATTTGCTGTCATCATGTTTTACATCGTCGCTTATCCTCTTGCGACTCGAAAGCCCGCCAGAGAGTCCAGCAATGCGCTGCGCTTCTTTCAGTAATCTCTCCCGGTTCCTAGCCTCCCGCTCAAGCTCATGGGGGTCACGGACTATTGGTATGGCTGGGGCTGAGGCCTTGCTGGCCTCTTTATTCTTGTCACGGTAGCGGGAGCCTCGAGAGGATTCGTGGTGGCTAGATCGACGGTCATGTTCGCGACGAGTGGAATTTGTCTTCTCTTTCGAACGGTCCCGCGTACGTTCCCGGGGGCCTGTTGGGATATTGGCCTCTTCAATTTTGTTACTACTATTACCGTTGTTATTGCGACTGCTGGCGCCCTTGATTTCTAGATTAGAAAAAGTTGATGGCCGACAGGGCGAGGGCTCTGGTTCGGCTGATGATCGGAAAGATTCGCCGGCAGTCTTGGTATTTTTTTCCTCGGAGGCTTCAGAATGGTACCATCCGTGTCTATGTCGGTGTTCACGACTTCGCGAGCGCTCCCTGTCACCCCGATGAGACCGACGACGAGAACGACGACGATGAGAGGATCCATGGTCTCGATCGCTATCTCTTTCTCTTTCTCGCTTACGTTCTTTGCCTCCGTCACGATGATCATCCTTGCGACTTCGGTGGCTTGAGTGCTTCAATACCGTGGGTGAGACGGAACGAGATCGCTCTTTTGCTACTACTAATTTAGCATCTTCATCTTTTTCCATCGAATCTTCTGCATCTACTTCTTCCTCTTGTCGACGACGGCGGCGCTCTCTTCGTCGTTCTCGACGTCGTTCAGTTTCACGCTCATCTTCAGTTAGAGATGTTGATCGATGCCGCCTATTACGGTGCCGTCTTTCCCGGCTTTTACTCCTCCGGTCACGCGACTTATCTTTTCGATCTTTAGTGGCGGACCTGCTCCTACCTCGGGAATTTTTCTCGACAATGGCAGGAGCATTAGTAATTCCGTTACCGCTAACGTTAGCTCCAGATGATGCTACAGAAGTTAAAACTGGATATGCCCTGCAACGTAAGTGAGAAAGGCTAGTGTTAGGGAGACCTTCGCGCATAGCCTTGGGGCCAGTAGGGGCATTGATTGGCACATCGATGGGTTTCACAGTAGTTGGCTGTATTGAAATGGCTCCGCCTCTACCCCCATGATAATAGCCCGCTCGATTTGAGCCATGTTCGTTGTAGCCGTTGTTGCTCTGCACATTTACAGTTTCCAGGGTCTGTATCGGGGCAGCAGAGGCCCCTCCACCTTCCGTCCCATTTTTATCGCCTGCAGTATCATCAGTCGCTCTATCTCCTGTTTGGCCTTTGCTTATCTCATGAGAGGGCACTGGCAAAGATTCATTATCCACAGTTTCTTTGTTTGTTTCGCCTTGTGACTCAGAGGCCGGGCGTATATCTCTTCCAAATTCATCAACATTTTCATTCGCAACAACATCTGCCTTGGGACCCTTAAAACCAGCTCCTGCATCACTAACAAGACCTTGATTATGTTGCCCAGACACAGTCTGTTGGGGAAACTGGTGCTTATCATGTCCTCCATATAATGAAGCATCAGCCCGACCGTATCCGGCTCGGCCTCTACCACGACCCCGAAATCCATAAGAGCCGTAGCTGTTATAATCATTGAACTGAGCTGGGCGAGCGTAATTACCTTGGTTAAATCCAGGGGGCTGAGGCACATAGCCCGAATTATTTGCTCCATAGTCACCGTGACTCATGCTGGCTGCATTTTGATTGTAATTATCTTGACCGATATTCCATGATTGTTGTCCGTTCCAACCATTAAGCCCTACTCCAACTCCGCCATCGAAGCCTCCTAACCCCATTCCCATACTCAAGCCCACACCGTAACCATTATTCATGAACATATTTTGCGCAGCCATAGGATCCATAGTCATACCAGGCATACCTTGGTATCGTTAGCGAGATATAGTTGAGGGGGTAACCATTCTTACTCATCATTGGAAAGTTTCCAAAAGCTCCTGGGGCTAAGCCATTCTGCATGGCCATCATCATCTGCATCTGAGTAAAATCACTGCCAAACCCTATACCAGAAAATCCAGCTGCATTATTTGGGTCATACATAAATCCTGAAGCCAAGGCTGGGGCATCCGACTTGCTAATTTCCGCTTTATTGGCCTCCTGTTCATTATCCGCAGTGGTGACTGAAATTTCTTTTTGTGCTTCAGGATCAGAGATAAATGCTTGACCAGGAGCTACCTCCTATGACTAAGTCAGTGATGAAGCTGCAGTGAAAATTAATCTACCTGCCTCAATTGATTGCTGAGGGATATCAAGAGATCTGGTTAACTCCCGGCTTTCTACTGCACTGATTATTACCTCTGGGGCCTGGGCCGATAACTTAGGCTCTCTGGCCGGAGATTTATCGTCGGGCTCCTCTGAATTTTCATTTTCATGTTCTTCTTTGATGGAGGCTGTAACATCAGTGGCTGTATTTTCAGGCTGAACTGGTGTATGAGGGGGCGTATTTTTTTGCTCTTTAGCACGTAGTGCCTCTCGCTTCTTTTCCTCGGTTCTCAAAAAGACTTTTATTGTAATCCGAAGAGATTTATTTGGCTTACAATCGGTCGCTGCTACTGGATTATGTTCACATACGGGACAAGAGGTTGGTAGCCTCGATTGGCCTGTAAATTAGCCGTTAGGTATATGTTTTGTAATTCGGGCAAGCTGTAACTCACATATCTCACAGATAGCCTGATCACAGCAAGGAAGACGAAAGGCATTGATAGCAAGCTTGCTACAAATAGCACATCGAAGTTTGATGGGTATTTCATCTTGGCTCAAGGAGCTATGGATTTATTAGCGTAATGCTACAGGTAACAGAGATGGGTTGATGCACTTGATAAGTTCAGTTTGAGCTGTGGCCATACTGGCCATGAAATTATAACCTAAAAGGCGTTGAAATACTTATTAAATAACTTGTGTGTGAACGACCGCGCGAGAAATTAGATTTGTTCCGCGCTTATCTTGGCAGATTATAGCGCAGTTGGTAGCTACTAGAAATCAGCCCTCCCAATACTGGTAATGTAATACCAAACCTATGGTACGAGAATTCGAGATCATCACAGAAATTGATCACGTACATTTTTGTGTCTAAGACTCTGTTTGGTCCACGCTATTTGGGATCATTTTGGGACGTTGGCGATCGGGGTACAGCCGGCAGTTGATCTATTAAATTATCTGCGCGGCTATCGTCAACCCTACGCGCGCCTTTGCGTATCTTTAAAGATATTCTAACAACACCAAGGAATTCCTTTTCACATTGATGCAACCCACTCTTAATCCCCTTTAGTTTCACAGTTTTGCCAGAATATCTACATATGATAGGAATATTTGAAGATTTATATGCAATTTTTGTTAGAAAAAAAGGCAGAATGTGCAATACCTGTTGTTACATTGTCCTATATTCAGCGACCAAAGAAATAGAGGTTTTTAGGGCATAGAGCCAAGAACTCTTCCAATATTATTTCGAACAAATTTATGAAAGGAAGCTCTTTATAAATATTTGAACACATCCAAGTGCATGGTGGCACACAAGGGACATTAAAATAGGAAGCACCAATTGGAAATTAACAATAAAATAGTATTGGAAAGCCGCAAATATTATTACAGATGAGACAACAGGCAGAAAAAGTATTACATATAGAAACACACCCTCAGATATCCACCGGAAACTTAGTAGGGCCCAAAGCAGTATTGCAATTCAGATAAGAAGTGAGCACATTGGTCTCAATTCTTATCTGTACCGAAGGAAAGTCCCCGGAGTGATTAATCCAAAATGTCAGTGTGGATATCCGGCTCAAAATGTCAAAAATATGGTCTTGGCATGTCCTCAGTGGGCAATGGGAAGAGGAGAGGTGCCACGAAAGGCAAAAGACAGGTCATTTGCGGCAATGATGAACAGCCCAGATGACATAGAGAGAATTACAAAATGGATCCTGGCAAAAGGCTGGTTTGAACAATCCTGGCTTGCAGGAGAAGTAAAAATAGCATTGGACGAAAAGATGAGACGATGTGGACAAGGATAAGACAGATTTCACACTGTATAAACAGTGTAAATGCACTTCCTGTGGCAAACCTCGGAAAACAAATAGACACGAGACAGACAGTTGTGGGGGGTTTTTACCGAATTTGGTTTCCTCCTTTGTAAATATTATAGCTAGATATTCCTGCATGGGCCCATAGGGTACCTGAACGGGCTAAATGAAATTAAATCAAACAATAAAATAATTAGATTATACCTAAGGAAGGAGTTCGGGGATATAAATTACGTAAATAATGTGTCATAGCTAGATAGCTGAATACACTATGAATAAAAAGTTGGAAAAATCTTTTCTAGAACAGACCGCAGTAATGTAAGCTTATTTTTTTAAAACAATCATTTAATCTGTATTCAGCTATTAAGCTATGCCACATGACCGGTGCTAAGTAAACATGATGGATGAATCTTTTGACATTAGAGACACTCATACTCTGGATTTCATTTGCAAATACCACTATGAGGTATGTTTGCTTACACAAACAGTCGGCCCTCCTCCGTAAGTACCCACCAAAGAGAAATTCAAAATCTTTGATTATCCATGCATGCAAGCGCCGCGAGAAATGTAGATTAGTTTTGCCGAATTTGAACCAGCGTTCTCCTGTCTCAAGTGGGATATGTGTCAAAACTATCTAGACCTTACATGAGAGACCGGCCTAGACGATGTAACAGCGCACCATCCAGCCATGGCGGTATTTAAAGTGTCGCCTGCACTCGATGTAAGCTTTTTCTAACGTAATCTGCGCTTCATTCACATCTAGAAAGTGTAGTTAGGAATCCAATGCTAGTGGCACAAGTTTCTTTTACCTGAAGACTGATGGGACTCGTATTCTCTTCGAATTTCAAACCAGCTGATGAAAAAGGATTATCGTAACTTATCACGAAGGTCATCCCTTTCACACTTCCGCGTAATTTTTTCATCCAGGAACTAAACTAATTCGCTATGTTGTGATAAAATCGGCTAGTCATAATTTACGCTCTAATTGGGAGATAAGGTGAATGACATATTAGTTGTTGAATTTCTCGCGATACATGACAAATACGATTTAATACTGTCGGAGTACTTGCTCCTCTTGGCCTGAGGTTGTAGTTATGCCTTAGGCACACAATTAGATACAGATAGTATTTACGCTTTCGTGGCGTCCATGAATATAAATATACACATCTGAACCAGCCACCATTTCTGCAGTAGCAACCTCATTCTCATTACATGTGATATCACAAAGATTGACCCTGTCATATCAACAAATACCTTTGAGATTATTGGATAATACGTTGCTGATTCATTTTCGTTCAATTGGATAATCTAATTATTAATTGTAATTATTCTCTTTAAGCTAACTAATCTTGCGACCTCTTCGATTATATAATGAACGACGTGATCAAAGCGTGACAAATGTAAATCAGTGGGATACTCCTCATGGTGGATGCATTGATAGCCACCTTCAGGTTCTAATGATATGCTGACAGCCTCAAATCTATTCAGATAATTTTGATTGAAATAGTTCCGGAGATGGAAAGAGTTACATACTAGCTTTGAGGTTGATTTAGAGATATGATGAATGTGTTTTCTTTACGAAGAAGTTAACTGATGTTTAATGGATAGTTAATTGTATTGAAATTGATGTATTTCTACATGTGAAGAAATAAGTCCCTCTACATACATGAAAGCGGGGTTTTCCGCACACTAGTATGAACTCCAACATAATTATCTTACCTAAATGGAAAGGTTGTTGGAGGTCCTAAAGCCAATAGATCCCGTCAGGCATCTATTGGCTAATTACTATTCATGCCAGTGAGTGATCAGGTGGGCTAATCATATCTCATGGCGCAGATGCATATTACTATGGGTTTCGATCGATCACAATTGAAATATGATTTTGACAAATATAACTCGTGGCTCTACTACAGCTAATTCCGCAGAATGCAATAGTTAAGCTTGAGTTCTAATAAATTTGTCTATATCTCTCAATATCTCCTAACTCCGAAATCTACACTTTGTGCGTAGCTTACTAACTGTAGGCTAACCGCATTTAGTAGTCTATGTTACATTAGGAAGCCTGCTACGTTTAGGATCCAAATAACCTTGATATGAACACTTTAACTACGACAGTCATGTTACTGCCTTAGTTACAACAATTTTCTGATCCGTCAATCTCAGACACATCTATAATCGGCGACCTCTTATCAATGTCGGTCTTGTTATTCTCTCGAGAGTCCTCTACCTTAATCTCTCCACACCACCTCGCCTTACGACCGATAAAGGCGTTACTCTAATTACAAACAGGAGCTTGCCTCATTTAATACTGGCTATCACCCACTACAAATTTACGAAGCTATGTTACCCAAAAGGAGGAAATTAAGTCATAAATTACAAATTCACGGTTTGGTTTATGAGGGACTGTTACTCTAATGGGACTATATATCTTGAGGAAGGACAAGCGACTGGAGCGTGAAAAGATATAAGGAAGAGACCTCTTGTGGAAATAATAGGTCTGATATTTTCGTGATGTTTTCGACTTTGGAACGTTTGTGGGCGCCACGACCAAGATTTCGGCTAATTAGCCGGGAGGGCTTCTATTGTCGATGAGTCAACGGCACTCCCCAAAGTTCTGAACGGCACAAAAGAAGTTGGGCTAAAATACCATACAGCAATCATGCTCTGTCAAAACTTTGCTCTCCGCCTACTCAGACTACAACAATCACATCAAGTCAACTTGGACATCACCACTTGAATTTTTAAAACATATTCCTTACAATACCTAACTTAAATCAAATTGTCAGTTACATCAATCCCTCTTCGGAAATCGACTCGGAATTTGAATGCGACATTTGTATGTTGAAATATCGAAGTTCTGAGGTGAATTGGCTGTTACCCACCAATTTTGAGTGTGGAAAACAACTATTGTCATCCACAACTATCTCTCAGCATCTCCGATCTCTTTTAAATTCTACCCACGTCTTCGACTGTTACACATCTATAGGTACTCAAAATTTTATATCTACCCATCAATTTTTTCCCGAGATAATTGAAATTGAAAGCAATAATGCGACAATTTGTATCTCTGGTCAGAACTGGTCACCATACCTGGAAATTTTTCATTGGTCCAAGGCGCGTTTCGCGTCATTTTACGCGTGATTTGAGGCGTTTACCCGTCGAATCAAGAAAATAAAAATCAGGGTCACTTGATCACGTGACTTTCATTGAAATTTCATATCTGAGAAAAAAAATATTATTCAAAAAAACGTATAAAAATATAAAAGAATTGAAAAAGCAATGGAGATGGGATCACCAGATCTATTGGCATCGCCGCACTACATGGAAGTTGAGAGTAGATGTAATGCCCTTGTCATGAATGATGACTTTGATTTCCATGCATCCTGAGACCCTTTCATCAATACAGGCTAAGCTAACAAAAGAAAAGCAGCTCGTGAACCAGAGCCAGAAGTAAGGAGCACAAATACCACTAGACCAAACAACCAAAGCAACAATTTTGAGTCTGCAGAGGATTGCATCCACGGGACTAGAGACCTCCTTATCAAGGCATCCCATCAGGAGCAAACAAGATTTAAACAAACAAAGATCCTTGACATGCCGAATGTATTTCGTGAATTTATGGAAAACGATGGCACAACACACAGGACAAACACAATATTCACAACCCAAGTGCAGATACTAGAGCAAACAGCACAGATATTGCAAATCACAGTCCAAAGATCCAATGCTACAAATAATTATGCTTGAAACATAATTGGAAATGATGTGCCTCCTCAAATATCTGAAAATAAGAGACCTAGTGCCAGAACTGGAGGGAGACGGGCCCAAAACCAGACAAATTACGCAGGGCACTATGCCCCGAGAACATGGGCCAATGTTGCAGCAAACACCAGATGGCAACAATATCAGGCTGGAGGTGACTGGATACTAGTACAGCCAAGAAAGAAGAAAGAACCATCCAAGCCTGTTACAGGCTGTGGCCTCGTTTATCTGGAACCGGAGTTTATCCGGCTCCGAATAGGCGTTGTACCTATTTTGGGAAAAGCCACGACCCTGCTTAGTAAAGTCTCACAAGTGACGCGTCGCGTAATTTTCATATTAGCCAAATCCTTTCGTAGCTACGACTTTCTTCTCTAGATAGAAAATAAACTCATTTTTAACATAGTATTGCGAGAAGCTAGCGTACCGTTCTTTTACAAATTTTCTATCTCTTCTTTACACAACTAGTGCAAGTATTGGCTTATACCTCTCCTAGCTGTCTGGTTTTTTTAATTGCATGAATACACGCTCTTATCAAGTTCCCTCTCCAGAATCATCTTTATCGGACGACGAATCAGTTACGATCCAAGATTTTTATTCGCTTTCCTCATCTGGCGCATTCCCACTAATCGCTAAATCCGTTGAAGAGAATATGACGGATAATATGGATACAGATGCTCCTGACAATGGCAAGGGCAAGGGCAGGGCTAATCAATTCGTTTCACAGCAAACAACAAATGTCACGCTATCCTTGAATAGTGATCAGCTACAACGGCTATTGGCAATAATTGACACAAGTGACGTCAGTCAGGGAAAGACTTTACGACCTAATCCACACACTGATAAGAAAAAAGCGTCAAGTTGGCCGGAATGGGACGGTTCTAGAGAGATGTACCCGACATACATAATTCAGCTTACAGCGAAAATTGAAGCAGACTGGGACCTGTTGGGAGGCCACAAAACGGTATGCATGGATATGATGAATACCATCCCCAAGAATCTCCGAAGTCGTGTCTCTCACTGGTACACAACAGGAGGACCAGACAACAATTGGGACAATGAACTCTACATAGAACATTTTAATGACAATTTTGAAGACAAAACGTCGGTTCGGACTGCTAATGAGAAGTTATCAAGGATGAGGCAAGGAAAACATCAGACTTTCGCCTCGTATTTAAACGATTTTGAGCACATGCTAACGCAAGCGAGAGGTATCAACTGGGAAGGCTATATGAAGATAAATGGCCTCAGTCTTGGATTAAACGAGAGTCTAACGAAGCTTTTGATGCCATGTACTCTCTCTGAGACTAACTATACTCTTTTTGTTCGACAGGTGCGAAATATGGCTAGTAAGCTCGAATCACAGGAGGATTATATACCTAAGCATGGCCCTAGACAAACAAAGACATGGTACATTAGCAGACTGGGTGTCGTCCCTCATAATCCTGGCCTCAATTACCAAGCACCAGCACATTCACCATCATAGGATAGAGCAACTACTGTGGACACGGATGGCGACACCCCAATGTCAGGGGTAAGTGGACTAAGCACTGGTCAACTTGCAGCAATAATAAATGCTGTCAACTCAAAAAACAGTGAAAAGAGCAAAGCTATCAGGAACAAGCCACCTGCTCCGTGGAAGACACCAGAAGAGTTTGCTGCCCTCCGTGCTGCAGGTAAATGCACTCGCTGTGAAGAGAAGGGTCACTACTTCAAGAAATGTCCTAATTTTACATAGGCCAAGAGACCTTCTGATATGAATGCGGTCTTCACTAAAATACCAAATAATTCTAAGTCCAGATTGATAGAATCAGTCGAGGATGAAGATGAATTTGGAAATAACGTTTCGGGAAACGAGTAAACCCTGGGCAAAGCCGGGCTCAGGGGGTGACTAAATCTTTGGTTGAAGATTTAAGTGTAATTGTAAAGAATTTGGATAGTTCCCCGTTTTTATTAGAGATAATGCTCAATAAATGCTTTTATGTTGATGCTCTAATGGACACGGGATGTTTATGCTATGCTGCCTTCAGTCACTCGTTTGTCAAACGCCACAAGTTACCGCAAATATCTATTAAAACCAGGGAATTGCGACTCGCAAAAAAAGATTCCCAGCGGAGGGTCATAAATAAACTTACTTACGTAGACACAGACATAGATGGCAGGCGCGAAAAAATCTATGGGTACGTCATCGAGGATTTATCTTATGATATGATTTGAGGTGACCCATGGATGAGAGCCAATGCCGTGGTTTACGATGCTCGCCGACGCGCTATTCGTTTTGGTTCGAAAGGTGGTCTCATTGTGAAAGCTAAAGGATGGGAAGATCGGATGAGCCAAAGCAGTAAAGCAAAGATAAATTATCTCAAAGTAAAATTAGGAAGCGCTCACCAGGTTCTTGGTTCCCAATTCGCGGCAATAGCTACGAGAGTACGTAGTAAAAAGGATCAAGAAACGAAATTGTTTGCAGCATCAATGTTTGATATAAATAAGGCTCTTGAGACTAAAAGAAAACAGACACCTGATGAAATTAAGGCTGGTTTACCACTAGAAGTTCGTGACAACGCTCAGTACTTTACCGAGGACGAGAATCATGAGCTACCACCGCATCGACCTGGCGTCGACACTAAGATCGAATTGATTAAGGATGAACAGGGCAGGAAAAAAGAAATTCCGTTTAGCCCTTTGTACGATATGTCCAGAGCAGAGTTACTTGTGCTCAGGAAAACGTTGACAGATCATCTTGACCGAAATTGGATCCGGGCTAGCTCTTCATCCGGTGGAGCCCCAGTCTTGCTTGCAAAGAAATCCGGCGGGGGACTACGATTTTGTGTGGACTATCGAGCACTAAATTCAATCACAGTAAAAGATAGGTACCCGATCCCACTGATAAAAGAAACTCTACGGCAGTTAACAAAAGCGACCTGGGTTTCAAAGGTAGATGTACGCGCCGCATTTCACAAGCTAAGAGTGCGTGAAGGAGATGAAAAAAAACAGTATTTCGCACGCGCTTTGGCTCATTCGAATGGCTAGTTACACCATTTGGCCTAACCGGTGCTCCAAGCGCCTTCCAAAGATATATTAATAGTGTCTTAGGAGAATTTCTAGGTGACTTTTGCTCAGCATATCTTGATGATGTACTCATTTATACGACTGGAGATGTCGTAGATCATTGGAGCAAAGTGAACATGATCATAAAAAGGCTCGGACTCGCAGGTCTTAAAATGGATTTCCAAAAAAGTAAATTTGCAGTTAAGCAGACAAAATACCTTGGCTTTATCGTATGCTTAGGAGAAGGAATCAAGGTCGATCCTGAGAAAGTAAAGGCCATTACTAGTTGGCAAGCACCAGTAAGCACGAAAGGGGTTCGTAGTTTTATAAGCTTTGCAAATTTCTATAGAGATTTCATACCTAATTTTGGACGAACAGCAGCACCACTGTTAAGCTTAACCAAAAAGCATGCTCAATTTCAATGGGAAGCCCCTCAACAAAAGGCATTTGAAGAATTAAAACAGCGCTTCATAAAATCCCCGATCTTAGCCATATGGGACGATGAAAAAGAGACCGTACTCGAAGCAGATAGTTCAGGTTACGTATTGGGTGGTTGTTTATCACAAAAGGACGAAAAAGGGCAATTAAAGCCGATCGCATACCTATCAAAGAAATTGACTTCGGCAGAAGTTAATTATGACATCCATGACAAAGAAATGCTATCCATTATTCGTTGTATGGAGGAATGGCGGGGTATGCTAATTGGACTAAGTAAACCTTTCACAGTCCTATTGGACCACAAGAATCTCAGACATTTTATGACTATACGTACACTTAACGAGCGCCAAATACGTTGGTCGCAGTTCCTATCAAATTTCAATTTCATTATAAAATTCAGACCGGGAAATCAAGCAGCAAGGCCAGACGCACTGTCAAGACGCGAGCAAGATATGCTACAAGGCTCGGACGATTATAGAATTAAAAATAGAGACGTACAGTTAATAAAAGATTCTTGGGTATCAGGCGTAGCTACCAGAAATCGACTCAAGCAAGTCGAGAAAAATAACACGAATATTATTCCCAAAGGTTCAAGTATATTTGAAGAGGAAAATTTTCAAACTCTGTGGGATAAAGCATTACGCGAAGATAAGGATATTTCCACTCTTTACAAAAGTTTGGAAAAGGGAGAAAGAAGCCTTCCACCAACTCTCAAACATCTGAAGATCTCTTTGGCAGAATGTAGCTTTGATACTAGAGGAGCGCTCAGATTTAGAGATAGAGTTTGGATCCCTAACTATGAGCCGCTTCAAACAGCTTTAATTCAGAAAACACACGATTCACAAGTTACAGGGCACCCGGGACGAGACAGCACATTAGCAATTTTAAGCCGTAATTTTTTTTGGCCAGGTATTTCAAAATGTGTGAGAAGGTTCTGTCGTAACTGCGATGTTTGCGGCCGGAGTCATGTTTGGAGAGAGAGTAAAAAGGGGTTACTGAGACCACTACCAGTACCTGATAGGTTTAATAGCGAGCTCGGCATCGATTTCATGACCGATCTACCGGCAAAAATGGCAAATGAACCACGGTATCTAATGGTCGTGGTGGATCGTTTAAAGGGAGGTGTCGCGCTTGAAGATATGACAAGTATGAAAGCCGAACACTGTGCAAGTGTATTCCTAAGATTGCATGTCAGACACCATGGATTTCCTAACTACATTACATCAGACAGAGGCTCTAACTAGGTTGGAGATTTCTGGACAGAATTATGCAGATTAACAGGTGTAAAGCAGCGTTTATCAACGGCATTTCACCCATAAACAGATGGGGCTACGGAGAGGATGAACCAAGAAGTTCTTGGATATTTAAGAGCTTTTATAACTTACGCCCAATTCGATTGGAAAGAACTCTTACCCTGTGCAGTACTTGCGATTAGTAATAGAACCGTGTCTTCCCTCGGCATGAGTCCTTTCTTCGCGGAACCTGGATACAACATTGAACCGATTCAACTGGTAAATCCAAAAGATAAGTCATCAGCACCTGAAAAACGAGCACAAAACTTTGTTAAAAGAATTCACGAGGCAGAAGAGCTAGCTGTTACGGGTTTTACCCGGTGTTAGTTGGCTGGGCTGACTTACGGGCCCAGCCTTGCATGTAAGTGGGATGTGGCAAATGATCTGTCTATTGCAACAGGTTAGACGCTTAGTAAGCGCTTAGGTAAGGTGGTCGTCAGCACACATCTTACATTGGCTCTGTCCCACTGAAGTGTTCTCTTCATAGAAAATATAGATTATTTTGTGGCAGCCATTGCGTGCAACGCCCGTGATTCTCGTCCTTTTACACTAGCATAGGCTTCGATGGCTTCGTCACAACAAAGAATGGAAGAATATGCAAATAGAAAACGTTCTGAGGCTGAAATATTCAAGGTGGGAGATAGAGTTTGGTTGAACTTGAAAAACATACAAACTCCTCAACTATCTAAAAAGCTCACTTGGATCAACGCAAAGTATCAAGTCAATAAAATAATCGACTCCCATTCAGTAGAACTAAATACACCTTCAGGGATTTGGCCGCGTTTTCACGTAGATTGCTTAAAAGAGCAGCGACAGACCCCCTACCATCACAAAGAATAGACGATGTACAGCCGCCACCGATTCAACATGATATGCAAAATTATGTAAACGATTATGCTTTTGAGAACGCCAATATACAAGTCGTTGGAAAAATTTTGCGTTCAGAAAAAACTAAGGTTGGACGAGGTCACTGGCGTTTACTCCTGGTGAAATGGAGAGGATTTGCAGAGCCGAAATGGGAGCCCCGTGAAAATTTAGAGGAAACTGAAGCGCTAGATATATTTGAAGCAAAATAGGGTAAAGGAGATAATACTGGAGAAGACGCTGGCGCAATCATAGGTCGCCGCAAACTTACCAAAAGTTCTCTGCTGGCGAAGTCAAAAACTATAAATATTCGGCAATAAAGTACTACCATGGGTACGAGGGGGGGTAATGTTACAGGCTGTGGCCTCGTTTATCTGGAACCGGAGTTTATCCGGCTCCGAATAGGCGTTGTACCTATTTTGGGAAAAGCCTCGACCCTGCTTAGTAAAGTCTCACAAGTGACGCGTCGCGTAATTTTCATATTAGCCAAATCCTTTCGTAGCTACGACTTTCTTCTCTAGATAGAAAATAAACTCATTTTTAACATACGATTGCGAGAAGCTAGCGTACCGTTCTTTTAAAAAGCCTGTGGATACAAAGAGGGCCATTCTGATTCAAGATGAGACTACCCGGACAAACTTCTCGGCACTGGCCTACAGAGACAGGATGAACTTGGCTTTTAAGAATAAAGGAGTTCAAGGACCAGTTGTGGCACTAGTTTCAAAAACAAGGAAGGATAATACTGCAGTGGTAATAACACCAACATATACTGCAGAATATTTGACTCAAATTAGGGAAATTTGCAGGAATATAATTCCCCATGTTGAAGCATTGAAGGACGAGCCTTGGTACAGGGTTATGATACATGGGATTCCAACCATAGACTTCCCAGACTCAGGTGATATATTAGAAATCAAGGATGAGATTGAAACATTTAATCAAGGACTTAGGGTTGTTAGACAGCCATATTGGATAACACTAGAAGAAAGACGACAAGACCAATTGGCAGGATCTATTGTTATTGCCTTTGAGACTGAAGCTGAAGCAAAGCAAACAACCAGTAAGAGAATGAAAATTTCTGGCATGTCCTTGAAAGCAGAAAAACTCCAGAACATATCAGCAGCAACCCAGTGTCACAAACTACCTCTGGGATGTCGCGTCGCGCCTAGCTAACCGAGTCATGACGTACACATAATAACTTATTAAAGGAATGGTAATGATTACAGTATTATGATAGCAACAGTTACCATTCGACGCAATAGTCTGTTGCTATATTAGAACTGTAGATTCTTAGATACTTGATTATAGTATCAAATCTCGTGTACTTCATAGAACTCTAAGGCTGGATTTGTACTGTAGCTTTTTGTCTTGTAAATTATTTATCTTTTAGATATAATCATTAACCTGAATATCTCGTCAATTTTTTGTTAGTCTCTGCCTTCATCTTCGTCCTAGTACTCGTCTTCGGTCATATCCTCGTCCTCGTTGTCATCATATTACTCCTAGTCATTATCCGCGTCCGTGACACCCAGTACAACAAGTGCCAGAAGTTTGGGCACATGGAAGCCAACTGTAGATGGGAGGCAGCCTGCAGGTATTGTGCAGGGTCACACAACACAAGGTAGCACTGATGTATGCAATGCCGAAGTATTGGAAATAAATGTGCTCATCTGGTGCCTAAGTGTAGCAACTGCTCTGGTGTCCATTCAGCCGACTATAAAGGTTGTGAAACCAAGTTTTCCATCCTAGCACGACACTAATCAATGGACAACTCCGAGGAAGGTTTATGATAGGACAACAAAAAGTTCTTCAATGCAATTTGAACAAAAACATCCAGACCACAGAAGCCGCCCTACAACTAGCTATTGAGCTAGGACTAGGGATCATAGCAGTTCAAGAACCATGGCTACCACAGCTGAAACACATCAAAACCTATGAAGGAGTCCTGTCGATAAGTCACACTTTATTTATACAAATATTTCCCAATATAGAAGACCATTCATTAAGACCAAGGAACATGTTTTACATATCAAAGCAGGCCAAAATTCATTATCACCAACTAATAGGATACCCACAGGATCCATATATCCTTGCAGTCAATCTCAAAAGCCAGAAATTCAACAAGAATATCATAAATATATACAATCAAAAGAACCAAAACCAGGAAAATAACTTAACAATCATGGGAAGATACAGTGAAGGCCTGGCAGTGGCATCTAATACCATTTTGATGGGGGACTTTAATGAGCACCATCCAAACTGGAATCCTTGCTTCCTTAAATCTGGAGGAGCTGATAGCTTAGAGGTATGGATAGAGGAATAGGGTCTAACTGTGATAAATACTGTAGGAAAAGGTATATTTCACAGACCTCATATGGCATCACCCTCAGTAATTGACCTAACCCTTGCAACTACATGGTCAGAAAATTACATCCAAGATTGGCAAACCATTCCAACGGGCTCGGATCACCAAGGAATCCTATTCACCATTCTCAATCAGAGGTACATTAGACCCCAGCCAAAAGTAACCTTGGAACAATTCAATACTAAATCTGCAGACTGAGTAAAGTTTCAGAGAGCTAGTAGCAAGTCCTATAAGAGCTCTCAGATACTTGATTTCTCAACCTTCAAAAACTTTGGCAAGCCCATACTCATAATCTCTGGGAAAAGGGAAATAATTTGACACATAAACTGGATGAAATAGGACTTGAACTTACAAATATTCTCATTCAAGCAGCCAGGGCAAGTATTCCACGGAAAAATACAAAAGCACAGCCTAAGCCAAGGTGGTTAGAAGACCTGAGAAAACTGCGAAGAAAAATGACTAGAGCTTTAAAGAAACACTTTCGAGACTATTTTAACCAGGAAAAATTGAAAGAATATACCAAGGCAAGATATAGATATTTCCAGGAGATAAAGACTGCTAAAAAAACCACTAGAATACATTTCTTGAGAAAGAAGACTCGGTATCAATCTTCAAGGCCCTGAAGTAAACTATAGGGTATCAGTCAGCTCATTTGCCCATGATCCAAGATGAGAATGGTGATCTTTAAAGTGGTTTTGTTGAAAAATACAATACTCTCGGAGCTAAATTATTTGAAACCCCCCCAATGGCTCCAGAGCTTGATTGATCTACATACAAAGAGACATCTTGGGAATGGTCAAAGCTGACATCAGTTGAAGTTGAAAATATTGTGATTTGTATACTAGACCTGGTGGTGTAGCTTATTATAGTTAGAGAGTGTATACTAGAATACAGCAGTGGCTCGTTACAGATGCGATTGCGATAATATAATTGAGGGTTGTATGAAAGTATGGCACTTCTATGGCTCTCAATTGTGTGGGGGCTGGTTAAATTATTGATGATAATTACTGGTTATGTCTATCTACAGAGAATGTATTACAGTTCTATGTGTGCCTGTAATCGCTTAGATTTGGCTAGTGGGCTATCCACTGTTTTACTACGCTCTCGTGTTTTATCACGTGAGATATAATTACTGTTCACCACAAAATCCGTACATTGGACAGCGTTGGATTACAACAGAAAATGCATGCTGTAAAATTTCGAAAAGCAAGGCACTAGGGCCGGATTAAATAGACCATAAAATGATATGTCATGCATACCAAGCTAAGGAGGAGATTTTCTTCGAAATTTACTCACAACTTTTCAATATTGGATATCAACCTAAATGTTGGAGACAAGCTACTGGAATAGTCTTCAGAAAGCCATCCAAACCTGACTACATCCAATCCAAGGCATATAGAGTCATACCATTACTAAACTGTCTGGGGAAGACACCAGAAAGGATGGCGGCTAAGAGGCTTAGATATCTTGCTGAGACAATCACACTACTGGAGCCAAGCCAGATAAGTGGAAGGTTCCAGAAATCAACAGTAGATGCCTGCCTGACACTAGTGAAAAAATTACCGACTGAAAAGGCTGCTGGAAGAAAGGTCTCAACCCTTTTCCTGGAAAAAAAAGGTGCCTTTAACCATGTTGCCAAGAACCAACTTTTCGAAATAATGAGTAGATTGGGATTACTTGTTGGAATAAAATAACAATTGTTATACTAATAAAGACTTAACAAAATTACAATACATATTTCCAGTCATATATACACCATTCATAGTCCACGAGTGATCCAGCTCTATAGAGCCAACACTAATGTCTTCTACTCCTGTCCTTTACTCGTGTCCTTTGCTCGTGTCCTGAACGAAGCGAGTGATCTGTCTTCCTGCCTCTTGTTTAATATCGGTAGGCCACTATCACGTGACCTGGATCTTCCTCAACATAACATGTCATGCAGACTTCCTGCCTAACTGATGACCACTAACAGTCAGGTAAATATGTGGCCCATACGTTATTTACCTATAATAATATTGTATTTATTAGGTCTCAACATTACTTCTTAGCTTTTTATGTTGGGTAGACTCATTCCTGAGTAACCGACAGCTACAATTGACTTTTGAGGGGCAAGTAGAACAGTTTTCACCCACTGAGACTGGTATCCTACAGGGGAGCCCAATATCACCTATGTTATTTTTAATCTATATCAGAGACATGTTCAGCTATAGAGTAGGCCGGTTTGTATCATACATTGATGATATTACATCGAAAGTCTCATCTACAAGCTTTAAAAAGAGCACCCACATATTGGAAAAAGAATATCAAAGATTAAAAGATATTGAAAGCAAAAATGCAGTCAAATTTGATATTGAGAAAATCAACTTATTCATTTTGCAAAATCAAAGGAGGCAATAGAATGTCAATTAACTGTATCTAGTGGAAGAACTATTTCCACATCCAGTGCTGTGAAATAGTTGGGCGTATGGTTTGATCAAAAACTTACCTTCAAGCACCATTTAACAGCCAGGGTAGCGCAAGCTAAATCAGCTCTTCAAAGGATGGCAAGACTGACAGATACTGAGAGGGGTCTAAGCCATATTGCAATGAGACAGCTTTACCTGGCCTTTGTAACTGTGATGGGCTGTGCCCGGATTGGGACTGGTAACAAGGACCACTCTGGCTAGATTATTAAGCGCTAGCGAAGCGGCGCTTACAGAGACGCAAAAGGGTCGCATAAAGACAAATGCGATGATACGCTTAAAAGGAGATCTTAGTTTCGCATAAGGATGGATGCAAGGTTGCGCACAAGAACGAGTCTCAGTGTTGCATAAGGATGAGTTGCAAGGTTGCGCATGAGGAAGGACCTAAGAGAGTACGTACTAATGGGTGAGGATGTCACAGGAAAGAGGGTAGCCGGGGAGAATGGAGTATCCTCAGGTAGGCTAGGAGGGGAGTTTAGACGCGACGCTGCAGAGGACATAAAGGACAGAAGCCGTCGTTGGTAGATTAGCTTCCCAAGGAAAAATTATCAATTCCTATTGAGTTAACGTCTTTCAAGTACTTCTGAATTCATTAAACCCTTTACAGTAACTACCATTTCCGACTATGCTAATCCTGTCTAGTGGAGGGGCAACAATGTTTTGCTGACCTTCTACGGGGGCTGCAAAATATAGCATTAAGGAAAATATTGGGCTGTTTCAAAACATCACCAATTAAGCCAATGGAAGTAGAAGCATGTCTTTGCCCCCCAGAAATTAGATTGAACAAAAGCAGAAGAAAATATGCTTTAAGAGGATTATCACTCATGCAAAATCATCCAAATGCCAGGATAACCAAGCAAAGTTTAGAAGAATTGAATGACAATGAATTTATAAACAGAAGAGGAAGCCAGGCAAACAAAATTATACATTTATTACCATGCAATAATGGAATCTTTGATATAGAGAAAAGTACAATCACTCTCAGTGCCCCCTGGAGTAAAGATGTCCCATATAGAGTTGTTGTGGGTAATAGGAGTATAGAAGAGGAAAAATCATTACAAAATCAAATCCTGTCAAAGTGTGCTAAGGAAAACAATTTCATCTACTATACTGAAGCCTCAAGCTCCCTAGATTCTATAGGAATAGGATTTTCACTGGCAGGATGTTGAAGCTTTGTTGTTGAGTGATAGAGATAATATAGAGGTTTATGGGTCACGATGTATGGGATAGCTGAGTGTGGAAGTGAGAGTTCCTGGCTATTGTAGTTATACTACATTGGGTTGTTTTTCTTGTGTGTTCTATATGCAAGAGGGATGTCTCCATCTACAGGTGGGCCAAATCGCTTAGGTTTGGCTAGCGGCTTTCGCCGTTCCTTTCCTTCTCCTCCGCATGACATCACGTGCTACACAACTTCCGGTCACCATAACGTTTGAGGATGAAAAGCGTCAGATTACAAGACAGGATACAATCAAATGGATTAAACAATTTTGAGAGAACACTACACACTCTCAAAAGATACAAGCACTGTCTATGATGGAGAGTTGGAAGCAATTGTCCGAGAATTTGAGTATGCTCATAGACAGACCTGGAATATGGAGCATGTGATCATATTCTCAGATAGTCAAGCAGCTCTCAAGAGATTGAAAAAAGTAGGAGGCAAATCTGGCCAATGGCTAGTTAATCGGGCTGTGGAAGCAGCCAAACATCTTCAAGAACAAGGAACAGATGTCACTCTCCAATGGGTTCCAGCCCATCAAGGGATTCAAGGCAATAAAGAGGTAGACAAGATTGCCAAAATAGCATCAAACCTGGAGCCAGATGAAGGCTATCCTAAGAGCCTAGTATGCATCTTTCAAGAAATAGAGGTTCAAAAAACCATTGAATGGCAAGAAATATTGGACAAATATGATTTAAAAAGGCAGGATCAGAGCACTCATCTGTAATACTCTGAGGTGTACCCTTTGCAAATAAGAAAGAAGCCTTGGATCTCAAGGAGAGTCAGAAGAGATGTTTGCTCATCATTTTATCAACTCAAGCTAGGTCATGGATACTTAAAGTCATACATGAAAAGGATAGGGCGAGCAGTTTTTGGGAACTGCAGCTGTGGAGAGGAGCAGAATCCAAAGGACTTGCTACTAGGTTGCAAGAGGTATAGCCAGAACCGGAACAGAATGAAAGAGAAGTTACAGGGTCAGGAAATGAGCCTGGAATTATAGCTTCATAACAAGATTGAAATTGACGTAACATTGGATTATTTGAGAGAAACAAGAATATCAACAAGGGTATAGTATTTAGGAGAGGAGAGCAGGTGAGACAAATCTTGGAGTTCTTGATCTTGGTTGGTAAATATTGTAGTGCAGCTACCCATCTTTTAATAGTCATAGACTCAAATAGTATGTAAATATAAAAAAATTATGCTCTGTCAACACTTTTCTGACATTTCAGCATGACCTTTGGGAAGGAGTTGGAAGGAGGCTAGAAAGGCAGAGGGTAAATTTTCCAAGTTACCCACAAGTCTGCAGCGCCCAGCTGGCCGGCCTCTTCGAACGCTTCGAGGGGTCACTTTGTCTTCGAATCAAATCCTAATGTCGGTATTAGGAGAGCTCCACACTCAGTGGTTTTTGCGATTTTTACCGGCTGCCATATACTTGCAAATGGACATCGTTTCGTTGGCTGGAGAGGGGAGATATTGAAGGGCAAAGGGCTCGTCTTAGTGTTTGATCGAATGAGGACTTGTGAGGGGATCTATATGGGAGGCATAGAGAGGATAAACTACTGGCATAGGTATCCTTAGCCTGTAGGCAGAGAGGACCTACAAGTTTTACATAGTCATAGACTCAGATGGAAAAGTAAAAAGAAATATTAAAAAATAATACGAGATTTATCTTGACGACCTTTTCCAATGCCGTCATCCTCCCCTCTACTTCACAAATCACTATAATTCTAAACTTTTTTAAAAAGCTTATCCAGGAGATTAAGTTTTTTTATCCTTTGAAACTGTCTGCGCTCCACTGCTTTCAGATGAGTTTTTCCTTGTTGTTGCTGTTACTGCTCGTGACGCGTCAAAACCAGTGAATTTACCCACACCCGTCACACACAAGATCATTTGTTTACATATCTTCTTACTCAATTTCTAAACCTTTGATTGTTACAGGAAGATGAGATGCCCCACAGGAGGAGTAAAGCCCCTGCATTACTCGTATCCCCCGTTCGAAATGTACCGCGCGCCGCGAAACGTGCGAGGCATTGTCGACCTCTTACAGCTATCCAGGAGGATGTCATCTCAGCAGCCGGAGCTGAGAAACAACTATCTCCATCTGAACCCATGGACATGGAATCAAAAGATGAGTCTATGGACCCTGAGCTTGATAACGAAAATCTTCCCCATCCCATCCCCGAAATCTTTTAACCCACTCTCGCTCAAGTCCCTACACTGACAACGGCCGTTCAAAGGCCCTCTCCGCAAAAGACTCCGAAAAGACATTCTAGTTAGGGTCTCTCTAGCTTGATTCACGCGTCAACAAATGATAACAACGCAACCGAGCAAGAACTCTGTCTAAGTCTTCCTCGATCCGGCTCGATACAACTCCGCGGATTAACAAACTACCATCGGCAGCTACGATAAATCATGTTGAAAGTCATGTGATTTATCTGTCCTTGTATCACGTGTATCGCTTAGCATTTTATACTTTCTCTAATTATAGACTAGACGTAATGTAATTTGTAAAAATTAAGATAACAATAACGACTATTACGTGTACAATTTTATTGTAAAGAAACTGGTTTCAAGAATAATTATTCACACGCAGTTGACTTGAGTGTTGGTATGAAGTTGTCGGAATGATTCATCTAACTGGAGTTGTTTGGAGTCTGTGGTTGTTGCATCGCTTTGGCTAGTACTCTTAATTTGTGGATTCTGACACTCGGATACAGCATTATCCGAATATAAGCTAGATAGAAATTCCAAAGCATCAACTCAGAAGAACATGAATAACTATGGTTGAGCATTTCCTCTGAATGATAGTTCGAACTACTTACACTAGTACTCTCATAACTTTAAGTGAACAAATAGACTTTTAGTGTATGACCTTTGTCACACCAACAGAAGTGTACTCTACATTCCACTGTCGCAGAGAGTCATAACAAAAGACATAGCCGCTTCATTGTTGACCTGGAAAAATGCTCGAGCCAAACGCCTACAATTGCAGTGGACCTTAAGGCCCACGTGAGGCTAAGCGCAGCTCGAGCTATTGAATGTCTTCCTGTCTTCGAACCTTCCCAAACTGCTCAAAACTCGAAATTTAGCGCGCAGCCAAACCCAACAACAGAGCCGCCCAAAGTTTCTTCGTACGCACATGTTACGAAGAAAAATCTGGACGTACCGATACAACCTCCAAATGCCATACCTAGGACCACCCCCTCTACTATAAAAAAGGCCGGACCCTAGAGTTATAATGCATCTAGCGCCAGACCACTCTCTGCGATACCAAGATTCTCTTCTAGTCCGTACAGAGCTGAAAAGCCTACTCAAAAAATAAAATTTTATCAAAGATATCAGGTCGTTTCCTTCTTGAATAGCCCTCGTGGCTCCCTCGTCTGATCAATCTACCGAGCTCATGCAAGCAGGCATTGCTTTACAGCCCCCCACCGGAGTTGTGCCGGTTGAAATACAGGAAAAAAGAGAGAATTTCCTCCTCAGACCAGTCTTCAAATATGGATTAAACGCTTCCGGATCTCCTAAAGTCCTTTCCGATGCTGACATACAGGAAGAACTCGCAGCAGCAAAAATCGACACAAAATCAATTTTTTCCATCAGCTGGACACGTAATTCTCTGGCATCCCCAGAATCCGAAGGTACTCTTCGAATAGTAGTTGCAAAGCTAGCTGTAGATAAGCTCCCCTCCAGCGTCCGCCTATTTGTTCGGTGCACCAAAATTCGACAGGCTGATGATTACCCACGCTGCCACGGGTTTCATAATTTTAACGTCTGCACCCGTACAGCACGTTGCGGAAATTGCGCGTCAGATTTCCATAATGGACCGTGTGCGACGTCCACCAAGTGTCTGAACTATGCAGGCCCACATGCCGCCTTATCTCCCGGATGTCCAGCCTGGCATTTTCGAACTAACGGAGTATTCGTTCACCCTGAAAAGGAGAGAATTCGGTTTTATGAGCCAAAAGAGACACAAGTCTCGGCTCGCTCTTTAACCCACGCCCCATTCTGACCCCCTCACTGGATCTCCATCGGCACAGCCCTCGCATACCACGATTCCAGCTTCTGTTCTAACAGTAGGCTCGGTATCTAGGTTTGCTCCCCTGATTTCCCTTGTGGAAGATTAATGAGGGACCGAAACCGGGGACGAATAAGACAGAAGACTACAAGTCTTTGCTTCTTCAAGATAAATGTAGGTAAAAGTGGCCCTGCTCACGATGCCGCCCTAGAACTTGTCTCCAACTGTGGAACTGATGTGGTACTAACCTGAGAACCCGGGGTATTCACAGACCTAACACGTAGAATAACTAAAACCCACCCGAGCTTCCAAGGCTTCTCTCCTCTTCCCAACTGGACCGTCCAGCCTCGAGTAATGATGTATATCTGCAAGGGACAAGGATCATCTCTTTTCCAGCTGGCCATAAATTCTCGGGATCTTCTGCGAGTCATTAAATATTAGAATGTTTACAACGCTCCAACCGGAGCAACTGGTTCCGGAGAGGGCCTTAAGCATCTAATGACTTCTACAGGAAATCTGGATATTCTTGCGGGAGACTTTAAAATCCACCACTCGTCCTGGGTGTCACGATTTCAGTACGAAACGCATGGGAAATCTTGTAAGTACAGTATATTAACTACAATTCTCTGGAGAGAAAATTCCTCAATTCAAAGACTATATGTATACATTCTAAATTATTTCCCTTGGAGAAGATTCTCCCTGCGGCCTGAATTACTGAGACCCTTCGAAAACTACCTAGAAGGTTCTCGGTACAGCTGTTATTCTCATGAACCTTCAGTATTCTTCCAGAAGGTTCACTGAGAATATTCCAAGTTCCCTGCCATCTGTCACAGACCAGCTCTATGATATTGTGTTGCACCTGGCCAACCGCTCCATGAGTACACTCAGGAATAGGGTTAGTGTGTTTCGATGGTTACAGTGTTGCCATAGCAATAGTCACTAGTCAAGATACTGATCAGTTGCTATGTTACAGCTGTGGGCTTTGCACCCTTGATTGTATTTATTTTTGAATTTGATTTCATTTAGCCCGATTTGGCGCCCTATGGGCCCATGCAGGTATTTACGAACTCTAATATTTATATAGGAGGAAACCTTTATGGTAAAAACCCCCTCAACTTTTCAATTTATTCACACTTTAAAGTTGTGTTACCTTCAAGAAGTGCACTATCACTGTCATGTCCAGTGTGAATACCGTTCCCTTCATTGCTACTGGGAGAAGTCTGTCAACCTTCATCCCTATTCTCTCCCCCTTATCGTAGCCTCGACTTTAAGCGTCAGTCGAAACTGTTCTAGCCATCCTTCCTGCTGGATCTATTTTGTAATCCTTGCTATATCTTTTGGACTGTTCATCATGGCCTCGAATGACCGGTTCTCTGCCTTTCTTAGTATTTCTCCTCTTCTTTTTGGCCCAGCTGGTGCAGGCCACGACCATATGCTTCACATTCTGGGACGGATATCCACATTGGCATCGTGGGCTGTCTACTCCTGGAACTTTTCTTCCGCGCAGATAGGAATTGAATCCAATGTGTTCGCTTCTTATCTGCATAGCTATGCTGCTCTGGGCCCTGCTCAGGTGTTTGTGGAGACTGGAAGGTGTTCCTCTTTGGTCTATTCTTGTCCTTCCCGTCTTATCATCTGTAACGATGTTTGCTGCATTCCAGATTTTGGGATCTGCTGTGGCGTGGTGGTTAGTAGGTTGTCTTGCCGCTGGTCTCGTCCAGGATCGTTCCCATTCTGTAAAGGCTGCTATCTTCCCAGCCGCTTTCTGCCCTTCCTTTGTCTCTATATTGGCACCCAACCTGCCCCAATCCGCAAGATCCATGATCCTCGTCACCGCTCGTGCATCTTGCCTTCCCGCTCGAGGTTGCTTTATCTTCCTGCATGCCAACGATATCGTATCTTGAACAGGCAGGCTTTTCGATAGTCCGGCGTGCTGGACTCTCCTTTGTTTCAGATGTACCTCCATCGGTAAGGTAGAGGTCTCATGCTCAAGTACCTTGCTGCTGGTCGAATTGTATGCTCCCGTGACGATCTTTAGACATCTCCTTTGGATACTTCAAAGTGGCCTGATCACCCTTTCGGGGACTTTGCCTGCTATTCCGGGCTCGGCCCAAATGGGGGATCCGTAGGTGACAGCTGGTCTCACCACTGCATTGTACACAAGTTTCGCCTTGTGGAACGTTGCACCCCAAGTTGATTGTGCCAATCTACCTAGGGCTTGTATCTGCGGTTCAACTTTCAACTGTATACTTTTGACATGAGCACCCCAATTGAGCTTCGGATCGAGATGGATTCTTAGGACACGGAGAGACGGTTGCGGCTTCGCTACATGGCCTTGGATTTGGACTGCGGTCTGCATGTTATGCCTCGTTCTGGCTCGAGAGAAGTGCATAAGCTGGTACTTCTGCGGAGCAAATTTCACTCCATGTCGATCGGCCCACTTTTCACAAATCCCATGGAGTCTTTCGAGGTTTCGACAATTATCTTCTGAAGAATTGGACCAGGTCAGTATGTTAGTATCATCCACGAATTCTACAGCCGTCGAAGACGGCGACTGAAGTTCAGGAAGAAGCGTGCTGACAAAGAACAGGAACAGAATCGGTGAAAGAGAGGAACCTTGTGGGATCCCAGTACTTGTAGGAAATTGTTCTCCTTTGAACGAACCAAGGTTCATTGACGTAGTTCTATGCTCTAGAAACGATTCGATGTATTGCGTCGTCCATCTTGGTATACCTTTAGCCCTCATGTTGTGGATGAGTCTCTTGTGAGACATATTATCGAAAGCTCCGGATATATCGAGGCTGAGTAGGGTAGCTGCTCTCCTTTTATTCTTTCCCCATATTTAGTGTACTTGTTCTGTGATAAGTTCCACTGCGGAGATGGTAGATCTCAGTTGTCGGGCTCCCATCTGTTCATCAGGGAGTAGATGATGAGCTTCGGATGCTTGCGATAATCTGTTGGCCACGAGCTTCTCGAGGACTTTTCCCAAGGTATTCAGAAGTGCAATTGGTCGACATGCTTTGGGATTATCATACGACTCCTTTTGTGGTTTTCGCAGCACAATTGTGACTGACTCTTTGAATCCTTTGGGGTGGTAACCGATGGAGATGCAGGCATTGAAAAGTTTTTCGAGGGCCTTGCCTAGGGTTATTCTACAGTTTTTAAGTATCAAGTTGGAGATACCATCTGGCCCAGCAGCTTTCTTGCTTGCCAGGTTTGCCATGGTATCCTGGATCTCGCTTGCTGTAATAATGCTAGATATTGTGGTTATTTCTTCGGGATACCTCGTCCCATCTATATCTTCCAGATTGGCTTGTACAGGCTGAGGAAAGAAGTGTTGCGCCAGTATGTCCACTTTTTCGGTATCTTTGGTGAACATGTTTCCATCTTTATCTTTGATATCGGGAAGTTGCGGAAGTCGTGATCGCTCTTCCGGACTTTTCTTAGCCCACTTAGCAAGCTTCCACAGCTTAGCTGGATCGTTAGTGGCCTCAGAGACTATAGCTCGCCATCCAATCGTTTTGACCTTCTTGATCAGGCTTTTCTTTCGGTTAGTAGCTTTCTGGTATTCCACCCAGCTTTCCTCGGAGCCCAGCTTGGTCCAAAATCTCCTTGCCTTTCGCGCTTCTTTCACTGTCTCACTATACTCCTTAGTCCAGTATGATTTGGCGAAAGTTGACGGTCTGGCAGTTGGGATCGTTTACTTGATGGTTTCCTTGATGGCCTGCGTAATGGCGCTTACTCTCTTATCGATAGATTTCGGGGAGTTCAGCTCGAGGTGATCTGTTGAAAGCCTACTTAGATTTAGGGCGAGTTTCCTGTTAACTTCCTCCCAATCTGCTTTCTTCCATTGTGGTCGAGGTTGTTGCTCTTCTCGGTTTGGCGGCTCAATGTGAAGTTGTGTGCAGATTGGGATGTGATCCGATGAGGCTTCAAGGTCGAAGGCTGGCTTGCATGCCATCACGGTACTTTCCAGGGCATTTGATACAAAGGCAAGATCCAGCGTGCTCTGACTTCCTCTACTCTACCATATGATTGTTCCTTTTGGGAGTATGAGGTTTAAGTCATGCACTCTCAGCATTTCGATGAAGCTGTCTGCGATTTATGGTGCCTAAGTACTGACTATCCCCCCCAATGCGGATGGTGCACATTTAAGTCTCCGACTAGAATGTGTTCCCCCTCTTGAGATAGAATTTGCGGGAGCCACTTGAATGTTCCTTCTTCTACGCTGTTGTTGTGTAATGGGGGTGGATTGTACACGCTATGTATCCAAATTTTACCAAGGTCGGTATCGAGGCTGACCGAGGTGATTCTCTTTGCGATTCCTCTGGTACTCTTTCTTTTCTCCATTTAATGAATGACAGGCTTGTACTTATATATATGCATGTCCTGCCTTTGTGGACACTTGGGAAAACTAGGTGGTAGGCAGGGTGGGTGGTGCCATGGTTCTTGCAGGGCCACTATGTGGTGCTTCAGTGGATTTAAAGCTTGGAGAAAATCGTGCTGCACTGTATTCTTACTCCTGTTGACGTTGTACTGTATGATTGAAAGGATTAATTTGTCCTTCATGAATACATTTCGCTCTCAGTCTCATCTACTCGATTTCCCCGTGTCACAGGCCAGGGTGTGGTTCTTGATGGCACCTCGCTGAGATTTGCGAAAAGCCCTGCAACTGTGGGGAGAGCAGATGGGATTTTTGGTGGTCTGCCTGGACGCCTACGACCATCTATGCTGCCATCGGCTCCAACAAGTGGTGCAGTCAAAACTGCTCTTCTTTTCCTGCTTCCTGCAATCTGCCATTCGCCATCTTGATTTCTTGTCGATTTTTCGTCGATCAAGAACATTGCTGGATCTTGGGTCCTGTTTTGGACAGCCCTATTTTTTGCAGCTGCCCTAACTGGACAGCTCTGATCCCATGTTTTGTGACCTTTTCCACAGTTGCTGCATTTGACGTCTTGTTTTCCTGTACAGTTTCGAGTGTTGTGCTCTCCTGCACAGTGGCCACACTTCGAGTCTGCTGAACAGATTTTCGCAATATGTCCGTACTTTTGGCAATTAAAGCATTGCATCATGCGAAAGCCACTTCTGAATATTTCTGTCGACTTGAGCTCATATTGCCACATCAAGCCCTTTTTTATCGCCATATCTGCGTGCATGGCCTGATCAATCCACAGGATTAACGATCCAGACATTTTTCCTTCCTGCTGAGGTTCCTTAACCCACGCGGCTCTTTGGTTTACCATTCCTTGTAAATAAACATGGTTGGCTTTTTGTAGCAGCTTCAGATGTTCTGCGTTTTGTGGCTCAAAGGAGAGCGGCATGTCATGCATTAAAACTTGGTAAACTGGGCTAGCAACCTTCGCAGAAGCAGCCAATTTCGTTGTCCAGTCCTTTTGTGCTCCATGAATTCTTTCGTTCCTTCACCGGCTAAGTGTCACAGTCTAAGCATAGGCACTGAGGCAACCTTATGGTCAGAGGTATTCTATTTTCAATCTATGGTGAACTTCAGATTGAAGAGGATAATAACAGTTACTTTATACATGATTATTACCCCGGCCAATGACACAGTTTTCTATCCGTATATCCGTATCTCTTCTCGTATCCCTTTTCGTGTCCCTTCTCGTATACCTTCTCGTATCCCTTTGTCGTGCCCTATTCTTGGAGGTGTTTGCCAAGTTGTAAGACCCTGCTTCCAAGAATAGTCCCTGCCTAGTTTCATGCTAAGCCTGCGTTAGACAGCGCAGGCTACAGGCAATTACCGGCTTACAAGCCGTCACACTAAGTAGACCTTAACTTGACCATTTGTCATTTGTCTAGCACCTATTATTTGCTGTACTCCGATTTTTTTAACTAGTTCTTCGCTCGAGAGTTTGGCTATGTCTCTCTTTTCCTGTTCATCTTGTATCCGGATAGTAGTTCCGTATGACCCTCCATTGCTTGCGACTTTTGCCCAGGAACGGCCTGGGGCTTGCATTGGTGGGCTGTTTTGGCTTATGGAGGCTTTAATTCCTTTTATCTCCTGTAGAATCTTAGCCATTGCAGAGTTTTCATCAATGTGGCTTATCTTGTTTGGGATGAGAGGGGTCACTTTCGCTTTCTGGAGGCATTCGATAATTTGAATTGCCTCTTCAATAATTCTTCTGTATGCTCTACTGGAAAGCTCTTCGCCTTTAGTTGCGTCCTTAAATCTCTTCACGGACGCGTTGGTGTCTTCTGGCATTTTTGTCGCGACGCAACCACCTCTAGAACCCGCGCAGGGCGTTACATCATTAATTCCTCTCGTAGGAATACTTGTCATCACGATTACGATTTGCTGTCAACTTTATGGATTAAAATCTGTGGGGTCGACTTTTCGGAATGTGGATGTTTTTTTTGCACCCTTGATTGTAGTGACCGGTCTTAGGTACTTAAGGAAGCTCTTGGGCTGTGTTTAGACTGTAGTTATTGTCTTGTAATTTAACTACTCTCTTGACCTCATCTTCGTCCTCGTCTTAGTCCTCATCCTACTCTCCGTCCTAATCTTAGTTCATCGTCCGCGAGCCCTGACATTACAAGAAGCTACCTTTCATTTTTCTTAATCCTCTCTCATGCACTAACGCCTTTTTCAGATCCAAACTTAAATTATGGAAGACCAAGTCGCGAAGGTAAATGGAATTCGGGTCGTAGTTTGCAATTGCTGCGTCACGTCGGATCTCAGAAATCCATACTGAGAAAGGTTTGTTGTTCTGAGGGTTACTATGCAGCCGTGCTGTTGCGTCACGTTCTAGATTAGGGTCATGAAATATGACATTTAGGGTCTCCATCATGTCAACAGCCGAAGGAAATTTAATGAAGCCGGTAAATACCCAAGTATGAAGGTGAGCTTGGCATTTTGTATCTAACCTGGAGTGGATGTAAACCATTATTGCTTGATCATTAGAAAAATGTTCTCGGTTGACATTTAATTTCATTAACATGTTACTCCTCCAGATGTCGAAATCTTCTTTTGAGCCCATGTACACTGGCGGATCGGGAATCATCATAGACCTGGACCTTTTCGATTCTTTTAAGGCATCACTAACTGGCTCATCATCGATTCCATATCCGCTGACGAGCGCTTTCCTTTGGCTGCCTGTTTTTTCAAGCATGACGGTTCTTTTCTGTGCATTTTCGAGTTCTGTGCTTGCGGCCTCTTTGTTTCGTACCAAGGCTTGTATAGCAGCAAACATCAGGTCTGGGCGATTCTTCACCCCTTCGACTAATTGAGAGATATCGAATATGCTACTCAGTTCGTCCAAAATCTCTGGGGTAAGGTTCGTATTAGCTGGGGCCGATGAAGACATGGTACGGAATGTTGAAGATGTTTTGAGAGCTTCTTGTAATGTCAGGTCTCGCGGACGGTGAACTAAGATTAGGACGGAGAGTAGGACGTGGACGAAGATGAGGTCAAGAGAGTAGTTAAATTTCAAAACAATAACTACAGTCTAAACGTAGCCCAAGAGCTTCCTTAAGTACCTAAGACCGGTCACTACAATCAAGGGTGCAAAGCCCACAGCTGTAACATAGCAACTGATCAGTATCTTGACTAGTGACTGTTGCTATCGCAAGACTGTAACCATTGAAACACACTAACCCTATTCCTGAGTGTACTCATGGGGCGGTTGGCTAGGTGCAACACAATATCATAGAGCTAATCTGTGACACCATCCAAGTTCTGTCCAGGAGGTTCTCTTGGTGTTATTGCCTACGCTGTCTAGCGTAGGCTCCTGGAATCATCAGGTTCGACTGCCGTCACAGTATGCTCCATGTATCCCAAAAGCGTTTCGGCTATGCAGACGATGTTTCACTTGTAGCGTCAGCACCATCTCTAGCTCAATGTGTAGAGTAAATTTAGGCGCAGTTAGCAATGACTCTTGACTGGGGACGTGAGAACGGCATCGCCCTCGAAGTCTCTAAAGCGGAACTAAAATTGCCAGAGGAAAGCTATGAATGATATGGCTGGGTTTGAATCATGAGCAATATCTAATCTCTGGAGAGAAAGTTTTGTGTACACGAAATTATCACGCAACTGTGAGCCGAGGCCGGAAGAATATCTGCCGAGCCTAAACAGATCAAGATAATTATGTTTAGGCGAGCGCATGCTTAGTACAGTTCACAACTGTTACAAGGGGGACTATTCTCAACACCTGTCAGTGGTGTCCCCTACGAACCTCCAGCTCTCACTGTAGAGTCTGCAGAGCCAAGATTGAGTAACAACCTCCTCACTTCGATGAGGATTCCCAGTCGCCTTCGCGATCTGTATCGTCTTCATTTCTCATCACATCCCCCTATCACCATTATCATGAAGCTAACCACGATCAGATCAGACGTTAGGGTCGAAGCCCTTCTCGTCACCAACCCTTGATCATGGAGGAAAAGCCATCCGATGAGTTTCCGGAGCGAACCCAGCACCCGATACGGAGATGGTGGATTGGATCAAGATGGCCTCGAATGCTACAAAGAAGGGAGATATAGATGAATATGCGCACCTCATGTGGTCCCGGTGTCTAGGCCTCGCCTGGCTGGGGCTGCAGGTTTTTTTGAGACTTTTTCCCGCGCATGCAGTTTCCATTGCTACCATTTTTATTTTTTTTGGGTAGAAGGTTCCGTGGAAAAGGTGGCTGAATTCCACGGGTAAATACTGAGCTGAATGGCTATTCATCAAGGGCAATATATCAATGATCTTACAAGTAACAAGAGAGGACAGGAGCACTGTACAAGGTGTGGCCTGGGCCAGAGAGGAGCCCAATGTGCTAGATAGTCGAAGACTCAAGTAGTACAATAAAACCCACTCACTCACTCACAACTGTTACAACAATTCCTCGACTGAAAGCACAGATCCCCAGCAGAGCCCAGCGTATACGATATTGAAGTAGAGGTCACCCCAAAAGACCACACGCGCTGGCTTGGGGTCAATCTTGACCGAGGCCTTCGATTTAGAGAACATGTAAGACAACCATGCGGTAGATGCTTGGCCATCACGAGTCACATTAAAGGCCTCTCTAGAGTCACTCGAGAAATGAACCTTCTTCTCTAGAGACAAGCACTTCAAGGAGCAGCTTTCACGACCTTGCTATATAGTGCAGAGACATGGTATTCCAAAGGAAGCTCAAAAGGACCAGTCCTTTGGGTCCAACAAAGAATGAACGATGCTGCTCGCGCAGTACTCCCTGTATTCCGCACAATACCAATAACCGCTCTTCTTCTTGGAACAGGCTGGCTTGAGCTCCATACGACCGCCTCGCTCTCTGCACTGCAGAAGTAGATCCTAGACACCCTCTTCGTAGACGGTGGGATTCTTCGAGAATGTGCGGGACCCGACAAAGGATTTTCCTGGAGCTCTCAGAAGATAAAATCCCTCCCCCTTGCGCTGCTAAGCGCAATGCATGTTTGCAAAAAATAGGCGCTGTTGGCCGAACAGCGAAAGTCGTTTCCATCACTCAATGGTATGCCCGACAATTCATGATGGACCTCTCTGTTTTCTCCGACGGCACTCTGATCGAGAATCTTGCAGGGGTTGAATATTCAATTCGGCGTGGTGTAACTCATGAGATTTCCCGCGGTACCATCCCACTAAGCGTCTCAGTAGAAGTACACGACACTGAAATATCTGGAGCAGCAGAGGGCCTAGCAGCTGTCCTCCAAAATGCCATGGCTTTTTATGCAACTAATATAACTATCTGCCTAGATACCCAAGAAACAGCTCTTCGACTCCTCTTGTTGACATCTACCGTAACAAGCTCTCGTCAAATTACAAGATTTCGGCAGCTAGCAGTTGGCTGGACGAACATGACACGGGCATCCTGTACTATAGTAGGAGCAGTCAGTGTTAGATGGTGCCCCGGACATTCTGGAATCCCTGGAAATGAAGCAGCAGATGCTCTAGCGAAGTCGGCTTGTCTAATAACCGCGCTACCCCTACCTCCATCCATAGCACGAGCAAAAAGAGAACTTTCTCGGTTTTACAACTGTTGTGCTGGCAGAGTTGAGTTGTAAGGAGATAGGGAAACGGAGGATAGGCTGCTGTATTAGGAAAGGCTGGAAAATACTGGCTGGTGCACAGACGCTGTTCATGTACTTTACAGTCTCTTCACCTGCCGAGTTTAGTGAATCAATCTATCCAAAATAATATCATACTTCACATCAGCCATTAGATGATATTATCAATCGTTGGGACGCGCATCTAGCATCACCTTCATAGATCACCATTGTTAGTAAGAGTTCACATTTGATACCTACTGACACCCATTGGCCACAATGAAACATACTCAGTGTCCATCGTGCCATCTCCGCGACTCACCATTGCACATGATCCCGTGCCACTCCACCGACGGACAGCAGAGTCATATAATTTCTATACACCTCTCAGCTCATAACCACAACAACTACGCTTCCTCCACCGCTTTATGGGCTCAAGAAAGATCCTCGGGGTACAAGTAACTAGGGATTAGCCCCAGCCTAGGAATAACACATGAACTGTATGGTCCAAGTCCATGTGCACTGGGGGCGTTGATTGTAGCTCGTTTTGGACACGAAGATGCCCTAATGACTTGCTCCGGTGGCGAAGAAAAAAGCCCAAATCACTTCTTTCACTGCAGTGTAGGAAGAAACCGTGCCTGTCTTCGCGGTAGACCTCGATATCCTCGCCCTGGCATCAGATGGATATTCGGCACGCCCGAGGGTGCACTTGCCTTTGGAAAATGGGTCGATCAGACGAAGTTCAACGAGCCCACTAGATGTCCCCGGGGAAAGAAGGTATTTTATGCTGAACTAATGTTGGGTGAAAGGACTCACAATCTCTTCTTTCGTAGCGTTATCTTAATTCATTGTACAGCCTGCGAGCGTAACATCAAACTACTTGGAAATCACAAAGTTGCTGGTGGAAAGAAATTTGCTACATCTAAATTGAAAATCAGAGCGGCGGACAGCTATTTGTTTGTTCATTAACGTGCTAGGTAAAATGACTCCCGTCGCACTCCTACTGGAGCTGGAGCATGAGTGTGGTAGGGCCGGATCAGATCAACTACCGTCAAGTATAGATGTACCTCATCCAATCTAAATGACCGGACCATCTTTGATTTCACCAATGTTTTGAATCATACCAAGCCTGACCGTCCAGAAACCCGCTGTAAATATGCCGTAGCGCAAATTCCTCCTCAGCCTCGGCCACCACACGCCCGAGCCCCTGACATCTTTATTGATTTCGAAATATAAATGTAGTTCTAGATCTCACCGTCGCTCTAGCCTTGAACCTTCATATCGTACCATTGGGTCGATGTCGTCATTGAAGATTTGTGTAATCCCCTCGATATATATTCCCTTTTCTTCCTCCTTTGTACACGTCCTGTTTTCATCATGACTTTCCTTATTATGGCAGGTGCAGTTAGGTGATGTGGTGAGTATAAAGGTGGGTCGCAGGTGTAGAAAGCACGTGAGAGGGGTGGATGATCACGATGTACTCCACCTCAAATTGAGGATCGGGCGCCAAAATATATGATTTTGCTCTCTGACGGGGAATCGAACCCCGATCTCCCGCGTGTTGACTGACAAGCGGAAATCTTGACCGTTGGACCATCAAAGATTGGTTGGTTTACCGTAGATAATTAGACGATATAAACTCGCGCTTTATGGGCAAACTGTGACCCAACAACTTTCCATATTTGCTTTCAAGTTTTACGTCAAAGTCTAACACCACCTAACTGATTTTGATCCTCATTGAATCTGGCCAAATCAGCTTTTGCTGCGAAGAAAGTCACCCGATGTAGCGTTCATGACGGATTGCCAATAAGCTAAGTTTAGACACACAGAATTCTAATTTTACCAGAGTAGGACCCTCGAAATCTGTTCAAACACACCAAGTATCACAATTGTGACCTGTGATGTTTGTTTATGTTGAGAGTTGTTAATAGTATTACTTGTGTCTTTTGTTATCTAGGGTATTGGACTCCTCTCTGACCCAAGCTACACTTTTTACAATGCTCCCTGCCTCTCATTTTACTTGAAAAGATTATTGATCTATTGCCCGTGATGAATAGCCATTCAGCTTGATATTGGCCTATGAATTCTAGCCATCTTTTCCGCGGTAACTTTTACCCAAAAAAATAATAGATAAAAAGGTAGCGATGGAAACGGCGTGATTGGGAAAAGGTCTCCAAAACCTGCATCTCCAGCCAGGAGAAGCCTAGACACCGGGACCAAAAAAGGTGCGCATATTCATCTTTATCTCTCTGCTTTATAACAGTCGAGGCCGACTTGATCCAATCCACCATGGCCGCATCGGGTGCAGTGTACTCTCCGGAGACTCATCGGATGGCTTCTCCTTCTCGATCAAGGGTTGGTGATGAGAAGGGCGTCGACCCTACCATCTGATATGATCTTAGTTAGCTTGATGATAATGGTGATAGGGGGATGTGTTTATGGATGAAGACGATACAGACCACGAAAGCGAATGGGAATCCTCATTGAAGTGAGGACTATGTTATTCAATCTCGGCTCTGCAGACTCTACAGTGAGAGCTGAAGGTTTGTAGGGGACACCACTGATAGGTGTTGAGAATAGTCCCCAGGTTCCAGACTGACATGGCTACAGCCTAGTATACGACATTCATCTTGTAGCCTACATGCACCAGCACCTATTACTCGGATTTACGCAGGGTCTCAAACGCTTTCCTCAACCAAGTAAATTCGTCGAGTGAAGGATCAACCTTAAAGCCTTGGCTATCGCAATGTGTACAAATTACTCTCTCTCATCATGGAGCTATGCGTAGTGTAGTCTAGTCTTGCTCAGTTAAAGCCATATATCACCTATTTAGAATGAGATAGTAATTAGACCATCCAGGATCTCTCTGAGATGCAGATCCAGACGCCATAGAGTAATGACGTCAGGCTCTATGATCTGTTGATATGGGTGAAGATGGGAGTGCAAATTGTTAAAACCCACGGCATTATTGTGTATGCCGGATCCATCTTCATCCGATTTGAGTTGCACTACGATAAGATCTGATCAAAGTCTCGGCCGTATCTCTAACTACGAACCAATCGACGCTGAAGTGAATTCTCCATTTGGTATAATTTTGAATTTGTCGGTCGGTAATATACACGTGTACGCGTACGCAATGAGTCTCTCGATGATGTGATGATCCTCCTTATTCTTCTTAGATAGAGGGGTGTGGCCACTAAGTCTGATACGACAAGCTGAACCTAGTGTTAAGATTATAAGTTAAATTGGAACATAGTTATTTGTCACTTGTTTAATTTGAAGCTAATTGTGGGAGATGTAGTTGATCGGGTCAGTTGCGATACTCATCATGAGATATAAGATAGACTACCTACATACTCCAATATGATCCATGTTGTGGAGGGCAAGACTGAACACCTGTACGTGGTGTCCTCTACGAACCTGGGAGTGGAATATTCTCCCAAAGCCGATTCAGTCAAATTTCGCAATACCGAATAAGTTGGCCCGCGAGGCAATAATTCAAAATACTTCGCCATGTCAAATTTTCACTCCCTTCGAATTCGACTCCTACCTAAATCTCATCAACTTTACAAGTACGACTCAGTACATCCTCGTTTCAATGACCACATCTCTCATCAACTATTCTCTGGCCACAGCTAGCCGCCAAATACACGCCCAAGCCGATATTTATACCCGACGGAGGAAGCAAAGCGTGGCGCACAAATCTGGAAGACAGTTCTTTGGGATAGACGTGAGAGAGATTGGGACAAGTTTACACGATGACACGAGGGATACATACAATCACATCAGTCGTCAAATTTGGATTTTTGGCAAGGAGTTTTACTAATTGAGCTTTGTGCGCGCGTGAAGACTTCGATCGCGGGAGCGCAGCTGAGCCTAGAAAACAAGCAAATGATGGAGGGTGCCGTGGTCCGCCTCCCGGTGGTGTTCTCTGATATATTTTGAGTAGCCTGGGCACCTACTCCACCTGGGAAGGACACGCCTCAGACTGCATCATGCGCGGAGGAAATTCAGCGGATGATGAAGGCATGTCTGGATAACTCCGGATTTTTGGGGGGTTTTCCTGGATGAGTTTTTACTGATGAGGGTTGGCTTGGGGTGAAGAAAAAGCCGCCATAACTTCGCAGTGGTACTTGCAAATGAAATCCGAGGCATAGGTGCTCTTCTCGTAAATTGAGTCATCTTTTCTCTACATTGTAGGGCATGACCCTCAATATCTATTGGAAAATATTGGAAAAATCCATATGAATAATTTAAATTGATTTATAGTGCTTTTTAGAAGCTTTAGCTGTCCTTCATTTTCTAAGACTCGGTAGAGACATAAATTGATAGTAATAATAACAATAATAATAATAATAATACTGAAACCTGGCAAGGGCCCAAAGCAGTCTAGCGATGCAGATACGAAGTGAGCACATGGGGCTCAATTCGTATTTATATAGAAGCAAAGTACCCGGAGTCTACAGTCCGAGCTGTCCATGTGGCTACCAATCGCAGAACCCCAGGCACATGATTATGTCCTGTCCTCAATGGTCAGATGGAAGGGGAGAGATCTGGAGACAGGCCAAAGATCGGTCCTACGAAGCTATGCTAAACAATCCTGGAGACACCAAAAGGATAACACAGTGGATCCTAAATCACGATTGGATAGAACAATTTCAAATGACAAAGGCGATTGATAAGCTGCTGAGGGAAAGGAAGAGATCATGCCTTTCTGGAGGTCGATAAGACTGGGGTGATTGGGCTACATGGAGGGCACCATAGTGTAACTGCGCTTCCTGCAGGATAAATTGCAAACTTGAAGAATTAAATCATAAAGCTTGGGCGGGTTCACCGTAAGGTATCATCCTATGTAGATATATAGATAGGTTTATAGCCACCTACACGGGCCCACAGGGCGCCAAATCAGGTTAATGAAACCAAATAAATTCCGAGTATTTTGCGATAACGTGTCATGGCTAAACAGCTGCACACGCAATTAGAATCCGATGCAAAAAAGGAAATAAAACCCTCATGCTGTCATGACGCCCAACTATCCTGCTTGGTTGTGTGATTGGTGCTAGGGCAGGGAGTAAGTCAAAGTGAGTAAATAGTTGCCCTTTGGGATGGATTGTGCAGCGTCTGGTTAATATATCCCTAGCCCTACTTCGCCGTCGCGTATCTCCGATTTGCTTGTGACTCCGTTCCAACGAGACCCACCCATCATGCATGGCAGCGCCACGTTCTACATCCTGACTATTATTTTCCTATCATTTAATGTGTATTCAGCTATTTAGCTATGACACATGACCGGTACCATGTATACACGTAGGACGACTTTTTTGACGCGAGAGACACTCATACTCTGGGTCTCATTTGAAACTACCACAATGAGGTATGTTTGCTTACACAAACAGTCGAGCCTTCTCCGTTAGTACTCACCGAAGAGAAATTTAAAACCTTTGATTATCCAAGCATGGCCTTCATCATCCATGCTTACCAGCGCCGCGAGAAATGTAGTTTAATTTTGCCGGATTCGCACCAGCAGTCTCCTGTCTCGGCCGGGATATGTGTCTGAGCTACCCAGAGCTTACTTTAGAATCCGGCCTAGGTGATATACCACTGCACCATCCAGCCACGGCGGAGTTTAGAGTGTTGCCAGCACGGTTGGGAATTTAGATGACTGGTGGCTGCAGTGGGCATTTTTAAGGTGACGGATTTCATGTGCTTCATCTCTGTAGAAGAAGATTAATTCATCATGGCATTGTTTGCGCTCAGTGTGCGCCATTCTCCTCGCCCTTAATACTTGGCATCGCTATTCAATTCGTTGCACACGATATCCGGATGTCGATAGGCTACCAAACCATGCGCTCGATTCTAGAATCAGCGGCATCTTAAGCTCGGTCTAACTTACTAACCCTCTGTGGACTCCATAAATTCCGCAGTGAGAATAGATCCCGCTTGGCAGAGTCACAGCGCGTGGCGATATACTTGATCAATTTCACGTGACATTATCGTTCCAAGTCTGTGGTCCAGCCCTCACATGTGCACTGCACGATGCCCTGAACGTTAGCTAGGCCTGGTCTGTGTGGTCACTGGCAGAGGCGGCTTTATTTTGCGCTTCAACGGCTCGAACGTTTCCGTGCCTGAAATCCCTGCTCCGCCTATCGACCTCTAGCCAGATTTAGCAGCCGATCTAAGTCCTTGCCCATGCTAACCGCTGGCCTATGTCATCATTTCCAGTTGCTAGTAATAGATTGATCCACACCATCATGACTCTACAGACATCTAAAAAGTCCAAACATGAGGCTATTATTGAAGGGTAGTGGTGTACATGGTACAATGAGTTTGTCACTACGTTCTTGGAAAGACTGTAAGGGCATTGGGCGGAACTGAAATTTATTTTTATACATGTACATTAAGGGTTAAGTCTCATGTTTCCCCAAATCTATTTGGGAAAGGAAAGTGGGTATTTGACGCTAACAAGCTAAAAGAAAAAAGAACATTCCACGAGGAGCCCAAGTTTGAGGACCATTTCCCATCACTGTGAGCCCGACATCTCTTATTATGGCGTGTTAGAGATGTAGATGTCTTGTCCACAGCCACCTCTGAAATTCGTGTTGGCTGAGTCCCTTTGGCTGATCGCTCAAGCGACTCCTCCACCTTATTGAGCCGCCAAAGCTGGGATGACTTTGTGGATTTTGACTGACAGCCGACATCTCTATAACGCTAGTACTATCGGGACCTTCAGCGATAGTCTTAGCCTCACAAAAGTATTCTGCAAATGTTTTAGCTCGGGCTAGATCACTATGCATATTGCAGAGCTGGAACGCATCATAGAATAGTCGAGACAGCCGGCCATCCCTAATTTGCTCTAGCTCAAAGATTTCAAAAAGTTCGGCGCAAGCTGCCATGACAATGCTAGGCTCATTCGTACACCTCTCTGCATTGCCTATGAGATTATCAAGTTCCAGTGCGCGTTGGAGTCGTTTATCCGATATGGCAAGTTGGGGTGCAGGTAACAAGCACAATTCGCAGCGACATTGAAAGCCAAAATTCTCTTGAAGTACACGTTGCCGCATGGTGGATGGTCCCCCGAGATGATAAGATACCGTAACTTCCTGCCCAGCTTGTATAGGGCTCACACAATAAATAGTTTCGCAGCTATGAACGGTGTTCCAGTACTGTACTGCATTGGGTCGACAGCTATGATTTATTCGTGAAATAGTCTGAAAAATACCGCCAATGCTGGCATCGACCCCAAGAGGATATAAATTTGAGCGGACAATGCCTGCGAGAGGATGTGCAGGGTCAGTTTCCGCGTGATTGTTGTGTAGAGAATGATAGGCTTGACGTTTCTCCGGAGGGAGAGCTGCTAGAGCAGCAGATAGTTCGAATTCAGTTCGAGTTGGAGAGAGCGACGTAATACTGGCAGTGGTGATGAGAGGGCTCTCCTTGAGGATTATAGTACCAGCAGCGATTGCTTGACGGGCAACAAGTCCGAGCCCCTTTCCTGGGATTTCCTGAACAGCACATAAACATTTTTCGGGGGTTTGTGAGGTATTGATGGTGATTTTCAGATGGTTACCACCGGCGGGAGTGCGTGGCTCGACTCGGGGAGCTACAGCAGCAGCCATAGCGAGTTACGTGTCGTCTAAGCTAGAGTCGTTCAAAAAGCGAAGCAAGAGATGTATGATTCCGAGAGAGCTATGTGATGAAAAGAAAGCTGGTTTGGCAGTAGTAGAATGGAGGAAAGTGCAAGATGCTGTGATAGTGAGGTAGGTGATGAGGTTTAAGTATGGAGGACGATGCCTAGTTTTTTCCACGTGATCCACAATCATGTTTGCCGCTCCCCCACCGGTTCGGTTTGGTGGGGAGGATTCAGGGTTGATCGAACAGAATATCACGCCCACGATTCCGTTGATGGCTGCGAATACAGGCTATTGATCGTCCTAGTGATTTGAACAATAAATTTTGGCGGCCGAGGACCGAGCGGCGGGAAGATAGGACTAATCTTCCCCCTCCCCTAAGAGCAGCCAATGAGCATCTTCCCCGCTTATGGTCAATGATAAAATTTAGATCAAAATTCTCTCAGGGAGAATGTGAAAACATACTAGGATTTCTGGGCATTCAAAATTATCAAGATTACTTGCGCTCGCTGATATTGGCTTTAGCTCGTCGACAAGCAATCCTCAACAACCTAGCAAGGTGGATCAGGCTCGGCGAGACGATCTTTGATCGAGGAGGCAAGAAGCTAGATCGTCACAGGAGGTTAGTTTTTTCAGCACAACGAATGTTTAGGAAGCAGAGCTCCTTTGTCTAAACTGCTCCCGATTTGCGGATCCAAGACTGGAGCGACAGATGGAAAGTACATTATCGGGGAGAGACAAATAGAAAAGCAGCTAGTGGCGTACGCCCTTCGGTTTGTCGACTGAAAACGGGACACCTAGCCCACGGGACAAAACGCGTCATCAGCTAGGGAAGATACAACTGTATTGGTCGTCTGAATAATGTGTTAGGATAGCCTTTGCTAGATAGCCTGTGGAGCTTGGGATCTCAGCTCAGCACACAGACTTCTCAGCTCCCAATTGTCGAGCCGCTCTATCCGACTGGGAAGCGGATTAATGAATAGCGGAGAGCTTGGTCTGTGCTGAATAATTTTTCACCAACAGCTAGAATTGATAGACACCAATTTTTGGCCCCTCCTTATCCCAGCGCCCTATGGACTCCACTAAAAGGCTTCGATCTAACGACTTAGAGCCTCACATTTCTCCCACTTTTACTGCCCGTTTCTTTCTGGACCCGATAGACCGCATCGAATCTACTGACCACGAGAAGGAGAGCCTATTGTCGCCACTTCTATCGGCAAGGTGATGTAAGAGTCAAGGCTCGCCGATAGAGAGGAACTAAATAAGTGGATCGAGCCTCACATACGTAGCCACTGAAGAAATCACTGCATTGGCTTAGAAACCTGAACGTGCCGTGGTTCTCAGACAGAGTTGATAGGAGCACCCAGTTCGTCAGTCTCACTTCCTACGATATTTCGTCAGCTATCAAGGCCGTGGAGAGCTTATCCCAGCATTAGAATGCCAACCTCAAGGTTTTGCCTCTATCATAACCCGCAGACCCAAGATGAGGCATGTGACAGCTGGAATGAGGGGAAAATGATGAAGCCAATGAGTTTTGTCCACCGGCACTTCATCTTAGTCGAGCACGATCTATTTTTTTTTCGTATTGTCCAGACTTCCAAAATTTTCGATATGGGGAAACAAAAGATAAACAAAGAGTGAGGGGTACTCAATGTAGTCTTGGTAGCTCCATGGGACCTCGGATACCCTTTTTTGGACTAGCTCTAGAATCTCCGCTACATTGGCATTATAGCTTTCAACGGGTCTCCACCAATTTTGAGGGAGCCCTTTTTACACAGAAAGCAACGCTTCAAATATTTGTAACACTAAACTGATCTATACCACAGCTAGTTGGTATGAGAGATATCCACGGGAATTGAACAATCTCAAATTACATCCATTCCGATACGAATTTCTCGAATTAATAACCAGATACAGTCATGCAGAACATTAATTAGTGGCCATTCGTTTAAGCATCTTTATCATCTGGTTGATTTTCACCATTAGTACTTTGATCACGTGCTAGCGCATTTACTGTCAGGGTCTTTCCTAACTGAGTCTCCACGCAACTGTTTGGATGCTGTAGCTTGGTCTGGTTGATAGTCGAGAAGAATTAATGAGCGTAGCGGGTGAACTATGCTTGTTTTCGCTGGTATTGATTCAGGCCAGATTTTCAATTCTTCGAGCAACGTGCACACAATCATCTCTTTGTCAGGGTAGACTCACAGTTAGTGTGATAGTCCCAAGTTTAATCATATGCCATCAGGTGCGAGTGTGACTCTAGGCTCAATAAGATATACCATGTTGGCGCGACTTCGTACGACTAAGGATTTTCGAGTCTAAGTTATTGTGGAGATGAATTATATCCAAGTCACTTGAGCCATAGAAGCCATATCCTACAATGAAACTAGACCAAACGTATGTTGGGACCCTCCAACAGTCGAAGATCAGTTCTAGCCCAAGGGTATCATTTTGCTCCATTGCTTTGCACGGACAAGCTCGCCCATATCGTTTCCGTCATCTTCTACGTCGTCATTCCGAGCACGTTGCAAACACATGGTCTGTTGAGGATCCATAAGTTTTGGGGATGATCGATATGAAATTCTCTCCATCTGCATACATCTTTAGCGAGTTCATCAATTTATAGCCAGTTATAGGATAGTTTTCTCGGGCCTAGAGGTGGGGTGGAATGCAATTAACATGAGATAAACAGACACAAGTTCATATTGAAAAGTTTTGTACGTATTCTCATATTTTCCAACGAGAAAAATTTCCCATTTGATATATCCCGCCTATGAACTACAAGGCCATCCCCAGCAGCACATCGCTAGAGTCGGAATCTCTCTCAAGAAAGATTCTTGTTTGGACCTGAGCTGGTGAAACTTCGGGCCTAACCGGTAAATAGCAAATAAATTCGTGCAATATAGCCTACTTTATCCTGTTTTGGCAGTTACTTAGGCCCAGCTTCACCTTCTACAAATTTGAGTGCGTCATCACGTGTCACTACACCAATTCCACTCGTTTTATTATGAAATGTTACTCCATAACATTTGTCAGCCACTAGTAACATCTCAGGCCGGAAGGTCGTGCAGATGAATTGTCCACTCATACTACTAGTAGCTTCTACATTGTCAGCCGAGCCACCAGTTTCTACGTTTTGCGATTGCTGCATTGAGATTTCCTGGAGCATTTGGGCGACGGCAGTGCGGTATTGAGCATCTAGATTAGCGTCGATTTCATCGAAGAGGTAAAAGGGTGCAGGATCACATTGCTGGATGGCAAATACGAGAGCAAGCGCACAAAGACCTGAAGAAGACATTAGTCAGTACGTATAAGAGGGATAATGAAAGGATGTGTTACTCTTTTGCCCGCCTGAGAGTTGTTGAATTCGCTGTTGCTCGTCATCTTTACTGTTGAAAGACACACTAATGCCTACCCCTGTGTAATTTTCCACACTCTCACGCTGCTCTGGCTCTGATATATCTTCATCGCGAGTAGGGCGGTCGGCCTTGCGCTGGATGACGAGACGACCGCGACCAGCTGGAACGAGACGTTCAAAAATGGAGGCAAACTCTTTAGAAACTTGTTTGAATGTCCGCTCAATGGCTTCATCTTTACGCTGGTCTAAAACCTCTACTAGTTCTTGAATAGACGATTGGGAGTCATCGAGCTCTTTTCTGCGCTTAATCAGTCCGTCTCGCTGTGTCGTAAAGTTATTGTACTGCTCAAAGGCCTTTTTGTTTACATGCTGATACTTCTTTAAAGCTTCGTGAACTTTTTTGAGACGCTTCGTTATCTGAACGCTATAAGTACAGCCCAAAACTCATGTATTTCAGCTTACAGTTGCAGACTCGGCATTTGTGTATTTTTCAAAGGCCTCGTCTGGAAGGACACCCAAATCACGGATAGTTTTTGCACAAATATCAGCTTGCTCTTTTAATATGGCCCGCGCTGCGACGGCCTTATCCATCTTGAGTTTGTTTCGGTGAATTCGGGCAGCAAGATTATTCTGCTGCTCTATCTGTTTTGTGTGTTCATCTTGAAGCTTTTTGATTTTAGTTTCGGTTTTCTCAATCTTGGTCTCACTTTCTTTTAATTTCAACTTGGCGGCTGAGACAGTTTTTTGCGCACGCTCAAGTTCTTTCTGAGCATCACGAAGGCTCCCCAAGCCTCCACCAATAGATGCGTCAATCTCTTGACTATTTAGTTGATCTAGCTTCCGGCGCTCATTTTGTAATTTAGCCTCCAATATTTCTTTTTGACCTTGTAGTTCACGACGAGCGTTAGAGTGTTCGTTCCATTTCGGGCGAAGCTCTTGAACAGTAGAGTTCAATTGATCTAGTTCCCGCTCTTCGTCAGAATTTAATGACTTTCGAAATTCGACCTGAAGTTCGGACTTATGAGCACTGATGCTAGCTATGAGCTCTTTAATCAGTCGATCGATCTCTTCCTGGCGATTCTCATGATCCACTAATTGCTCTTTTTGCTTGAGGAGAAGTGAGGTTTTAGCTCGAAGCTCATTCTTGAGGGGTCCCAGACTATCATCAAACTGATTAAGCTTCTGTTGAAGACGATGTTCCTCTCCCATCGCGGCTGTTATTTCTACATCTTTTTCTTCTAGTCTGGTTTTGACTGTATTAAACCTATTTGTAATAGCTTCAAGTTCGTCGCGTTTAAGACTAACTTGACGAACAGCTTCAAGGCGAGATCTCCTAGGATCAATATAGCCTCCCGTCATGGCGCCTCTTTTGTTTGCGGTATCTCCATCAGGTGTAATTGAATTACAGCCGTGACTTCGTGCATACTGCGCTGCTACTGTCAAAGAGGGACAGACGATTGTTTTGCCAAATACCTGATTCATGGCGTCTGCGAATTTCTTTTCAAAGCTTATCTTACTAATGAGTGGTATAGCATCAGAAGCGTTGGGGAGCTTCATAGGATTGTATTGTAATTGAGCTAATGGTATAAACGTTACTCGGCCACCAAAGTTCTTCTGGAGTTGTTCCATTAGTAGAGACCCAGTTCCTTCATTATCAACGATGTAATGGAATAGACTATTTCCTGCAGCTTGCTCAGCAGCGATTCGGTAGGCTTCGGGTACCTCTATTAACTCTGCTAGAGTTCCATATGCGCCTCGAATATTTTGCTCTCGTTTGAGGCGCCTAACAGTGGCAAGGCCTCTCGAAGTGGCACCATCCATGGTGTGGGATAGGTTTTTCTCCGCTCGATCTCTCTCCTGTCTTGTTTCTGTGATTGTTTGGCTCAGGTTTTCTTCCTCACGGCGAAGTTCCTTTCGTTCTTCGCGAAACCTTGATAATTCGTCCCTAGCTGAGGATACATCATCCTGAAGTGTCTGTCTACTTTCATTCCATTTTTGAAGCCTTCCTCGTAGTTGCTCTATCTCATTTTCGAGCTGTTTTGTCTGAAGCTGTGTGGCTTTGACGTCTTCATCTGCACTGAGACGATTCGCTTTTTGTTTAGCTAAGGCTTCTTCTAAGTCATGAATTTCGCCTTCCAGCCATTTGTCACGCTCTTCCTTTGTCTTGAATTGTTGGCTACGGCCCTGCTTTGTCAAAAGAAATGCTTGCCGCGACTCAGCTGCGTCCAGTTCATTTTTTATTCTAATCTCAGCTTCTTTCTTCGCAGCTAGATTTGGGAGTAGCTGTGCTAGGGTATATTCACTGGTGGATATATTTTGTTTCACTTCCTCTAGATTTCCTAGGTGTCGAGCTCTTGCGACTTCCGTCGCTGACTCACTATCTGACAAGGTCTTGAAGCTCAATTCTAGATTTGCTAGAATCCTAACGCTTTCCTTGCGATCTTCATCTGACTCAACCTTCTCGCGTTTTAACCGCTCCAACTGTTGATTTAATTTCTTAATTTCTGCATTTAAGTCTGATAGCGCCTTCTCCCCCTCCTGAAATGCATCCTGAACATCATCTGTACCTTCTGCGCCACCTTGGCGAAGTTCATCAATCTCCTCAACTTTGGCCGTGAGGGTGGTTTGTTCGCGGTGGTAGTATGCATATTCTAGACAGCGGCGATCTCTATCTTTTTCTTGAAACCCACGAAGTTCTTCCTTTTCTTCTTCAAGTTCGGTAAGCCTCTCTCGAATGTATTCAAGGGACTCATCAATCTTAGCACGTTTACTACCAGTTTCAGCCATAATTTTCAGAGATTCGACTCGTCTTGACTCATAAACTTTTGTCCCAGCTACTTCTTTTAGTAGATTCAATCGCTCAGCATCTTTCATATTTGTCAATGCAGTAACTCGACCCTGTGGCACGATATAGTACGGATTGGAACGAGAAAAGCCTGCAGATTCAAGGAGGTTAACAACGTCAGTTTTAGTAACATTTTTACGGTCAAGGGAGTATTCGTCTTTCTTCAGGCCAATAGTACGACGTAAAATTACTTCATCCTTTCCCGTTGGAAATCGATCATCGCTATTATCGAAGATAATCTCTACGTATGCAGACATGACGGCAGAGCCGGAACCTTCATGGAGAAGTGCTTGTCGCTCTTCGCGTCCCATTTGGTTATATGCATCACTCAGAACAAACCTAATGGCGGCAAAAAAATTACTTTTTCCGGACCCATTTCTTCCGACTATGACATTTGTCTTTGGGGAAAACGGTTCAACTTCGATTTGATCTTTGTAGCTTCGACGGGTCAGCGTAAATCTTGAGAATCTCACGATTTAAATCACCTCTTGAAGCCCTGAATTATCATTTGCTTGATATACATCTCTAGTTTCAAGCCCGAAGGCTGTTGATAAGGCGTTGGATGTTTTAGGATGTAAAAATACAGGCAATGCGAAGCCAATGATGGCTTTGTTCCTAAAATTGCTACAGGCTACCATCATCATGCGCTACGCGCCGACAGTGTGATTGACGCGTCAGGTACATACTTATTTATAGCCTTAGGCCACCAGTATAATAATTTTTTAATCATTTAATGTATATTCAGCTATTTAGCTATGGCACATGACCGGTGCTATGTATACACGATGGATGACTTTCTTGACGCGAGAGACACTCATACTCTGGGTCTCATTTGAAACTACCACAATGAGGTATGTTTGCTTACACAAACAGTCGAGCCTTCTCCGTTAGTACTCACCGAAGAGAAATTTAAAACCTTTGATTATCCAAGCATGCCTTCATCATCCATGCTTACCAGCGCCGCGAGAAATGTAGTTTTGTTTTGCCGGATTTGAACCACCGTTCTTCTGTCTCGAGTAGGACATGTGTCCTACCTATCCAAGCCTTACTTTAGAATCCGGCCTAGGTGATATACCACCGCACCATCTAGCCACGGCGACTAATAAAAGGTATCACAGTCTGGGCGCGTCTTTCGGGTCGTTCTATCTAACACAGCTTAAAACTGGCGTTTTCAATTTTATATCAACTAATCTATACTTTCTTTGCCTATTCTCGGCCGCTTGTATCAAATTTGAAGTGCTCTGTTCTATCGACATGGTAAGAATACTAATACCGACTTGACACTCCCTTCTCCTACCTCCTTTCAAGGCTGCAACACACAGTATCCACTGTCGCAAGTTTTCATCCCACCAAACACTGGAGGCGCGGGGGACTATTCTCAATACCTGTCGGTGGTGTCCCCTACGAACCTTCAGCACTCACTACGGAGTCTACGGAGCCGATATTGAGTAACAAAGTCCTCACTTCGATGGGGATCCCTAGTCGATTTCGCGGCCTGCATCGTCTTCATCTCTCGACACATTGCTCTATAACCATTGCCATCAAGCTAACTAAGATCAGACCACATGGTAGGATCGAAGCCCTACTCATTACCAACCATTGATCATGGAGTAAAAGCCATATGAAAAGTTTCCACCGCTACCATTTCTAATGGTTTTTGGTGGAAGGTCTCATAGAAAAATTGGCCGAATTCCACGGTTCAATGCTGAGATGAATGGCCTTTCATTACGGGCAATGTGTTAATGATCTTCGAAGTAAAAAACTAGATACGAGCACTGTACATTGTGTGGCCTAGGCTAGCACAGAGCCCAATGTGCTAGATAGTTATGGACTCAAGTAGCACAATAAACATACCTCTCTCTCTCTCTAGCAGTACAATAAACAAATTATATGCAAAAAACAAATAGAGTAGTAATGGCTTAGGTGTGCGCGTCGAGACGAAATCTCCACTTCACACCTCGCCACCATCTGTCTGAGCAACTTTTAACAGTCACGTGGTTGGATGGTGCAGTAGTACATTACTCGGGCCAGTGTAACAAAAAGAGTCTGGCGCCTTGGACACTAGTTCCACTTAATATAGTAAGTTTCTGAATTATTTCAGAAATATTCGATTACTTGTCTCGCGATACTGTTGTGAATTAACAAGAAATGAATACTTGTATGACCAAATATTTTGATTTTTGTTTTGGTGGTTTCCCGTAAACGAGGATCGAATACTCCATATAAGCGGACATTCTTCATAGTTGATTGGCGTCTCCAGAGTCATTCAAAATTTACGCATAGAACAGATGATCTGGAACGTTTAGATAGCTGAATACTCATTGAAATGACTTACAATTCACGCTCTCGCACTCGGACTACTAGCATGTTCCCAAACTCGGATTATCTTACTTATTATTATTATTAATTTAATTTATTATCATGTGTGATTCTGTGACTATGTAGGACATGCAGGTCCTCTCTGCCTATAGGCCAAGGATAGCTATACTAGTAGTATACCCTCTCCTATGCCTCCCATATAGCTCCCCTCAAACGGTACCGCCCCTCACAAGCCCTCATTTGATCATACACTTAGAGGAACCCTTCGCCCTTCATTATCCCACCTCTCCAGCCAACAAAAAGATGGCCATTTGCGGGTGTATGGCAGCTGGGAAAAATCGCAAAAACCACTGGGTGAGGAGCTCTCCTAATACCGACATTAGGACTAAATCCGAAGACATAGTGATCCTTCTGAAGCGATCAAAGAGGCCAGCTAGCTGGGCGCTGCAGACTTGTGTGTACCTCGGGAAATTCACCCTCTGCCTTTCTAGCCTCCGTCCCGAAGGTCATGCTGAGATGTCAGAAAGTCTTGACAGAGCTTGATTGCCGTATGGTAGCTTAGCCCGACTTCTTTTGTGCCGTTTAGGGCGCTGGGAAGTGCCATTAACTCATCGACAAAAGAGGCCTTCCTGGCTAATTAGCCGAAGTCTCGGTCTTGGCGGCCAAACGTTCCAAAGTTGAAAACCCCTCGAAAATGTAAGTCCCAGCATGGTCTTCAGAGTCCTGTTCCATCTCTCACACCACATCTCAGCCGCCTATCCTTTCTCAAGATGTAGAGCCCCATTAGAGCATCAATCCCCCAAAAACCATGACCCGAGCTTTGTATATTATGACTTGATTTCCTCCTTGCGGGTTTACGTAGCGTCGTAAATTTGTAGTGAGTGATGGCTGGTAATTAATGGAGCAAGCTCCTGTTTGCAATTGGAGCTACTTCTTTGTTGGTCGTTAAGGCCCGATGATGCTTGGTTAAAAAGAGGTCGAGGACTCAGATGAGAATAGTACGAAAGGTGTTATAGAGAAGTCGTCAAATTGAGATATGTTTGGAGTTGCTTTCGTCTCTGATTCGGATGCGATTATTCACGGCTATCACATGTGAGTGGGGCATACCGAGCGATTACAACCACACCGCTAGATGGTGAGGAATCTGTCTTTGACTGTGTCGAAGTACCTTTGGACTATCCGAGATAGACTGAAATGTTCGTCCCGGAATATTGTTTGTCCGGAACTAGCAGACAAGGGATGGAAACTTCAACCCCACCCATCTAATTTTCGAAACCAGTTCAGTTAAAATTCCTCAGTCAATTTGTGTATCCAGGATATCTTTTCAAATAATATCTAACTTAGATATTCCCCTATTCTATGTCTAATCCGGCCGATAAGCCAGAGACGACTCATGTCTTAATTCAAGATCCAGAATCTAACAAACTTCTGAAAGACCAAGTTTTAAAAATATCTTCTGATCCAACTATTCTGCAGAATGAGGCAATACAATGTGATGATTCAGACTTCTCTGATCTGTACGAAGAGTCAGAGGAAGAATTTTTTGACGCTGCCGACTACGACACCAGCTCAAAAGATCTCACTAAATCTTTCAATCGTCATCGAAATCTGACACAAAGAGTCAACACAGCCCCTCGGACCAATCCACAAAGGCCTGCCGCAAACACCCTGATTAGTGTAGATGATCAATTTTCTGGGCTAGCCAAACACGCAAGTAAGATTTGTTTTAATGGCGAAGGCGAGAGAAATAAGACACATGGAAAAGACAAGTCAGATCGTGCTACAAGTGAACAAGTGCTTGATCCTCGGACGAGAATGATATTATTACAAATGATCAATAGAGGTATCATTTCAGAAGTAAACGGGTGTTTAAGCACAGGAAAAGAAGCCAATGTTTATGGTGCACTCTCCACTCCTGAATCTACTGATATGACAAACAATTCGCCAGTACATAGGGCTATTAAGGTCTACAAAACTAGCATACTTGTTTTCAAAGACAGAGATCGCTACGTTACAGGAGAGCATCGCTTCAAGTCTGGCTACAATAAAAGTAATAATAGAGCTATGGTCAAAGTTTGGGCCGAGAAAGAGTTTAGAAACCTAAAAAGATTGTACTTAGCCAACATCCCTTGCCCTGAGCCATTATATCTTCGGCTTCACGTGCTCGTTATGGGATTTCTAGGCGATAAGAAGGGCTGGGCTGCTCCACGGCTACGGGACGCTGTACTGCAAGGTGATGATACGGAAGAGCAGTGGCGTGTTCTATATTTACAACTAATTGGACTTATGAGAAGAATGTATCAAGTCTGTAAGCTAGTCCATGCAGATCTCAGCGAATACAACGTCCTATATCATGAGAAAAAGCTTTTCATAATTGATGTTTCTCAAAGCGTTGAGCATGATCATCCAAGGTCTTTGGAGTTTTTGAGAATGGATATCAAAAATGTGTCAGACTTCTTTGCACGAAAGAGTGTAAATGTACTACCTGAAAGGTCCTTGTTTAATTTTATCATTTCGACCGAGGGCCCAGTACAAGACCCAGTCTTAACTGAAACTTTGGAGAAGCTTTTCATTGACAGACCAGTTGTCAGTGAGAATGAACAAGATATTGCTAGACATAAAGTTGACACAGAGGTCTTCCGTCAGCAATACATCCCTCAGACCCTCGAACAAGTTTATGATTTCGAGCGTGACGCAGAAAAAGTAGCGAAGGGTGAAAAAGAAGAATTGGTATATCAAAGTTTGTTAGCAGAAACAACAGATATATCGCTCCGGAATAAAGAAAATGGTATCACAGATAAAGATGATGATGAAAATGAAAATTCAAACTCGAGCAGTGAAAATAGTACTGATGAAGACGATGAAAGCAGGTTTGAAAAAGGGACACCTCGTGGGAAAAGGTTTGAGGATAAAGACTCGAAACGGGTTTGTTAAACTGCTCCCAGCTGACATACTTTAATAACAAAAAGTAGGAACATAAGAAAGCAGTGAAAGAAGAGATGCGTGAGAAGAGAAAGAATAAATTACCTAAGCATGTCAAGAAAAAGCTCATTAGCAGCACTGCGAAGCATAAACACTGAACAACTTAAGTATCAGCACTAACGCCGTCGTCTCAACCTAGTTTTACGTAAGCTTGAATGCTGCTCTGTCTCTAGACTCAATGATGAACAATCTACGAGTGTTTGAAAATAGCCTGAAGATAATTGCGCTGTTCTTAAAAAATAATGAACTATTCGTACTTTGGAAATATGAATTATCTCGATCAACGAAACGCGATTCAAACTTTTCAGATCTTGTATGTCTGATTTCTATACTTAAAATATTGTGTCTTTTTCAATGATAATATCCTCTATCCGGATGACGAAAAAAATAACTTCTGGTCCAGTAAAGATATGAATGAAGCGTTTTGCCAAATTGTGCGAAGCCTCTGACTGTCAGCTGGAGAGAAGCTGAGTGCTTGTTTCACAAACTGCAAGTCTATGCAGATAAAAGAGAGCACAGACGGGTACCAACATCTCCATGCTGTCGCCCTGAATCCTTCTAGAAGTTTAACATCCAGTAATAAATCTTCTTCATACTAGCCTCGAACAAGGTGCTCGGCTAAAATTGTTGCTCTGACGTTGATTTATTCTTGTGCACAGACTGTAAGTGCAGCATAGGGTCAGAGCTTCTATTTACATTTGAGAGAGCAAGTTGCTATATAGAGTTCACGACTCATACATAGATCTTCATCACCCGGTGTAAAGCACACTTAATAATTTATTTTCTTAGAGGTATTCAGTGAATCCCATTTAGTAATTTATTCATTCGTTCTTTTATTCACAATTTCATTTCCAATAATATAATTAAAACAAGATGCAACTACCGACGACATCGACATTAATGACATGGCCGGCTATAAATCATGTAAATCCAGAAACAAGGGGTCCTGGATTCTCAATCATCAACTGTGCACTACTTCCCACCACTCTATTTGCATTGGGGCTGAGAATATTTGCGCGGATACGTATTAATCGCTGCTGGAGGATCGATGACACCCTGATTATTTCAAGCCTAGTACTTTTAGATTAACACTGATGAATAAAGAGATAACTAACTTTCTTAGATACCAACCATGACACTTTCTATTCTAGGTCTCGTATGGGATGCACAAACTGGCTGGAAGCATGTTTGGGACTACTTTGCGACCGATTTGATTTCTGGTCTTCGATTATCTTTGATATCTCAGATACTACACATGACAGCAGTAATTTTGATAAAGGTATCAATTTTGATGCTAATTAGGCGTCTTCTTTTAGAATCACAAGTCTTGGTTAGAAAAGTGATTGATATTTTTGCGATTGCTGGAGCAACTGTAGGGCTCTTACTCATGTTTCTAACCCTCCTACAGTGCAAGTATGTATAAATCTTTTGCGATACCCCGTTCCTAATAAGGCATAGCAAAATATCCGACTACTGGTCACTATCTCCTGGGCCTCAGCAGTGTATTTCGGAGTGGAAACTACTTTTGACGGCTGGCATCGCTAGCTTAGCCACTTCACCGTTACTATTTACATTATTTCTTTTACCTCACTGCCGCACCATAACGGCTGTCTTATTCTTGACCAGTCTGATTGTTATGATAGCTGGGTCGGCCAGGACTTATTACCAACTTAATGCTGTTCACTCTCCTGATAGAATATGGGACCTTTATCATGTTTGGATCGCCGGGACAATTGAAATATACACTGGAATGGTATGGTTACTTTATTTTCACACTTCATTATCTCTACTCCTCCCTGACCATACAAACAGATCATTACAGCCACCATACCAATACGATATCTCATAAGCCCTATACCTGATGACTTATCATCACCAGGTAGCAATGACTCCAAGAAATACAACACTCACAAGTCGAGCTACTATAACAAGGAGAAACAACTCAAAAATCCCATACACTCTTTTCGATTTTCTTTTACAGAAGCGGTAACCAGACGAAGCGAAGTCCCGCCTCTCGTTATCAACAATGACTTCTCCCTCTACCTACAAGGACATGTAGAGGGCTCGCACAAATTATCGCCGATCGCGGAAGAAAGCTCAAAATGCAGCAAACTCGGTCTATCGCTCAGACATTGGAGTTACCGAAGTAGCATTTCCTCCTTTAACGTTGTTCCTCACACATCAAGCCTGAAACACCCTTTGCCTGTAACCTTTTATAATGATCAGACGTCTGATGTAACTGTCTCACCTAGAACACCTCCAGACTCGATCGCCAAGACTGACGATATGCTCCAAGTTCCTTCAAGGGATGCGTTGGCCAGATGTGCTCCGACTTTGCAAAATAAGCATTACCAAGAGACCCGAGCTCATAGAGCAGCTCCAGTTAAAGGTATCGACCGATCTCCCTTGGGAAATGATGCATACAAGCTTTCCACATTTGAATTCGAAAACAGCCTAGAACGCAACCAAAGTGTGGCGAGCTCCTCTAGTTGGATAACATGGAACAGCAGTCGTGGTCTTCCGTGATAAATTGAGTTTAGGGATTTGATTAGACCTTAGACATTGAATACCCCTAAGATGCCTGTCAGGCTCTAACTTTCGGCCGTCACATTTTAGTGCGGGCAACAAAAAGAAAAGCGTAGGGGAGTGGATCAATGAACTGATCGGAAAAGATCATGGAAAAAAGCTGGGACATAAAGTGGCCCATGACAATTCCTGCATAGCGACTCTGAAGGAGAATATGGGTAAGAAAACCATAGCTTGTTGGAAACAAATATTGGGCAGCCACACGATTCTGGAAAGCTCACAATGGATGTAATACATTCATGGCAATGGTGGCAATTCAAGGGTGGGGGAAGCAAAAAATGTAATTAGTAAATTGTATACTAGATATAATATTAGATGAAAAATGTCACAAAAACTGCTACTTAATCAGAGCATCGTTCGTCCGGCATATGAAACAGAAGTTGCAGGGCTTACTATGCACGCTGCCGGATGGGATGGACAGGGTATATCATTGCGGCTCACCAATGTTCACATGGGTCGATAAGGCTGTTGGCCAGATTCACACTATCATGTTTCATGCTGGCCGTCTCCGGGGAAGGGAATGGACACCATGAGCACACGGCCTGTCGTGAGCTCGCAGAGCAGCAATGGGTGCGCAAGACTTGGGATGAGATCAAGTAGGGAAATGGACAGGTATGGGGGCCAAGTTGAGTAAAGGTAGAGTTTCCGCGCTCTCGGACGGCATGATCTCTAGGCTCGGCTTGGGCTCGGGCGAGAGGTCCGAGTTCGTGTAGGCGGAGTAGTGGCTCAACACAGGGCAGCGGCGAGATGCTGTTGCATGGCGGAGCTAGAGCGGGCGCATTGGGGTCTGATTGATGTGGACGGCAACGGGCAGAAGTTTAAGTGGCATGCGGCCAAGCCCGGCAAAACGGGGCCAGACTCGATGATGGGAATGGCCGAGGCGTAGCGGCATCGGACGAGGTGCATGTGGATAGGAGGCTAAGACGAATAGGTCAGATGAGGATCAGAGAGCAAAGGCTCAAACCCTCTTGACCGCACCTTTTACTCCCACCGACGAGGCTGAGACCATGGCGCTGTGGTGCTTGGCCGGCTCCGCGCCTGACCAGCGAGGGCCGTTGATTCGGATCACGTAATACGAAATGGGGGTCGCGCGCGCACGGCCATCTCGGCCACTTCTTACGTAATTCCAATGGGCGGATCTGTATGCGGCGGGAGTAGTGGACGCTGCAACCACTCGATCAGTCGTTGCGAGAGCCTTGGTGGGTCTCGCCAACGGAAGTTGATCATACTCCATCAGTCTCTACTCGGAATACTCTAGCCTTCGTCGCCACGGACCATGGCCTCGTGTTGGCGGGAAGGAAATTCATCGGCATGCTGTGATGCGCGTGACATGAGGATGAGTCTCTCCCGTCACGGCTAGACGACGAGGACTAGCCAGGGACCGCCGCAATCTGATCCTTGATGCGTGGGCTGCTTCCGACATGGACACTACGACCTAGTGCTACTGGATCGGGGGCATTCTGTTGCGAGAGACTAAACTTTGAATGTGTGGCCCAGCCCTCAGCGACTCGTAGAGCACGCGCCTGAGCCCACTTGGTCCCGTGGCGCGGGAGGTAGAGCCGTGTGGTGCCGCCTGCGCCGCACTCTCGCGCACGCCCGGCGCTGTGCGCGTGGGCCGAGGCTGGCACTCTGGGCGTACGCATGTTGCCATTGGCCCTTCAGACCCATCTAGACTCCCAGCGGCGCGGCGCGGCCACAGGGAAATGCCATGCGAGCGTGCACGAGACCGCCGCTCTGCCCCCCCCGCCGCCACGCGAATAGCTTCTGCGTGGAGTTGTTCTCGCAGGGCGCCGGAGCCAGAAGACGCCCTCCTAGACTCATTCTCCAGCGTCCAGCGGTGCCGTTGGTATCGCTCGGTATGTTCTGCATTTCCGGGATGGGCCAGGCAGAGGCGTGTGCGCTTCGAAGTCGATATCAGCCTCAGGCACGTCGGGATGGCCGACTTTTCGGCCAATGTTGGTCCCGTCATTCCGGCCATCTTCCCCTACAAAATTACGATGCCGTGTATACGCGCGAGGAGCAAGCCGAGTCCTATTGTACAAAGCTCGGGTCTTGGTCTATGGCGCCTCGCATGTTGCGGGCGGGCAGGCGGGACGTGGGACGAGTGAGTGAAACGGCCACAAATGGGCATGCTGGGATTCACATTGTTCGAGTTGGGGGAGTTGTCGGTGCCGAAGCTACGATCGGATGGTGCTAGCGACACTTTGAAATGTGGCAGCGATGGCCGGTGGTTTGGTCGACGTCTCCCCGAATCAACGTCTGGTCAGCCTGGACGCCTACCTCTCTCGAGAAAGGGGGGACCGTGAGGCCATATACAAGATGGCAAAGGCATGCTAGGGCAGCCAAAGGTTTACCCATTTTCCCTTTGGTGGAGATTAGCGGTCGAGGGAAGAGTGAAAGTCCCTATCACGAGGGTCTCGAGTGGTATTAGCGAATGCACCACTACATGAGTAGTCCAAGTGTCAGACTGAGTTATTGTGAGAGATGGACTCGTCTTGTCCTTGATATTCCCCATGAATGCTAGACTTGTGCCCGTCGCGAATAGATATCCCTCTAGATTGAGAAGACGGTGGGTGGAGCACGCGGCCGCGACTCCCCCTACACCGCCGCTTCCTGCTCGGTCCGCAAAGACTTTCTGGCAGACACCCTGAATGGCATCGTAGATATAGATGCGCTCTCTGATGGCCGCAAATGTCCCATTCGAGCGAGAATCTCGCCTTCCCACGGCTCGAGCTTGGCCCAGACAGAGGCAATGTCTCGTTTCCCCGCTACTGCTAAGTGGTAGACGTCGTCCAAGTGTCGACCGCGAGAGAATGCGGGAAATACATCCCGTCGCCCTAGTGGCCGCGCTTTGCTTGATTCATCCACCGATCTCCATATCGGAGCGGGCGGATGGATGACCATCGCCTGCCAGTTTCGCCATGCACTGCGGCCAATAGCGCCGAGTGTGCTGGCGAAGAAGCTCTGCTCCAACCAAGTCTCTCCCTCATTGCACGAGATCGTTGATTCCATCTCGCCAACTCGTCTGCCGCCTTTTCTCCATGCGTTTCGAGACGAATGGGGAGGGGGGCGTGGCCACTCGACCTTCTTGGTCTTTATTCGATGGTGGAATCGCCATGGGATCTTTCAAGCAGATACTCGGCATAGCTGTTGTCTCCATCTACTGCCAATGCCTCCCCTAGCAGACTGATGAATTCCACGCTCACGCTGACAGATCTATCGATGAGGTCGAATCTGATGCACAGGATTGTCTACAAACAGTCACAGGAATCATGGGTGAGTTCTACTGGAGCATGTAAACTTCGGATTAAATGTCAAATCAGCAAATGCGCTGCCTCGTCTATTTTCTCCAAAACCGATGCTTAGATGTATCCCAGTATTCCTCTCTCTCCATTAATCACTAGAGGTATGCTGCCAGCCAGGGCAAGAGTCATAAAAGCCCATCAAAAGAGGTACACGAAAGTCGCTGGTCCAGATACAGGCGACTCCAAGCAGAGGCTAGTGTGCAGAGTTGAGTGTGTGGCATGCCATATTTGGGGCGAAAAAGGCCGTCTGGTAGGCAATAGTGATGAACACTAGGTTGAAAGGAAGATTCCCCTTTTCCGCATGAAATCCTGCTCAATCAATTTGAACATGATGAAGCTTCCCGAAATCTCAGGAGCCTCTACCACTCAAGATCTCTCCTTGACCTCGTGTCATGGTGGTGCGCTGGATTTGCCGCAGTGATAATTGAACATCTTCCTGACAAGATGTGTTGCGGGTTCTGGGGGGAGAAGAGCAGGAAGTATGGCGCAAAAACTGCCGCTGCCATTAAAGATCCGACTTGCGTGTAAATGGAGAATTTATTTGCGCGTGTCGTAGAAGTAAAGCAGATTTTCAAACGCCCATTGTTACGGTGAAAAGTCATAAGAGCAGTTGATCAAACAACCATTATGTGGACTATGGGGATTGAGCCTGCACCATCTATGCCTTCCACTTGCCGTAATGTAAACGCTTCCTCATCTTGCACTCCATCTGCGCCCAATTTCATACTGCCTGCACTTTTAAAAGTGCAAGGGATTCGCTCAACAGTGAAAAGAAATTAGAATATAGCGTGGAGGGGAGTTGTTGACACTTGTAGGCAATGCCAATGGCCGTGGGAAATGTGGCATATTCCAACAAGATGGTCTCTGTTCATGATTTTTATAGTTTTGATCCTAGAAGACTTTGCGCGTACGCATTTGAGAGCCATGGTATTGATGGAGCAGTTGCTGGCAGGTCTGTTTGTGTCGGAATACTCGGGTGGTATTTATATCACAAGCTTTCTATAGCAATAATAATAATAATAATAATTGGTGGTTAACATATATCTTCTATTCTTCTCCTTCTGACTAAAGGAAACACGTATATACAGCAGTTCTCCCTCTCTCCTGACGCCATTCCTAAACAGGTAACTCATTACTCATCAATACAATTAGTCATCACTTCGAAGACAATACATGAAAGGTCATCAAGTCATTAGGTCATTCGACAATTTGCCTTTGATTTGCAGCGACGGAGGCGCAGGCACACACGACCATCGCCTATCGCAGTGCGTCCAGGGCCACGCGGGAAATGGCAACTTGTCGCAGAGGTAAATTGGCCATCAACACCGTCCGTCCTCGCCGCTGCCAGCAACACGACCATGACCTTGAAGTAAGTTCTCGCCCGCCCGCCCACCTTCGCTTTAGCAGAGGCTAATGGCTTCACTGAAGAGTCGAGTTTATGAATAATGCGCCTCTGGATTACACCACGCCGCCCTGGCCCGCCCTATACTGGCCGCTCTACGGGCCCCCCGATGTGGCCAACTACCTCTACTACACCCTCGACATCTGGCGCTTCACCCTCTTCTGGACCCTCATCTTTTACGCCGGCACGCATGGCATCGTCGCTCTCGTGGCCCTCGTCATGCAGGTGGGAAAAGGGCAGCTCGCCTGGCAGTACGCATGGATCATTCCCGTGTCGCATACCTTTGTTGCCATGTTTGAGGCCGTCATGGCCGGTAGTATTGTGGGACTGACGTAAGCACTGCAGCTCCACTACAACTCACATCTATGCCGCTCCTAACCTTTGACTGCAGACTTGGAGCAGTTTATGAATCCGGCTACTTCAAAATGTCCACTTGGATTCCCTTTACCTGGGGTCTCATCAACGTGTTGTTTTTGGTCATCTCCTCCTTTTCATTTAGCGGTGGCTTCTAAGTATCTGTGCGCCCTTGTGTGAGGGACTATCAAAGGTGGTGGGGTTAGCGTAGAACTTGCATGTAGATAGTTGCCTTACTCCTAAATCCTTCCCTCCCTGTAGTCGATAATTCTCCTAATCACCATGTATTGGCCTTGACCGCACCTGGTCCCATTGCACATTGACTACCTGAAATCACTCATAAGCTTCAACATGGCGGGACTACGGACAAAGCTCCCGACGTCGAATACCATATCTTCACCCAAAGACTACGCAGGATTTTGGAACACCAGCGATCAAAATTAATCTTACTCCATGGAACTCTGATACTTAGACACAGTGAGATGAATTATTGGAAAGCTGTGCGGAGGACAAAGAGATCGAGAACTTACAAATTAAAATGAGTAATTAAGACACAGGTTAGGAAATGCTCTGCTTAACATACAAAATCCGAAGAACTCTTCTCACCACCTTCAGGCCCAATGCCTGCAGAAAAATGAAACTAAAACCAACGAGGGACATGCGAGAAGGATCGATGGGCTAAACCGAGGCAAATTTCAGACTGGTGGCCTATATAAAAACAACGCATGGGATATCTGGTATCTTTGATTGGCGGGAACGAGAAGAAACAGATCAACCATAAAATTCAAAAAGGGCTCATTACGTTCACAGATGTAGAAAATAATTTAACCCATCAGAGGTACTCGTTCGGCTCTTTCATCGACTCTCTGCCCGAATTCACTAGCACAGCTAGGAAAACTGGCCAGGATGGCTGTTTCTTGATGTTCCAATTAAATAGAGCTTTACAGTGAGAGATAAAATACAGATTGACATTAACGCGACTAATAGACACTCCTCGGAAGTTGAATGTCTCCATAGTACATGTCCGCAATTGCGTCACTTGAACCCTTCATAGTATCAATCAAAATCTGAATCAACGCACCATGATATTGAACATCCGTTCACTCAAGTCCTTTACTACCTCAGACGAAGAAGATGCAATGGACTTAAATCTAATGTGGTCCCCCAAAGTTACACGATAACCCTCGACCAAGGAGTGATGCAGAGCGCTTAGCGCCAAAAGAGTGAGTGAGTGTGTTTGTTTATTGTACTACTTGAGTCTTCGACTATCTAGCACATTGGGCTCCTCTCTGACCCAGGCCACGCCTTGTACAGTGCTCCTTGCCTCTTATATTTGTTGAAAGATCATTGATATATTGCCCTTGATGAATAGCCATTCAGCTCAGTATTTACCCATGGAATTCGGCCACCTTTTCCACGGAACCTTCTACCCAAAAAAAATAAAAATGGTAGCAATGGAAACTGCGTGCGCGGGAAAAAGTCTCAAAAAACCTGCAGCGCCAGCCAGGCGAGGCCTAGACACCGGGACCACACGAGTTATGCATATTCATCTATATCTCCCTTCTTTGTAACAGTCGAGGCCGACTTGATCCAATCCACCATGGCCGCATCGGGTGCCGGGTACGCTTCATGATAATGGTGATAGGGGGATTTGTTTATGGATGAAGACGATACAGACCGCGAAGGCGACTGGGAATCCTCATGGAAGTGAGGACTTTGTCACTCAATCTCGGCTCTGCAGGCTCTACAGTGAGAGCTGGAGGTTCGTAGGGGACACCACTGACAGGTGTTGAGAATAGTCCCCCTAGCGCGAAAAGAGTTTTGCATCAAAAACAACATTTGCCACTGGTGTGGTTCAGGTGAGCTTCGCTCACAAACGCGTACTACATTGCCTTGGGATAAGGAAGACACCATTAAAGGAAGATTTTAGGAAAAAATCTATCGTCGGGTAAAAAACGCCACCCGAGGCGGACGGAGAAGTGCCCATATATTTCAATTGTTGATTCAGAAAATGGCCATTTATTGTTAACGTGTACCCTAGTCAATGAAAATAGAAATCAATCCAAGACAAATGCCGTGCTCACTTCAGGCGCTACGGATGTAGCGTGTGCAAACACTTCTTTCGCTTCTGAAAAGAATCTTAAATTGTATAATCTAAAAAACTATATAACACATGTCATAAAAATAAAATTCTACAATGGTAATTACGTTGAAGATATTTTGCTTTTTATTTCAATGTTAGCAGAGTATAACTTCATGCTGCAACAACCATGGCTCAAGCAACACAATCCCATCATTGACTGAAAAGGAAACATAACATTTTGCTCTATGGATTGTCGAGGTATATGTTTAAGGTATATTATGCAATATAATGTAAAGTGCCTATCATCCAAAGACATACATGTTGATTCTATCCAAACCGCAGATGGATCACGTCCTCGTCATCTACGTGCGACAAACATGTTCGCTATCTCAAGAAAGGAGAGTGTCGAGATGTCTAGGCTTTCGCCTGAGGAAATAGACACATGAATAGAAGAACTGGGAAAATCGTCAGAGACTCATCTTATGCAAGCCAGCCGCGACAGAGATGGCGCGTAGCGAGTTTCCCAAGTCCGCGAGAAATGAGAGTTTTGGTGTTCACGCCATGCAGAGGTCTCACAAGATTATTACTCTGCCATCGAAAGCTTGCCTTCGCCATCTGCTTCGAATTCAGCTGCTGCCACACGCACCTGCCCCTCTGGCGAATCGCCAGATGATGTTCATAGAGCATGGCAACACATCCAAGCCTCGATCCTTCAAACTACCTCCTACTCACCATCGCAACTTCTCGACGTCTTCCATGAGGGACGCGGGGGAGACTGCTCCCTCGCCGAGGATGTGGGTATGAGGTGAGCCTTCAACCAGGCACGAACCGCCTCCCAAGCCCTTTACAGTGCGTCTGAAGATGAGCGGCTGGAACTTTACGGTTCACACAAGTCAACGTCGAAGGAGGATTAACTCGTGCCAGTCGTGCATCTGCAGCCGCCCCTGCGCTTCCTGCAGTAGGGCCCGGAGATGCACTCGCCTTTTGCGACGACCTAACCCTATCACTACAAAGCGTAGGTATCCATTTCCACTGATTCAGAAAACGTTGCGCCGCCGCAGCCGGGCCGCAATTTTGACCAATCTTGACGTAGGTGCAGCATTCAATGGTGCAGAATCTTGAAAGCGATCCAAGTGTGGGCGACGCACGCACAACATGATACTCGAGGTAGTGTGCTATACCACAACGCCAACTCGCCTGAGATGGACGAGCTTGAGATCTGTGAACCTCTTACTTTTTTGCATGAGAATTTCATTGCGTGTGCAGCTAGCTAGCTAAGACACAGTATCGGAGATGATGTAGAGAAAATGTGACTTAATTTACGACAAGAGCACCTTTGCCTCGGATCTCACTTGCAAGTACCACTGCGAAGTTGTGCCGGCTTTTCCATCACCCCAGGTCGACCCTCATCCAGGAAGACCTCTCAAGTATTGAAGGGTGGTGGTGTATATGGTTGTATACACTTGGTATCTTCAATTAAATGGTTGTGACTACTCAGGGGGCTTAGACTGTACTTGGGTGGTTATGGCAATAATGTGTTTGGGTGCGAATGGTATCTTATTGTGTGATGTTATGTTATAGATTATTTACATGATGATTAACCAATCCCACATACTTCCAGATAGCCCCTTAACTAGTCTCCTTTAGGAGTGGTCTTCAGGTGAATGTAGCGATTGGGGGTATGTAATCTATCACTTGTCTAGTTCCATTACCTTAGCCCTGCATGCTACACTACGTGGATGACAATTTACTACTAATGTGAAAAGCGCATTCATGACATCAAGAACCCAGAGTTATCTAGACATGCCTTCATCATCCACTGAACTTTCTTCGCGCGAAATGCAGTCTTCGGTGTCTCCTTCCCAAGTGGAGTAGGTGCCTAGGCTACTCAAACTATACCGGAGAACACCACCAGGAGGCGGACCACGGCACCTTTCATCGTTTGCGTGTTGTTATAGTGTCCGCTGCACTCTCGCAAGCGAAGTCTTAGCGCACGCACAAAGCTCAATTCGAAGACTCGTCAAAATTCTAAAATTCACGCCCGTCGAGATCGTTTCCATCCTCTGCATCATCTTGTGAACTTGTCCGAATCTCTCTCACGCCCATCCCAAAGAACTATCTCCTAGATTTGTGCGCCACGCTTTGCTTCCTCCGTCGGGTGTACGTATCGGCGAGAGCGTGTATTTGGCGGCTAGCTGGGGCCAGAGAATAGTTGGTAAGAGGTGTGGTCATTGGAACGAGGATGGACTTGCAAACTCGATGAGGCTTCGGTGGAGGTCGACGTCGATGGGTGGGGGAGTCTGATGACATCGAGAGTCTCGCATCATTGCCTCGTGGGCCGCCTTGTTCGGAATGGCGAAATTTGGCTGAACTTGGCTCTGGGACAATATTTCGCCCCCACGTTCGCAGAGGACACGGCGTACAATTATTCAGTCTTGCCCTCCACTTTGTATCAATATCCTCGCGAGCCCGTGTTGTCTGCCGAAAACAGATATCTCTCCGGCAGATGAGCCGGCGAAAACAAATTCTTCACCTTCCAGTGGTGCCAGTGGTATCGCTCAGTATGTTCTGCATTTCTGGGATGGCCAGGAAGAAGCACGTGCGCATCGAAGTCGATAGCAGCCTCAGGCATATATGGAATGGACGACTACTCGACAAATGTTCGTCCAGTCATTCCCGCGCGCATCCCCTACATCAATCTCACTCCATCACTTCGCCTCATCAAAATTCGGCCATCTTCCACTACGAAATTACGATGCCGTGTATACGCGTGAGGAGCAAGCCAAGTCCTATTGTACAAAGTTCGGGTCTTGGTCTATGGCGCCTCACATGTTGAGGGCGGGCAGGCGGGACGTGGGACGAGTGAGTGAAACGGCCACAATTGGGCATGCTGGGATTCACATTGTTCGAGTTGGGGAAGTTGTGGGTGCCGAAGCTACGATCGGATGGTGCTAGCGACACTTTGAAATGTGGCAGCGATGGCCGGTGGTTTGGTCGACGTCTCCCCGAATCAACGTCTGGTCAGCCTGGACGCCTACCTCTCTCGAGAAAGGGGGGACCGTGAGGCCATATACAAGATGGCAAAGGCATGCTAGGGCAGCCAAAGGTTTACCCATTTTCCCTTTGGTGGAGATTAGCGGTCGAGGGAAGAGTGAACGACCCTATCACGAGGGCCTTGAGTGGTATCAGCGAATGCACCACTACATGAGTAGTCCAAGTGTCAGACTGAGTTATTGTGAGAGATGGACTGGTCTTGTCCTTGATATTCCCCATGAATGCTAGACTTGTGTCCGTCACGAATAAACATTCATTCATTCTCCTGCGAACCGCTCCCAATGAAGCTCTCACTGGCCAAATCAACGCACCTCTGACTCCTACAGCCATCGATTCGTCAGGTGAATTGCTCTTGATAATTGATAAAATTATCCACTCAAATAGAAAAAATAGATTTATTATTTGATAAAATGATGAAGGAGAGATGAACGCGAAGAAACCTGGAAACCACTGCACAATGCAGTGACGCCGACTATGTCCACGAAGGCTTTTCATTCGCAAAATAAAATAAGCCGAAATCATCAAGGCTGGGTTTGAGAAATGCTAAACACTAAAAAAATGAATGGAACGAAAGAGAGGAGAGAATAACAGAAGACCTAATATCAGGCGTTATCAAGGCCTCATTTACACCTCTCAAATAGTAGCACCCCTCACAAGCTCTTTTTCGATCATACACTAAGAGGAGCCATCTGCCTTTATAATCCCACCTCCACATCATCGAGAGATTTACACCATCATCATCTCCAATATTTATCCCATACACGCGTATCAGTTCACGTAAATAATAATCTTAACTCCAATAATCAAGCAGCACCATGGCTGCGTACAACCAGCCATCGTGACAGCGTTCGCGATAGGTAACGCCAATGCCGCGATTTCCCAAGGCAAGAACTCATCTCCAGAAAGTACACGGTTAAAAAGCTTTATGCCTAGGGCGACAAACTCCTCCTTGAGCTGCTAATAAAACTCAAGTTGACTGCTTCTTCGTGAGACAAAGTAGCCTAGGAAGCAGCCCAGATTCCAGACCCGCCAGCCAATCTAGTAAGACGAAGACTGGCTGTTCAGAAAAGACCAGGCAGACAAAAGCCCTCGAAAGAAGATAAGACTCTTCCTTTGTATTGGGCGAGAATATCAACAGTAGATGTTATCGCCTATCACAATAAAGAAGTTCATCACTGAGAAAGCTAGAGTCGCACCTTCAGCAATTATAGCGATGACACAAGATATGTCCGGCCTAGCAATAGAGTGCATATCAGACGTACCCAGGAAATCGATTTTGAGTGCGAGTCCTTCGCTTCAAAAGGAGGAAATCACAATTGAGCTCGCTTCAGATGGGGCGTCTGTCATGGTCCCTCATGTCCCAATCTGCATCCATACATTAGATGGAAGGATCGAAGTAACCAGAAAAATGGTGAAGGCGGAGGGCCAGGCAGTATGTGGAGTCACACCAATACAGGTGAGCCCAAACAAAAACAAACTAGGCAGTTATTCCGCTAGCCGGATCGTGTACTTTAAACAGGTACCAGCCAACCTAAGGTTCAGGCTGTTCGACGAAAGTGGTCCTGCCATACCACTCTCCCGTAAACGCCCAATAGAGCAATTTCAATACTGCTGGGGATACCACTCAATAAGAAACTGCGTCAAAGGTCAGCGGTGTGTCAAATGTTCTAGCACGCACGAAGTAGCTGAATGTATGGTGAACATCTCCAAATGTTCAAACTGCGCTGGACTGCACGAGTCAACCCACTTGAGCTGCATGGCCCGGCCGAGGCGATACCATAGTGCTAGTTGTATAATCTGGGTATAAGGCTGTTGTAGGGTTAAACTTAAATAAGATTAGCGTGACTAGAAGGTTTTATACCACTTCGTCCATAGCTGTAGAAATGGGAGAGCAAGAGGAAACCGAAAACCTAACCTACTCACTCGAGTGACCTGTAATACCAACAAACAGACAAGTAACGCCCCGGTCACCGGCTGAGCTACGAGTTTTTCAAGAATGAGTACATATGGATGTGAAGGCGGCTTTATCAAGATCTCAAGAAAAAGCCTATGTGACGATTTGTCACGATGCTGATGATGATGGCGGCCTGAGGCATATAGGCTCGGTTCCCCGCCAATTTTATAATGTCACCCACGTTCATTGTATATAGTTTGGGGTAGATACCCCGCCTTTCATAGTCTCTTTCTTCTCTCTTTAGCTTAACATTCTAAGGATTAATTGAAGTACTTTCAAACATCGATCACGTCACAGCCTAGGCCCGCGAGGTCATTAATATACCAGAAGAAATTATGCAAGATAATGAGTAGAACACCAAACTCTGATAATCATAGCCACAAATATAGCACCCTTCAATTTCACCAAGTGAACGTGGGAAAGGGTGGACCCGTTAAAAATTGTCAAGGATTTCTAGGAGGAAAATCTCGACGAACAATTGTACAATTTCGGACTTGAGTTTTTTGATAGTTGTATGGGATATAGAACTCTCTTCTCAATATGAATTAATAATAGATAACATTTCGTTCACTTGGTTTCACATATACGAACAAGTCTATCCTAAATACGGACCCCAAGGCTTTAGTGATCCCGAACTTCCATTGACACGTTGCCAACCAGCCACTCAATTACCGCCGGGAAATGGCCAGACGGTCTTTTGCAGCTATCGATGGTGACATGAATTGAGATGATTGTGATTGAGATAGATTTCCATATATATTTGATTATACATGATCTGCTCCAGCTCACGAACCTCGAGCCAAGCAGCTAGATTATGTTCCTCCAGATCTGGATTCATCAGAATCATTGCCTACTCAGTTATATACTCTAGTCTCGGCTGTGTGTTTAGGGTCTTGACTGGGGCTCCAGTTACTAGTCAATGACGTTTCTCCTATCACTGAGTTATAGTCATGGTTAATACAACAAGTACAAAGGATGATTCGTGTCTATGCATGACGTTGTGATATAGTCATGATCGTCCGAACAATATCAACTCATGATTGAATCGTGTCTCTACATGACAATCATCGCAAGGTGGCATTCCAGACACTGCATTTCAGATACCACGGAACCTCATATCGCCTAGCTAGGCTTTTGTTTTTTTTGCATCAGTTTTGAATTGCGCATGCAGCTATCTAGCTTTGAAATAATATCAGAGAGAATGCACCAAACAGATGGCTCGATTTACAAGAAGAGCACTCATGCCTCGGATGTCTAGCCTAGCTTAATCATATACAATGGAATCAGTTTCATTGATCTTGATCATCATACCTAGAAGTCTGAGCCTTTATATATACTAGGTCTAGATTTGAAATAGGACCAAACAGGGACATGGCGCTGCAACGAGTCTGAGATGCCGGAGTACACATAATCATGGAACAAGAAGCATGGTCCTTGCAAGCAGACGGAGGGTCTAGAACAAACAGCCGTTCTGGCTTCGGTAGCTTCATACCCTTTGGCAATACGACACCGAGACCACGCGCGGTCACTTTTGGGAGAAAAGGACTTCAACCGGCTCAGAATTCACCCTCGTCATTCAGCCAGTCGTCAGACTACTGTTCGTGCAGGTGTGTGGACTGACCTTTGTAAATGGCTATCGTGCCCCGGACCCCAGTGGGACTCTAGATCCTCCATGAAACTGGCGGCCAACAGGTCAATGAGTAGTGGGAGGCGATTTCAACTCCGTCTCACAGAATTGGCAGCTATCAATGGATCGCCAACGTGGAAACGGTCATCTCATCATGGAGTGGGCCTTCAGAGACGATATGCAGCTACTAAGTACCATTGGAGAAAGTACCGACCGCGATGAAAATGTGTTGGACCGAACCTGGAGTAATGGCACTGCATGTGCTTCAGTCTTAACCCGCTTCCACTGTACATCAGACCACTCTACCATTGAAGGCTCAGTTGATACACCTGGATTCTCCGACATATCTGGGATCCCAAGAACAATACGCGTGAGGGACTGCGATCTAGACGAGCTCGCTTGATGCCTGAAGCAATAGGTAAGACCAGGCCCCCTTAGTAATCAAATCGAGATTGAGGACTTTACGAGGAATATAATTCGAGTACTGAGAGACGCGGCCAAAGCTGTCGACAAGCACCCGCAGTAGGAAGGGGGAGGACAGCACCTTGGTGGACTGGGAACTGCAAAGAACGACAAGTTGACTGCAGGATGGCCAAAAAAACATCTGGGGATGTAAGAACGACACGTAGCGCTTTCCGAGCCGCTCAAGTCAGTCAAACGCGAATATTGGACAAAGCAAGCCAAAAAAGCAGTGATAGAAGCTCAAGTGTTCAAACTTATGCGAAGGACCAAACTTAAGCCGACAAAATGGCCTCCTCTCTAGGTAGCACCAAGCCCTTGGCTTTCAGATCCAATAGAGCGGAAAATCGAATTGCGAAATCCCTTCCTTGAAAGATTCAATGCTAGAAACGATGTACAATAATGGAAGAATGAACAGCCAGAGCCTATTCCATGGAGTGGAGAAGGATCGTTGGAAGAAGTTACAGCGTCAACCATTGGAAGTAAAGAAACTACTCCGGGATATGACAAAATCACGATCCAGCTACCCAAGGCTTGCTGGAGCACGATTGGAATACATGTCAGGAACGCTTTTCATGCATATCTAGACTTGGAATATTTTCCAATACCTTTCAAGATGGTGGAGGTTGTACCCCTTCCTAAAGTTGGAGGCAATTTCTCCAGCCCAAAAGGATGGCGCCCCATATTGCTACTCTCCAACTTAGGCAAGAGACTGGAAAGGCTAATAGCTAAATGGACGTTTTGGCTTGCGATAAAGTACAAGGCAGTACCTCCGCAGCTATCTGGCGCGCTACCAGGACGCTCAGCATTCGCCCTGGTATTATGCATCATACACAATACTAAAGCTGCAATCAGATCCAACAAATCACAGCTATGCTCACCCTGGGCACTCAAAGTGCCTAGGTACAGTGCTACACAATCGGCTGTTTGCATGAATGCAAAGTCAAGGCTGGCTGATATTACTCTGTCGCTGGGTAGAATCGTTTCTGGCACAACGAAAAGTCGTGGTAAGACATGAAGAAGGCGCAACAAATAAGAAGCTTGTTGAGTACGGTGTCCCTCAAGGATCACCACTTTCGCCACTTCTATTCATGTTATACATCTCAATTCTATTCAAGGATGGCACAACTAACTGTAGATTTGGATATGCAGACGACATGGCAATTGTCCGAGTTGGTAAAAGTCCTTCTGAAGCTGTTGCGGCTGCGCAGGTTGAAGTAGACTGGATAGTCCAACTGGCTGCGATACACAGGATTAGATTCGACCCTTCGAAGTCTGAGCTCCTGGTCATTGGGGGAGGACCGAAGAATAAACTCGGCCCATCCAACCTAACGGTTAGAGTTGGAGAACAGCTTATTATACCATCTCTACATATTCGATGGCTCGGAATTTGGCTTGGTTCTCAACTAACATTCAGATGGCATGTTCAGGAATGGTGAAGTAAGGCACAGCAACTATCCTACTTCACACACAATATAAATAGAGTCCAATGAGGTGTGGCACCGGGAACATTAATACGTGCGGTTAATGCTATTGAAAGGCTATGCTGAGCTCGAATGACGTACCGTTAGGATGAACTTATGGAAGTAGGCAGCTATGGCTTTAGGAGAAGTGAAGTTCGTGAGTTATACTCCTAGGACTTGGATCAATGGACGAACTTGAGGATATTCCCGAGTATTCTCAAGTGTGTGGATAATGTGGAGATTGTTTGAATTTCCTATTGTATGAATTGCTCATCTCATCTACGTGGCAGGACCTTCCTCTATCTACATGAACAAGGGGGTTTCTGCCCACTAGTGGATGTTCCAACATATCTCCTTGTCTAATCAAGAAAGGAAGGATGTGAGAGATTCTTGCGCCAATAGATACCATTAGGAATCTATTGGGAAATACCAAGTCATACTAATGAGTGATGACCTGGGTCGATCATATCTCATGGCGCATGTGCACAATATTCTAATGTGAACAGTTTATTACAATGCAGTCATGTTACTCCCCTAATTACAACAAATGCGCGTGTAGTCAGTACGGCCATATATGGTGCAGAAGCGTGGTGGCCTGGACTGACCCGTACCACGACCAAACGAGGCAAGAAAGTAAGTACGGGTATCGGATAGTGTTAGAGTATGGAATGAACGTAGGAGTCAGGACTACCTGAGAACGGAGAAGTTCAGTTTGTCAGATTATCTAAATGTGCGATTGGTATCACGATATATACAGTAGAGTGTTCAGAGAAAGGTAACCCGGAACCGAGTTGACTGCAGAACTAATCGAGATCTCTGACCAGGAAATAACTATCCACTGACCCAGAAAACTAGGGCATGGAAGAGAAAATATGAGCAAATCAAGTACTGGATTTGTTTGGTAGCAATGTGATTCAATCAGACTCAAGCACTGAGTCTATTTGGGTCAAAAGTATAGATTCCTGCCTGAGGTCAACGGCATAGTTCAGCCAGAATGCATGCAACTAGGTCGATAGAAAGAAATAAAAGTAGCGGTATGTACAACAGGCAGCACCTCAAGTTACTAGATAGGTTAAATTGGACCGCAATTCGAGCTACAACAAATATAGCTCGGCATTGGGAATCAGGGATCTTGCAGAAATAACGCTTCAGCAGTGACAACCCCAAAGTACAGCCAGAATCTGCCGACTTACTAGTTATCACCCACTCGCGTCAAGGGCAGTTGACGCATCCATAGAGGCAATCGAGAGACTCCGACTGCGAGAGGGACAGAAATAATGTGTTTTTAGGGATCCAGAGCAATACCTAACACGTCTTCAGAATAGGAACGTCAGCCCGCCGGCATCAGAAGTGCCAGGGCAGCTTTATCAACCGAAGATGGCGATGGCTACAGCCGAGGCCAAATGCGACAAGGAGAAAAAGACGAAGCAGATTATGTTTTGGCTCAGAAATCTTCTCGCAGGCACTCTGTCTCCTCGGATGGGTCATTGATCGACTCAGCATACTCAGCCTATGGCGTAGCCATAGCTAGGTACGATGAACCTATAGCGAGTGGTGTAAATTTCTTCCAGGAGCTGAGGTCTTTGATGCGGAAACCGCCAGGGCAGTACGAGGTTAGAGGTACTACAGATACCAAGGTACTCCTCGACATTCAAGAGGATTTCAGAGCCCTTGAAACTGGCCGAATAAATTCCTGGCCAGTAGTGGTAGTGAATCTCTGGCAACTACGCCAGACTCGAGCGGCGATAGAGGTCTACTGGGCTACGGGACACAGCGGCATTCCGGGAAACGAAAGGGCCGATGCGATGGCAAAGGCAGTCCTTGCCTCAAATACTCGGGACCAGAGTGCATTTGGGAGGAAACTCACGAAGTTCTGGCACTGTGCGGCACTTGGGCGCCAAGTTACGGCGCGTACGCACAAACTCGCGGAAGACTGGTGGCGTAAAATTGAAACGGACAGGTATAAAGACCTGGGTCTAATGATGCGAAGAAAACGCCCTCCGGACCTAGCTCTGACTCGACGGGCATATCACCGCCTCGACGCAGCAAGGATCGGGCAAGGCGACTTCGCCGGCTATCATAGACGGTTCCAATACCAGAATGAAGAAATGCCTTGCAAATACGGGCGAGAGAAACGGTCATGGCATTTTGCATAGTGTCGCCCGACTGTCCAGCAATGGAGGTCGGAAACGAAATACGACTCGTGATTAAGGATATGTTAGGGCAAGAAGGATGGCGGAAATACTGGTGCTTTTTAAGCGTAACGAAATGTTACAAAAAATTGAATCGTGAATAGGGGGGTATAAAGGTCAGCTGTAATGCTTCTTGGGACCGTTCGGTGTGGTGCGAGGATTAAGGAGTACTGCAGGGCAGAGCACTAGCACCTTTTTTTTGGCCTTTCTGAGATTCTACACAAGGACGATGTTGCCAGCGAAGAGTCTTATATAGATCTGGACTACCCGTGCTGTGCCCTCTAGGTGCTGGGGTAGAAGTCGGTCACGATAAAAATATAATCATCAGGGATTATAAAAGGCGATGGCGTCAGCGTATCAAGTATTTGTTTATAGTTGAATTGTACACGACTCCTGCCCTCCTTGTAGCCAATTTAATCTCTTAATAACCAGGTAATAGCCTTGGGCGCGCCTGGTGCCCTTACACCACGCTCGGAGCGAAGAAATAGTGATCTGCGCAAGGAGGTCTAACTGTGTGGAGGACGAGCCTCGATTTTTCGAATAACTCTCGCCGGATTCCCTGCCACAACATGGTACGCCGCAACATCCTTAGTGACGACGCTTCCGGCCCCGATAACTGCTCCCCTCCTAATGGTAACCCCCGGACAAACTGTGACATTACCCCCAAACCAACAATCTTCCTCGACGGTAATGGGAGCTCCTAGCTCGGGACCCTTGACACCGTTCCTCAGGTAAGGGTCGAGGGGGTGGGTAGCGGCGAAGAAAGAACAGTTGGGCCCGATTAGCGTCCTCGAGCCGATGCTAATCTGACAGACATCGAGAAAGGTGGAATTGAAGTTTATGTATACTCCCTGACCGAACCTAGATCCGCCTGAGCATGTAGACTCGTGGGGAATAGGCAGACTCACTTGAGATTATGGCCGTAGTCGGCGCGCAAGGGAGCTTCGATTATGGGATCATCGACGAAGAGGCCAGCGTCGCCTTCCGCGCTCTCCTGAGGAGGCGGCAGGGGCGTAGGGTCCGCCAGCAGACTATCATTCGCGACCCTAGATTAGTAGATCCCATCAGAATGGCCGCGGCAAGGGCGAGCTTACTCTCTCCAGAGCCGCACAAAGTCCCGTCGTGATCCTGCCGTGAGCGAGTTGAGGCGCTGACAGGCTGCCCGGCTGCGCTCGCGTTGCGCTGAGAGGCGCGGGGTAAAGGCGTAGTAGAGCTGCCCATCCCGCATGCGCTGCTCATTGGTGTCCTCGTCAATTTCCTCCATGTTGTCGTGATCTTGGTCTCCCGTGCAAACGAGATCTAACCAGGAGCTCCAACCCCTCTCGCTGCAACGGAACTGGTGGGCAGTTGGGCTACTCGGTGCACGTGATGATACCGAAAATGGGCCTTGTAGTTATCATTGCGCTGCCTCATGGTGTCGATGCTAAACGACGTGTCGTGGCGACGTGATGCACCTCGAATGCAACCGAGAAAAAAAGAAAAAAAAGGAACTTTGAGTATGGTAGAGTTCAAGACTAAGCATATAATTTTTGCACCATCGGTCAAGCCTCTGCTAGCAAGTCGAAAGCAATCATGAGCCTCTCCAACGTCACCGGCTTCTCATCCAAGTCGGCCCTATCTTTCTCACGCGAGTCCTCCAACTCGATTGCACCAGATACCGCCCCGCCTCAACGACCGACAAAGAAGCCGGAACAATGGCAAACGAGAGCTCCCTTGATGCTCATCGGCCATCTCTCAATACAAACCTAGGATGCCACTTGCACCCGCGAGAAGAGAACCTTAGCATAGCAATGAGCCTTGGTCAAGGAGCAGAAGCCATCCGATGAGTTTCCGGAGCGGACCCAGCACCCGATACAGAGATGGTGGATTAGATCAGGTTGGCTTCGAATGCTACCGAGAGGGAGATACAGTTGGATATGCGCACCTTATGTGGTCCTGCTGTCTAGGCCTCATCTAGCCGGGCCTCCATGCCTCTTAGAACTTTTTCCCGCGCGCGCAGTTTCTCTTGCTGCTGTGAGCGGATATCTATTTAGGTATAGTCAGCTCTGGTTATATGGTCATGTCATACATGAGGACTGGGAGCTATGCAGGCATTGAAGATGATCCGTGTGTACATACACATAAGGCGGGCGGTCTTTCTGAGTGGGCCTAGGTAGAGAACCTTGGTGATTTGGTTATAATACGAGATTGAGCCAATAACATTTACAAGGTCGCATTGTTTAGGGGAAGATCCATTCACAATACACGTACACTATTTCTGGCACGCTTCTCACTTAGCATTACAGTATATTTATCTTACGGGGTCACTTCGAAAAATTCACAGTTTGCCTACTACTCACAAGTTGTCTCTCAAATTCTAGTACTCTGAGGTAACGAGAGTATATATACCAGGATGTCTTCATCAGCAATTGGACTATCAAAGGCTGAAATAGTCCGGAAATGTCGAAAGCCTATTTGGCCCAACAAAGGCAAATGCCGATCTTGCAAAGGCAAGAGGACGCAGTGAGAGTATAAGACCGCCTCTGAAGCGGAATACCTTGTTTCGAGAATACGAAAACCAGGTACCACCCCCAAAGGTTGAATTCAAGAGGGAGGGTAAAACGAAGTCCGCCGAGAGGACTGATGTTGAAAACCTTGATTCAATCAGCATGCCATCTATACGATGAGGTAGTGACTGGCTTGGTGAGGGATACGGAAAGCCTGCAGTTTCCGACTCTCGAGGGTTTGGGAGAACGACCACACTTGACTGGGAGTCACTTGAGTGGAAACCACATCATTCCATGTTCCTTAAAGACATCTCAAATTGGAGTCCTGCAAGTCTACTATAACTCTACAACTCGAAAGTATAGGTTGTGAGGTGGGGATTAAAATAGCAAGGCTGGACGAGTTAAAGACTGCAGCACTCATCCAGCGAACCTCCGACGCAGAAGTTTCAGTTATTGTAGATGGCATGAAGGTCGGAACAGCTATTACTGATCTTCAGATTCTATCTACCGTCAATCGGGTGAGATCCAAGAAGACGCATTGTATAGCGATTTATCAGAATTACGTTATGAAGGCGGTTGTCCCACTTTATTCGTCTCAAAATTCAAGTTTGTAGTCAGAGACTACCAGTTCGCTGGCGGTCAACTGTCACCGAGAAAATTGACATCAACGTTCAAAAACGCTGTCAATACTAAAGCTAGAAGATGGCCAATTTCCAACCTTGGACCGCGGATAAATTAAGACAGGACTTCATCTCACATCACCATCATCTAGTTGACCAGATTTTTGATTCGAAGAATTTCAGCGGCGTTCATAAAAAGCTTGGTTCCGTTCATAGTACGCAAGACCATAGAAACAAGCTCCGCCGGCAAAAGGTCAAGAAATTTAAAGGCATGGAATCTGATGGGAAATTACGATGCTAGAGTTGCAATGAGGAATGCCATTTTCAAGGGGATGTCCCGTAAGTGTTAAAGAATCGAAGCCGAGGGAAGGCCTTTCGAAAAGAGCATCAAAGGGGCTAGTGCCACCAGTTATTCTTGCGGCAGGATATTGCAAATTTTCAGGGGGAAAAATTGAGTCCAATATAAATGCCACTGAAGTAAGTCGACAGGAATTCGATGATCTGACAAAATTTTGCGATAGAAAAATGGCCAGGCTTCGGGATGAAAATGTTGAGACTGAGAAGATAGATGATGATATTCACATTTCACAGCAAGCCTGCAGCGCAAACAACCGATGCAATCTAAAACCTGGAACAATTGTTAAATCAGGACCCAGCGAGTTTCCAATAAAGACAGGGAATGGAGTAGTGAGTGATTAACATATGGGTGAAGCTTTATATGGCGACGCGGCAACCCCGAATCCACTGAGTATCGAAAATTGCAACCAGTTGCGCAAATCCCCGATTTTTCCTCAGCTTCCTAGAGTGAGTAGACGCTCAGAACGTATCATCCAAAGACCATATGATGAACAACAGATTTTACTATCGGATGAGCCACTAGAGATTAACCATAAGCTATCTATGGCGTTGGACAATGAGGGCGAGAGCAATAACGCTGAGACTCTCTCTCAAGAAGCCCGCGATAGGCAAATCAAAACACGACAAAAAGCTTTCAAATTTACTCTTGTGGACGGGTTATTAAGGCCGTTGGGTGCCGCATTGTTTCAGTATTTCCTCAAGCATTTAGAACACTGCAATTGAAACAAATAAGTACATAATAGAGCTAAGGGAGAGTGTGAGCGGGCATATATTTAAGTATAGTCAGCTCTAGTTATACGGTCATGTCATACATGAGGACTGGGAGCTATGCAGGCATTGAAGATGATCCGTGTGTACATACACATAAGGAGGGCGATTTTTCTGCATGGGCCTAGGTAGAGAACCTTGGTGATTTAGTTACAATACGAGATTGAGAAAATAACGTTTACAGCTACCATTTTAATGTTTTTTGAGCAGAAGGCTCGGTCGAAAAGGTGGCTGGATTCCACGGGCAAACACTAAGGTGAATGACTGTCATTCCCGGGAAATATATCAATGACCTTAAGTAATATGAGAGGATAGTAGCACCTTGTAAGGTGTAGCCTGGGTTAGGGAGAAGCCCTTTGTGCTAAATGGCCCGAGACTCAAGCAGGATATAACAGGGCATGATCCTCCATATCAAAATAAATTTTTCATACTAAAATATAGAGCTTTTCGTAAAGTTTTAGCAGTCATTCATAGTCATAGACTCATTAGTGACATTAATTCTATTCTACTCATGCAGGACAACAAACAAAACACTTACTTGGAGGGCATAGTAAACTAGCGACAAAAAACGGCAGACATCTCGGAATTGCGAGCACCTAGCAGCGACTCGGCACCGGCTTTCGAAACGTGTCGACGTCCTACTCCACTAAACCAGAATAATAGAGGGAGACATCAGATATGGCGGCAGTCAAGCGGGCGTATAAAATTTTCCGCAATGAGATGCGACGATTCTAATGATCTCCTGGGAGAAAATTTTGTCCATGTCAGCGAGATTATATTCAGGCATTATGGATTGTTCTACGTTATTGCGGTGTTCAGGATGTCGTTAGGTGTCAAGGGATGAATGATCGTGGTCGATAAACCGTAAGGTGAAAAGATTTACTACAGATCTAGAAAGAGGTTCAAGGTGGAGAGGACCTATATACAGCTTGCTTTACAGGGGAAACATGAGTCCAAGCACTTTTGCTAATGATCTACACCTTGATCTTATTGCCTGTTCCAGGTCCCAAATACAAATGATCGCCACTTGGAATAACCCAACTCCGCTTCAATGCCATTGTTTCGTTCCCTCACATTAGGACTCTGATAGGCATCTGACTTGGCTCATTAGCGAGGCGCTTGGAGTAGAGATAGGGAAAATGGAGACAACGTGGGATGTATATCGAGGCGCCAGTTAATTTACTTTATTCACCGACTTCGTGACGGCACCTAATTTGCACCACTTCGTATGTTACCAACAGTCGGAGAAGCCTAGTCTCATGCCTTGCTGGCCAAGGACGCCGTCGACGATCAACATGACACTTTTAAAAATTAAGTCACCCTTTGACGAAAATTCCGTCTATTAAAGGCTGGCTGGTCAATCTTTTTTACACTAGTGGAAGTCTGATCGAATTTTGGAAGCGCCCAGGTGCATTCATTGGACTGGCCACAGCATATTAGCATGGAGATGAATCAGGAATTCCATTTTTTTTTTTTTTTTCATATTGTATCCAGCTATATAGCTATGACAATTTACTCTAATTTAACATCACTAATTCCTAACTCCTGATTCCATTCCCAAAATATTTAAATCTTTATTTCCACTATTGTTTTTCCTAATTAATCCCCTTTGTGTAAAATTATACACCTAGAGGTTTTTAAAAAATTGAGTAATGCCACTTTTCCTCTTTTTGTCCTAAAGATTATTGGAAGGTTTAATGGTTCTATATTTTGAAAGGCTTTGTTTCTTTCTTCTTTAAATATCTTGCATTGGAGTATCAAGTGATGCATAGTTTGTTTTCCATTTTTGCAGAAGTTGCATGTGTTGTCTTTTGTCTTTCCAATTTTATGAAGATAGGCCTTAACATTCCCAATACCAGTCCTTGCCTGAAAATATGAGGATTCTATTGACCTACTGTATCCCAGAAAATTTGGTGGATGTATTGAGAATGTTGGTGTAGACATCTGGGCTTGAATTCTATAAAATTTGCCAAGGCCACTGCTTTTCCTCCCCTCCTCTTCAAGGAACAAGTTTGAGTTCCAATCATGAGCCCATGCTTGTAGAGTCAGCTCTTTGGCCTTTTGCTTTAGAAATGAATGTGATGTGAACTGATTCCTTCTCAGCACCTTCTTTTTACTAGCTCCTTTTGCCAAGTTATCAGCAATTTCATTGCCTAGTATTCCAGAATGGCCAGGGCACCAAGAGAGTTGAACTGAACAATTCTCTGCCTCTTGTCTGATCTGGTGTGATAGTTGGTTTTCTTTATTCTTGATCCTCATAAGGCTAGCTTGGCTGTCTGTGAAGATGTGATAGCTTCCATATGGAATTAACTTCTTTAGATGTCTGATGGCTTTGAGGATACAATATGTCTCTGCATCTGTGATACCCATAGTATCTCCAAGATTAAATGAGGAACATTTCATCTCCCTTGTGATTGGGAGATAAATTACAAAGCCAATGCTGCTCCCCTTTCCCTGGGTCAGTGATCCATCAGTATAGACAATAGTTGTTGTAGATGGTATATTTTCAGTCAATACTTGATGTTCCATTGCTGCAAGTTCTTTTGTCTTTGGTGAGATATTGATTGAAATATTTGCCACTAGCCATGGAGGGGCCCAGTTGGCATCAGTCTGCTCAAGATTTTTATGATGTGTAAATGGTTGTAGAATATGGCCTATTCTTGTTAATTGACTTGGACCATTGACTATGTATCTAAATATCCCGAGATCTATCTCTGTAACTAGAGAAGGAATTCCATTTTGTCCGAGTGCTGGTAGAGGGAAAGCCTGTCAGTCACTCGGATAATACTTCTCGAGGCTACTTTCACCACAGTCTAGCAGCTCAACATACTGCAAAGCCCTTGAACTATATTCACACGCACATCTACTCCCAGAGGCGAGGAAATCACCAAGCTCGCCTCACTCCTATGCTCGACATTCCATCAGCCTTCCAGGAGAGGCAGAGACAGTGGTTACATCAGACACGCATTTTTTGACGTCGTTAAAGGCGGCATGCCGCGGATTTAGACGTATATCAAACCGCAACTTCAAGACCACACTGGTAAGAGAGGCGGACTGCTTGTGGTGAAGTACAAGTCATGTATTATCAAAGGAGAGAAGAATTGCATTGCTACACGGAAATTACAGAGAGTACGGATCCTCGAAATAACCATATGCTGAGTCAAGCCCAACTTGAGTGCATCATTTGGAAAAGACAAACGCTGGAATATCTACAGGCTACGACTGTCACAAAACGACCAGGCAGGTAGTCGAATTGTGAACTCGAACAGCAAATAGAACATCTAGATGACCGGCTCACATGAGCACCTACATACTAGTGAGTACCTAGAAAGTGGCCCAGCGGTAGCCCTAAATTCTCGTATGCCAGGTGTCTCGTTGTCGGAATACTCAAGTGGTATGCATATCACAATCGTTCTATAGCAGTAGTAACGATTAGTGGTCAAAATGCCTCATGATTCTTGTCTAATTCCCTCTAACACATAAATGCGGTAGTTATCCCTCTCTTCTAACGCCATTCCTAAACAGGTAACTGATTACCCATCAAGATAGTTGGTCATAATTTCTAAGCTAATAAAAAAACGCTAATTTTCAAATCATTCGACGTTTATCCTGTCAGAGGGGTGATAAGCTCACATTACATCCACATAATGCTACAGTATATCCCGCCATGTGATTCCGGGACAACAGATGCAATGTGTGCTGAATGTGCTATTAGGCACGGTAATGACCACCGTGTAAGAACGACGAGTTGCTACACGCAGGAAGCAGTTTCAGAAGTGAGAATTTACAGGGGACTAAGAAAAGTTTCTAGAGCTGATGGCGAGTAAATTGTTACTAGTCTGGAGATCTAGTTTCGCTATGAATATCGCTAGCAAGACTTCGACATGTTAATTTACGGCTGATACAATTCCTACGATAGATACCTCGAAAAATGCGGCAAACCACTGCGTATTGACACGCTTGAGAAAGATTCATCTATCCGTGGGTGAGGCAGGCGTGTGTTGAAAGTCGCTGCCAAGTAGCATCAAAGAACCAATCACCGTATCGTGGCTGTGAATCTAGGCTCGAGCAGCAGGCGGGCAGTGGTAGACGTAACTGATTCGAGCTACCTTAGCTAACGTCCGAGAAGCACTGGCGTAGGTATGCGGAGTGAAGGCTATTGCGAGAGACGTGTATATGATGGAGCGATATCCTCATATTTAGCAAGCAATCGATCATTCTAGGATCATTAGTAATACGCTAATGCCTAAATTCCCAGAGAAACAGTCACAATAATGGTAGCCAAAGGTCGAACCTCATCATCTTGACCATACAGACTCAAACATTCAGAAGTTCAGGCTAGCCTTCATGATTAGGAAAATATGGAGGATGAGCTAGAAAGGATATTTGGGGATTTGAAAACGATCGTCCCGAGTACAGAAGTCGAAATGTCTCTTTTGTTGCAGTAGCCAGCGACTGCAAAGGCCCAACTTCCAATCTAGATTCCATTTCGTCTGGGTTTCCGACACGACCTCGAATGAGTAAGATGGTAGCGCTTTAGGCTATCTGTGGGTGCATTAGCTGCTGTATGGCGCCACAATCGCTTCTACCAAGGCTTGCACCCTGTGGTGTCTCGACTCATACTTACAGCGCACAACTTCCATTCGTTTAGTCGACTTCTACTTTCGATCCGGGGAAGTTCTGCCTCTCATCTAAAGGCTTCGAGAGTGGTTGGTATTCCTTTTGCGTTTCAGCTCGGCCTCGTCCCCGACTGAACATTGCCACGAGGCCTGAACCTCGCGCAAACAATCTTCCACGCGCGTCATTTACGATGTCCATGTCGAGGAAAGCTTCAACTGCCCTGTACATCAGCTTGACCAACACTCGCCCCAAGCTAGATCAGAGTCACGCACGACCGTATTTCTCGTGGCATAATGTCAGGCATTAGGCTTGTGGGTTATTACCAGCACAAAATACTTACAGGGTACAGTCAATTTTGTTATCCTCGAGACAAGAATCTTTCGGCTCGTGTGGGAAAAGGCACTCTACTAGTCGGCTATGAACACATGAATACTGAGACATGGCCGGCAGTCAAGGTGCCCTCTTCACGCGACGTCTTCGCATTATTATCCTCACCCTACTCATTTATCTCTTCTAGTGGAAGTCGTCGATTCTCATCTCACCTACACACTCGTACCCTGTAGACAACTTCCCTCGAAACCGCACGCTAATTTCTTTACACCGTTGGGCGATTCTCTCATGCATTTGCATGTACGGGCTAGTATGTGTTGTAATTAGGGGAGTAACATGACTGCATTGCAATAAACTGTTCACATAAGAATAATGTGCACATGCGCCATGAGATATGATCGACCCAGATCATCACTCATTGGTATGACTTGGTATTTCCCAATAGATTCCTAATGGTATCTATTGGCGCAAGGATCTCTCACATCCTACCTGTAAGGATTCTGGAGAAATGCCTTAGGTAGGGTTTATGGGTTCCTTGTTTAGTCCCACTAGGCTTTCTTATCAAGCGAGGACAGTTATGTAGTTTTCATTTCCGAGACTGAGATCTCCACGCTTTGTTTTCTGTCTTTAGGAATAGTTACATAATTCTAATTACATCTCACTCTCGTCCTCTGCCACCCATAGTGACCTACCGTCACCTCCGGCCACTTTACCTAGAACAACTCCCCGCTTTCCCATTTACCACTTCTCTAGAAAGCCCTTCGCGTTTCCACCAGGCGTCCTTCCTCAGTACATCGTACGCTACGCCTTCTCCTACGCCTCGAGTCTTGCGCCTAGTGAACCTGCGCCTGACACTACCTTTCTTGGTTAGACAAGGAGATATGTCGGGACATCCACTAGTGGGCAGAAACCGCCTTGTTCATGTAGATAGAGGAAGGTCCTGCCACGTAGATGAGATGAGCAATTCATACAATAGGAAATTCAAACAATCTCCACATTATCCACACACTTGAGAATACTCGGGAATATCCCCAAGTTCGTCCATTGATCCAAGGCCCAGGAGTATAACTCACGAACTTCACTTCTCCTAAGGCCGTAGCTGCCTCCTTCCATACCTTCATCCTAGCGATACGTCATTCGAGCTCAGCATAGCCTTTCAGTAGTATGAAATTGGGCGCGGATCGAGTGCGAGATGGGGTAGCGTTTACATCACGGCAAGTGGGATGGCAGCAATGGCGCAGGGTCAAAGCCTTTTCATTCTCCGCACAATGGTTGCGTAGTCAACTGCTCTTATGACTTCTCGCTGCAATACTAGGCGCGTGGAAAGCTGCCCGACTTCCAGGGCATGCGCAGATGAATCCTCGATTTCCATGTGAGATAGATGTTTGATGGAAGTGATATTCGTCGCGCTCTACGTCCAGCTCCACTTACGCGGCAGTGGCCACCATTCAAATTCTGCCCAGCCGAGGCGGCTCTCGGATTGGTGTAATGCCGCTCTAAGGTGTTCTCGGCCCGCTACTCCATAGCCTGTAATGTATCCGTCTATTACGAGCCGGTGCTACGAAAATTTTGGAGAATCAGAAGAATCTTTGTTTCTTTGGTGGTAGATGTGACGACTTCATTGCGTGGTAGCGCCTTGCTTCCTGGCTCTCCACCCGACCAGGCTCCCTCGCATCCACTCTGGCATGGAGGTTGAGCCGCCCCGATCACTCAGCTTGGCCACAATTCTACCGGCTGCGGGCCCGACATCCGCCATCTTGGCCGAGTGCCTTCATTGGCGCTATGCTGCGGCTTCAGAGTCAGACAAGAGTTTCAATTCAGTCCCGATTGAGCCCTTGCCAATGAGAGACATCTGCATTCTCCCTACAAGCTTCGAGGCCTAGGAATCCTCAGAATGCTTGATATCGTCCTCAAGGCTGTGTCCGAGAGCTCCTCCCTACACCGCGGCCGCAGAGCGCTGCGCATGATAGCAGAGATGGTAGACAGCGGCGCGACGAGGGAGAATCTTTCGCGCAGGTACTTCAACCTCAGCGAGGCAGTGCTGATGGTGAGCGGGAAGCTTAGTGGTATGAGAGTGTCGCGTGTATGGCTTTCAGTGATATCCTCGGCGAGACTTGCTAGGTTGATCTAAGGATCAGCAAGAGGAAAGAGTGGGATGGGCCTCGAGAGCCTCACGGCGGCAGACAACCGTCGTCTATCATCTTCACGACCAAAGGCAAAGGCGACGGTGGCTCGAGTTCATTTGTAATTGTGTCGCCAGCGTCTCATCTACTCTAGACCAGCCCGCAAGTATCTCTAATAGCAAGCTCCATATTGCGCCGCCCATCTCTACTAATGCCTTTCGACACCCCGAGGAATCAAGAGTGCCGGCTGAGACACAAACGGCCGCCGAGCCTTAGCCATCGCTCTGATAACTATTATAGGCGAGGAAAATATATTTGATGTACGGTGTGTATTGCGTTGATTTTTGGGCCGCCGAGACCCTCGCTTGAAGGTTCCACTGCAACACGAGCGACGAGCGATATCTCACTGACCCTTGAGCCGGCGTGTATGGTATAGGCCAATACTAAGCCCGATCTGGGAGGGCCCATCTGAAGCATTAAAGAGCTGCGATAACGAGCCAAAGGAGAGAAAGTGTCGGGTAATGTGGCTACTTGTCATACGGAAGTTATAATAACTTGTGGATATCGATAGCTCAGTAGATCAAAGATCATAACTTTCAAGAATCGAGCGCCGACCGGATACGTTTATCATGACGGACACGATCTCTAGTAACCTAAATTTAGACACGCACTTGGGATAGAAAACCTGCGATTCGAAATTAAAACTACTGGCACTGACTAGAACAAACGGCTAATGTGAGTGAGGCCAATTCTATTTTTTCGCGAAAATATTGCTCCGTCTAAATTCCTCGCTGACTACTCGTAGCTTTCAAAAGAAAGCGAGCGAAGCCGCAGTGAACGACTGGCTGAGGTCTCAAATGAGAATCACTTGTAAATAAGATGAGGAGCTATGATGAACTTAGGCTAGGGCTAAAAGGACTGGCCAACATAAAGATGGTGAGGGTGTCAAGATCTCAAGCGCGTAGTCATTGAGATTTGTAGTTGGCGTGTTTAAACGGCTCCTCTGAAACGTCAGGCTAGAGGTAATTCAGCACAAGGGTGAGTTCTTGGAAGGGTCTCATCATGTAGGCTCGACGACATGCATGTACTCAATTGTGCTCAATCTGATTCTCCATGAACCCAGTAGTACTCGAGCTTAACAAGGAGTATTAAGGGTAATAATTGCCTAATACAGTAATAAATATACATACACTGAAGTTTACCCAAAACAGGAGGGGCGAGGGACGCTCAAGTGTTCCAAGTGCATCTAGGAATGTTCATGGTCAGCGGACTGAGGCGCAAAGCCGCTAAATATCGCCTATTGGTAAATATTGGCACCAGATGAGATCCTTTTCGAATTAGGGAGACTAAAGGTGACTTCGGTGTTTGTGGTGTGCGGTAGTTCCATTGCCATCCTTGCCAAAGAAAACCTTCTCTCGGCCCCCCTTGCTTTCCCACCACGCGACACAAGTCAGACTCTTCTCCATGTCCATCTCACCACCCACAAGCATCTCCCAAAATCGCTGGCGACAGTAGTTTCTCATCGAAGGATCGGAAATAAGGTTGATCAGGTCAGCTGACAAGGGCAACCATGTCTCGAGAATCGCTCGTGATATGCAAGGAAGCGAATCTAGAAGTGCAAGAATAATGACTACTTGTTCAGAAAATGGGCCATCTTCTGCTCGAGAATCTTCTATTGTCACCGTGTTCTCGTGTACTACTAATGGTATAGTTGAAGCAGTAAGAGCACGCTGATTTAACATTTCGAGTAACGTTTCAGCCATTAGGGGATGCTTCGCAGCTAGTGGAGTGGGTGGTGTAGAAAATTGCACGAGAGCTTTGAAGGCATATCTAAATTGTCTAGGGCTCAGGCTATTGGGAAATGAAGCAAACATTTTCTCAACGTACATAGGTACTAGCTTAGCAGTGAGATCAATATTGTGGGGAGTGGCGAAAACGGAGAGCATAGCACTGTGAGCGGCTTCAGAAATCTCTCGAAGCTCTGGGGATGTGATAGTCATGAGATATGGCATCCCTACTGCAACGATGAAATATTCCGAGTCGGCTACTTGGAGGCAGCTAGTGAAATGTTCGACTGTGTTCAGGTAGAATAAGTCGTGGTTTCTCGCTAAAAAAGATGACGCGACGCTTCCAGCGGCTGAGGGATAAATAGAGCGAAGAAATAGCATTGTAGATCTCGGACATTGAGTCAAGATATCAATGGAAGTGAAATTAATAAATGTGTAGGCTGAAAGTCTGTTTGAGCCCAGGCGAGACGAGATAAAGTGAAGGTTTTTCAAGATAAGAAGTGCCTGAGACGCCATGACTGGTGAATGTGTCTTTGATGAAAGGATGGGATCAATAAGAGTCCTGCTCATGATAGCTTGTAATATTATAATTGTCGCGAATATAGCAGTCTTCAATATTTGCCAAAGAACTGGAAGCGTAACTTGTTTTGTCTGCAAAGATAGCTGGAGCGACTCTTCCACCAGACTCATCTCGGAAAATTGAATTCTCTGCCATCGCTCGAGCAAAGAGCCAGTAAAGGCTAGGAGATTACCGCTAGCTTCAGTTATTTTTGATGGTGACCTAACATGAGCAATAGCATCAGCTATCAGCCGTGACAATTTTCCCATGGATTGGACCAGAGGTTTTGTACTTAGTTTTTTAACATGCAAAAATGAAGCTGATTCTGATGGCCACTCAATTTTTTGGTCCTCTCTCCTCTTCATATCAAAGTCAATATGGGCCAAAAACTTCCCATCTTGATAGCCTTCCATTGAGGTCATGGCCCTTATCAAGAAAGGGAGCAGATTGTCATAATCCAAATAATCCCTGCTGATGTCTGTGAGCAGAGGGAAAATGTGGTTCGTGGCTAGGACAACAGAGTCTGCGGCGATGATTCCAATACTCCCAAGTTGTGGGAGTGCAAGGTTTATTGCAGTAACTGTCGCGTGCTCGAGTGTATCCTTTAGTCCATTAGAGATGCCGGCTTCGCCTGAGTTGAACATTCCCAAGAGTATTCCAGATAGGACCAGTACATGACGCCATCGTGGGCTTTTCTCGTTGAGCCCTCTCACTACCGCCTTCACCCAATCATCACATCCTATTCCGACTCCATGTTGAAGGCTGTGTGAAACAGAATTGTCCGGTTGCCTTCCAAGATTCTGTCTTTGCACAGCAGATGCAGTCGTATTGAAAAGACTTATAATTCGAAGACTTATTTCCAAATCTTCCATGCCACTCCAGATCGCTGGCGCGGTGAGGAGATGTGACGTTAGGAGTGTTAGGTTGAGAGGGTTCTTAAGCGTAGCGAGGAGCTGAGTGGTGTTTGAGAAAAGTATATTATACTGTTCAGGCTTTGAGACATCTTGATATGCACTAAGAACAGACGTTAATAGTCGATCAACCGGCGTGGTCATTTTCCTCACTCTTTGAACACATTATTGGGGTTGAATCTATCGCAGGGAACAATCCTGCCTCGTCAGGCACTCATTCAGGCACCATATTTTAGGATCTTTCATCAAGTCCAATCCATGTGACAGTCTTAACGCGCCTAAGTGAGAATTTTTGTATAGGATTCAAGATCCAGTCAATTGTAACGACAGAGAAGAAGTTTTTCCATCAAGGTAAGGAGTCAAAAATTTAGAGCCGCTCAGTATTTCGCCGAACATAATGATTCCAACAAAATTTTTATGATTACGTGGTTGAAAATGACGTGTTGAATGCTGGACTTTGTCACTTGATTATACGAAAAAGTAGGAGGGCGCATTTTGAAGTTTAGACTAAATCTCTGGAGAAGATTATTGATAATCAATGCAAATTTAGTTCTGACCAATAATCACACTAGATAACTTGCCTGGCACAGCCCAAAGCCTCATTGGATCTGCGAATTCGCCTCTTTGTTCTCTAGAGTGACATTATTCCTCTTCGACTCCATCTTTCACCCAAATTGGCCTCCAAATATACATCCACGGCGCATGGCCAACTCAAGAGCACTAAAATCACAACGCCTAAATATTGAGATGTAGAGCTGGGGAAAACGTGTAGCGCTTATGAACAAATTGACACCGTAAACTTATGGATGAAAATATTAGGCACGAGACGAAGGTAGGATCTCGAAAAAGGGGTTCCATTACTCAGTAGTAATATGTACGACAAGGTTTTATTTACGGTACTTTACCCCAAAACACAGATATTTGCAAGGTCAGATAGTGCTTTGGCCTATCATCTGGAAGTTTCAATGGAGGATCAGCATAGGTACCTGGATACCGAGCTTTCTCGATTCCTGCACACGTTTGTCTGAATCTTGCGAGTTCTTTATTGGCCCAAACTTTGCTTGTAAGATTCTGCATGAAATAACGAAATATCGCCCTACCCTGCCGTGCGCCCCAAACTATCAAAATACGTCAAAAGTTCTCTTCCACTGAGACTTGATTTGCAGAAAAGTATAGAAAGTATATATATGTTCGCAGTAGAAATTATCTATCGCCTACACCAATTGCCTACTCATACAGCCTGCCAGTTGTTGGTCGAATAGAGTACAGGTTAGTCTGGATTTTAAATTTTTTCGAATAGACTGGTATCATGAAGCCATTCAGTACCGCAGTCGATTGCAGTAAATCGCGGTCAGTCGTGTTATGATAGAAGTTTGGTAGAGAAATTTGGACCTGTTGGACCCATGTTTAATCTCACCTAGTGAAGCGAGTTTAGAGATTGAAGAGTCTCAAGACTGTAGTAGAGACTTGTTGACAAACCCAATAAGTATAGAAGTATTGTATAAAACTCATTATTATCATTAAGCGAAGAATACGATTTACCTGCTTGATGAAGTATCTCTTCGGGATATATTGTAATATATAGGTAAAAGTCTGGCTCGGTGATGGTTTGTATATCTTGATTTTTGTTTTTAGTACTGTTGGAGAGAGGGAGATGTGTGTCTTGTAATACTTTAGTCTATGAATATCTAGCACATTGGGCTCCTCTCTGACCCAGACCACACCATCTACAGCGCTCCTATCCTCTTCTGTTACTTTAAAGAACAGTGGTAAATAGCTCGTGATGAATAGATGTTCAGGTCAGTATTTACCGATGGAATTCAGCCACTTTTTCCCACGGAACCTTCTACCCAAAATAAAAGGTAGCAATAGAAACTGCGTGCGCGGGAAAAGTCTCAAAAAACCTGCAACCACAGCCAGGCGAGGCCTAGACACGGGGACCACATGAGGTGCACATATTCATCTATATCTCCCTTCTTTATAGTAGCCGAGGCCATCTTGATCCCATCCACAATGTCCGTATCGGGTGCTTGCACGTTCCGGAAACTCATCGGATGGCTTCTCCTTGATGATCAAGGGTGAGTGATGAGAAGGGCTTCGACCCAGGTATATGATCTTGGTTGGCTTCATCATAGTGATGATAGGGGGATGTGTTGAGAGATGAAGACGATACAGACCGTAAAAGCGACTTGGAATCCTTATAGAAGTGAGAGCTTTGTTACTCAATCTCGGCCCTGCAGACTCTACGGTGAGAGCTGAAGGTTTATAGAGAACAACTCTAACAGGTGTCGAGGAGTCTCCCTGCGAATGAGGGTTGACTTTGGGTAAGGAGAAATTCGCAATCTTCGCAGTAGTTCTTTCACATAAGATGCGAGCAATGAGCACTCTTTGGTTTATATTGATTCATCTATTCCACAGTTTTTCCCAGATAGTGAGTGATAGCCGGTTAGCTGTATGCGCTGTTAAAAATTAATGCGTACGAGAATGACTGTTTAATGGCGAGATAGGACGGATGTAACGAGACGACGTAATTCTTAGATAGTCTCAAATTTGAGTCCGCTTTTGGCTTCGGGATAGTTGCGGAATTTTTTTGGGTGGGACAAAACTTCGGTCTGCTGACTGTGAGGTTCGAACTCACGCATCTCTCGATAATGGTGAAGTGATTTACACTTAAAACCACCGCCTTAGACCACTCGGCCAAATCAGCTTGTAATTGAAACGAACACAGCTTTTATATAACCTTTCAACTTTGAACGTCAAGCGTCAGAAATTAACGTGCTAATTCTTTATCATTAAGCTAGATATCCCATTGCTGAAAGAAAGTAGATTGAGGGCCAAGACTGAACATATATCGGCGGTCCTCTCTCCAAACCTGAGAATGAAACTGTCTCCCCAATCCAGGATTTGTCAAATTTCACAAAACCAAAGAAGTGGGCCCACAAAGCCAAGATTCAATATACTCCATGTCAAATTTTCACTTCCAACAAGGTTGATTCCGTCCAATTCTTCATCAAGTCTGCAGATATAACCAGATACTTTCTCATTTCAATCGTTAAATCTTTCATTGAACAATCTCCGGCCTCGCCTAGCCACCCGTCGTACACAAACCTGTGAGGCAGATTTTTGGGATTCGTGTGATATATATAAGGACAGATAGGCAACATGATACTAGTGATGGATGTAATCATTGAAGCGGTGAAATTTTAATATTTGGCAAATAGTTTCTTCATATTGGGCGCTACACGGCTTCTATTGCGAGAGTTCAGGCGATATGATAAACACTGCCATGGCTGGATGGTCCTGTGGTGCATCATCTGGGCTGAACTCTTAGTAGATTCCAGCCTGCTCGGACATCTTTCCTAAATGATCCGAAAATTGATTCAATTTGTACCAGAGTCCATAGTGAATCTAAGGCTGAGGGTGGTTCATGGGGTCTAAATGAGATGCTCCAGTCAAAATGAAAGTATTTATACTTGTAGTGTGCCCATAGTTATCCCCATTGACATTAAAGGCTAAGCCCTACTAAGTAGAGAGATCGTTGTCTTAAAACCAGCAGGACTCAAACTCGGTTCCTAGATAGTCTAAGACTCAAATAGTACCGTAAACACACTTCTCTCTCTCTGGAGCAAGTTATCAGCCGCTAGCAAGGGCGGGAAGTTCTCCCAACCAAGCAATCTCATTGACAGTCGTCTGGTTATGCAAGGCTGAAGGTGTATTGTGAGATCGCTAGTCAGGCTTACCTACTCTATCTGAATCATAGTCTACGATACACGTTTGACGTCATAGACTTCAGTTAAAACAGGCTTACATTCAAAAATCATCGCGTTTAAGACCGATTGTACTTTTAACGTTTCCGTAGGGAGATAACCATTCCAAGGCTGATTCTATAGAGAAAGAATCAACCCATAAAAGACGACCTGGACCAAAATTTGTATTCAAGAGACGATTAAATCATCTTTGTCATCGAATTGCAATGGTTCTGATGAGCAGATACCCATGTGTTAGGTGTATTGCAAGGTCGACAGCCAACCTTAGCTTATTCGTACGCGCACTAGATCTATCACGTTGTAGAGTATTGACCGAATGTAGGGGCGACGCGCACCAATTTTCCAGACATGGGCCCAGATTGCCAAATATTCGGGTCTACCGTTGCCGAGTACTCCTAAAAATTCACAAGTTAATAGCGTTCAAAACAAAGGTTCGAGCAAGAAGCCTGCTGGAGAGCCTGGACTTGCTATCAAGTCGTTACAAAAAGCTCTTGGAAGTGCTTCGACCACATACTCGGTGTATGGAGCTGCAGAAATAATATTCAAGGAATGTGCTAGGCATGCCGCATACAAAATGCCCAGAGCTGGAGCTAGCGAGGAGATACCTACCACTGAAAACGGAGAAGAGATTGGTATTCGTGAAGTAGATGCCCAATGGTACCAGGGTAAAATAAAATATACGCACACAAATTCTTGAGCTAAATTTTCACGCAGAATTTGATCTCCCGGTAACATTTAGTACATGGTCTCAAGTAACAATGCTACACATGTATCTTCTAGTCGTACGCATCCGAGATATGAGTCCTCATCTCGTTCAACTATGGCAAAAAAACCTGCAAGACCAGTTCTTCTTTGCCGCCGAGGATGGAATGGTCATAAATCATGAGATGACTTCGGGTAGTGTTAGGGCAAAATATCTGAAAGATTTATATGTACAATGGAGAGGTCTCATCGCAGCGTATGATGAGGGTTTGGTTCGGGGGGATGCTGTGCTAGCTGGTGCAATATGGAGAAATATATTTCAGGCTAACAGCGAAGTAGATATACGACATTTAGCTCAAATCGTGAGCTACATCCGACACACTCTCCAGGATCTAGATGGCATCCTAGCAGTCCCAGAACTTGTAAATTTCAAGTTTATGAATATTAGTGCAGAAAAAGCTTGTATCGCTCTGCCTAGTAGGACCATGAGTGAACCATTTGAGACTGATCATAAGAAACAAAAAGTGTGACCAAGGGCTGAATTTTTGGTTAATATATAAGTCTAATAGATCTGATGTACAAAAACAATTCAAATTCATCTACATTATCATAACGTGGTTAACACCAAATAGATCTGGCTTATGAGAGATAACCTGTCAAATAATTATGAATATAAAACACCATCTCCAGTCTTCATCTTACTTCTACTCACCAGAGAACGAATTAAATGCGGGTGCCCTTATTGGAAGATTTGGATTGTAAATATAAGCTTTATGTGGTCACTATGATGATTTTATCAATATTAAGCAAATATTTCAGACGTATAACAATCCAAAATAGCCAGGATGTGCAGATTTCAGCCTTTTCATGTACATTTATTTACCACTCACCTTCATTCTCATCATATTAGGAAGGAAAAATAATGACGAAGCTCCATGAATAGATATCCACTACCAACATAGGGTTGCAAATATTCCCCTTAGCCGAGGTCCAGTTGACAATCGGAGCGGTATGAACTCGAATTGATGCTTTGCTTTCTTGAGGGAATTCTACCTTACAATTTAGGTGAAAATCCAAATACAAAGTATTCGCCACCAAAAAAGTAGTAGGACTAAGTCTTACTACTATTTATACATAACCTAGAGATAGACCCTGGACCACCTGGAGACTGTATTTTGACAAGCTACTTTCCTCCTAATTTTCAACCTCTTCTATGGACTTTTTGAAAAAAAAAAGGACCTGCGGCCTGTCTATACATCATCTCACCATTTACGGATACATAACAAATGTCGTGGTTTCAATTATTTCGGAGCTTTGAGACTTGTAGAGAATCAAGCCTTCGCTCAAAATTAAGTTGATAAACTTCTAGGCTAGACCATGTCAGAATTAGCTTCGGAAAACAAAGGTATCGTAAGGGTTTATGGCTTGGATTTACTCAAACAATAGAGTCCCTCGGCTAATATTTACGATTACGAAGCGTGTGAAAGTTTAATGATACTGATGACCCCAAGATGAGCTAGTGTTATGATATAAACTCTCTCAGCCAATTTGATAAGCTATGATAGATGATATAGAGAATTGTACAAGATGTGGTTGGTATCATGACATCATGTACAGTTGTATGTGGATGAGATGAACAAGAATATAGACTTTTCTATAGCACATGATAGAATATTCTATATCTCACCATGGAATATTCTGCGAGCAGGTGGATAGATAATTTATGGTATAAATAGGAGTATTCTCTTGTATGTAGATACAATCACCGATATAATAAGTCTAATAAGGCGAACATATATCATCGTCCTCTCCTGAACAGTGAGGAGCGCATTTAATCCTTAAAGCTACTGATTGTGTACAATCCCTCTCCTCATAATCACAATAACTAGGAGTAAATCAATTCATATAGACATCAATTTCCATTGATTGAAGAAAGTTTAACTCATATTATCTCAATTTATTCATGCTGCTTCTAAGTATTCACTAAACTTATTCTTAAATTGAGATACGTGGAACACGGTACTGTTAAAATGACAGCTATTTGGGAAGTGCAATAAGGGTCGTTAGATTCTTGCGACACACCACTTTAATGGTATCAGGACTTTCGATGATGGATTAAACGAGGAAGTGGGAACTTTGTGTTATGGTTATGAAGAACAGAGTGGTTTATCTCACACAGTGTGTGTAAAACACTGAGCTCCCGTGCTTCGCTCTGACCATGCAGGTACGTCTCCTTCTCATTGAGTTGCTCACTCGATCGCACGTTAGAAATGACACGTTCCTACACTTCCACACATCTCCATTACCTTTGTGGATCGAGATACGTGTTGTAGTGCCAGCCACTGTATCATGGGCGGATGTAGTGTGTAAACCGTGCGACACCTGGTGTGGCTTGTGAGGACACACGCCTGCTGCCGACCGACGCCTTAGCATGGGCTAAGTCACATAAATATTAACAGCTATTCCATTGTCAATACTGGCTAGAGAGAGCCCTGCTGCCAAGAAGACCTTATAGCCGGACTAGCTTAGTTTACGTGAGTAGGTCAAATACTACTAGACACTTGAATTTTGAATTTGATTTCATTTAGCCCGATCAGGCACCCTATGGGTCCATGCAGGTGACTATCTTCATTATTTACAGAGGAGGAAACCAATTTGGTGAAAGACCCCTGATCCTGTCTGTTTATATTACTATCAATTTGTTTAGTTTACCTTCAGGAAGTGCAGTGTACACTGTTCAGCCAGTGTGGATTCCGTCCTCTCCCCTTCCACATCGTGATAATATAATCGACATTGCTATCTCGACTTCCCCCGCAAGTCGAAACTGTTTTATCCAACCTTTGCTTAGTATCCAGTGTGTGATTCTAGCCACGTCTTCTGGGCTGTTCATCATTGCTTCAAATGATCTGTCTTTAGCTTGTCGGGGAAAGTCGCCTCTTCCATTTGTCCACTGCGGACACGCCAATACCATGCGTTTGACGTTTCGTGACGGATATCCACATTGGCAGCTCGGGTTTTCTACTCCGGGTACTTTACTTCTGCACAGGTAGGAATTAAGCCCAATATGCTCGCTTCTTAGCTGAATGGCGACACTACTTTGGGCCCTGGTTAGGTTACGGTGGATATTTAAGGATGCATCTTTGAAATTCATTTTTATGCTGCCTGTTTTTTGATCAGTAAATTTATTTGCCGCTTTCCATTGTTCTAGACCGGCTGTTGCTGGTCGGCCAGAGCACTGTTTCTTGTTCTGGCTTGTCCATGGATTCTTCCACTCCTGAAAGACCCCTATCTTTCCAGCTTCTTTCTGCCTCCCCTTGTTCTCTCCCTTCCACAAGCTCTTGTCCATCCGGCGATAACTTTACTCCTGTTCAAGGCATGCGGAATTTCTCTCCCGTTTGCGGGCAGCTTTATCCTCTTACATGTCGATCGTATTGTCTGTTGAACTGGGAGTTTAGCAGATAGTCTGACGTGCTGGACCCTCCGTTGTTTCAGGTATATCTCTATAGGGAGGACAGAGGATTCGTGCTCTAGCACTCTGCTACTTGTAGAGTTATAGGCACCTGCAACAAGCTTTAAGCATTTTCTTTGAATACTTCCAAGGGTTTTCACTATCCTTTCCGGTATCTTTCCTGTTGACCCGGCCTCGGCTCATATCGTGGACTCATACGTGAGGGCCGGTCTCACTATCGAACTGTATAACAGCTTGGACTTCGTGAATGTCGCTCCCCAAGTTGATTGTGCCAGTCTACTTATTGATTGCATTTGGGTGCAAGAGTTTTGCTGTACATTACTTGCGTGGCCCCTCCAGTGGAGTTTGGGGTCGAAGAAGACTCTGAGGACTCAAAGAGAAGACTGCAGTGAGGTTAAGTGTCCCTGTATACTCACAGTGGCTTTTAGGTTGTGTTTTTTCCTTGCTCGTGTGAAATGCATCAATTGGTACTTTTTCGGTGCAAATTTTACTCCCTGTCTCTGTGCCCACTTTTCGCATAGTTTGTCCTTTTCCTCTAACATTCCGCAGTTTTCCTCAGTTGAGTTTGACCACTTCAGAATATTAATGTCGTCTACAAATCCTACCGCTGAGCTAGAGGGAGTTTGAAGAAGTGGTAAGAGGTTGCTGACAAAAACCAGGAATAAAATCGGAGACAGAGCTGATCCCTAAGGTATACCTATGTTAGTGGAGATTTGGTCCCCTTTGTATGACCCTAGGACCACCGAAGTCGTTCTATCATCTAGAAAGGATTTTACAAAGTTAATAATCCATCTTGGGATGCCCATTTCCTTTAGATTATGGATAAGTCTTTGATGAGAGACATTATCAAATGCTCCTGGGATATTGAGACTAGGGAGTGATGCGGCTTGCTTTTTGTCTTTACCCCATATTGTGTGTATCTGTTCTGTAATGAGCTATATTGCCGAGATAGTACTTCTCTTAGGCCGTGCCCTCATCTGTTCGTCCGGAAGCAGGTTATAGTATTCGGCTGCCTTTGAGATGCGATTGGTCACAAACTTCTCCAGAAGTTTTCCCATTGTATTGAGTAGCGCTATTGGTCGATAAGACTTTGGAGTGTCATATCTCGGCTTTTGTGACTTTCCAAGAACTATAGTCATCGATTCTTTGAATCTCTTTGGGTGGTTATTATTATTATTTCATTTAATTGTTCCATCTGAGTCTATGACTATATATGAGATGCAGGTCTTCTCTGCCTACAGGCCAAGGATACCTATGCCAGTAGTATGTCCCCTCCTATGCCTCCAATACAGCTCCCCTCAAACGGTACCACCCCTCACAAGTCCTGATTCGATCATACAATTAGAGCCCTTTGCCCTTCATTATCTCCCCTCTCCAGCCAACGAAACGATGGCCATGTGCAGGTGTATGGCAGCCGGAAAAAAACTGCAAAAACTACTGGGTGCGGAGCTCTCCTAATACCGACATTAGGACTAAATCCGAAGACATAGTGATCCTTCTGAAGCGATCAAAGAGGCCAGCTAGCTGGGCGCTGCAGACTTGTGTGTACCTCGGGAAATTCACCCTCTGCCTTTCTAGCCTCCGTCCCGAAGGTCGTGCTGAGATGTCAGAAAGTCTTGACAGAGCGTGATTGCCGTATGGTAGCTTAGCCCGACTTCTTTTGTGACGTTTAGGGCGCTGGGGAGTGCTGTTGACCCATTAACGATTGAAGCCCTCATGGCTAATAAGCCGAAGTCTCGGTGTTGGCGCCCACAAACGCTCCAAAGTTGAAATCCCCTTGAAAATATCGACCCTAGTATAGTCTTTCAGAGACCTGTTCCCTCTCTCGCTCCACATCTCATCCGCCTATCCTTCTACAAGATGTAGAACTCCATTAGAGCAACATTCCCTCATAAGCCAGGACCCGGGCTTTGTATTTTTCAACTTGATTTCCTCCTTGCGGGTATAAATAGTGTCGTAAATATGTAGTGTGAGATAGCTGGTAGTTAATGGGGCAATCTCCCGTTTTCAATTGGAGCAACATTTTTATTGGTCCTTGAAGCGAGATGATGCTTGGTTAAAAGGAGGTCGAGGACTCAGATGAGAATGGTCAGAGAGACATTGTCGAGAAGTCGTCAAATGGAGATATGCTTGAGGTTGCTTTCGACTTCGATTCGGATGCGGGCCTTCTTGGCTATTCCAGATATGCAGAGCGTACTGAACGATTATACGGGCAGAACTGGAAGATGAAAAATTCGTCTTTGCCGGTTCAAACACCAATTCTTACAGTGAAAAGTTATCAGCACAGCTGGCCACACAACAATTGTGTGGAGAATAAATAGGTATCGATCCCACACTATTAATGCTATCCCATTTGCCGTGATTTAAACGCGGCCTTATCTTGTACTAGATTTGCGCCCAATATTACACTACCCGCAGCTACAATTGCAGGAGAAAAATCGGTCAACTGCATTAAGAAATTAGATTAAAGTAGAGAGGGATGTTGTTTATAGTTACAAGGAATGCTAATGGTCGTAAGAAATGCGGTAAATTCCAACAGAAATATCACATAAAAATCTTTAAAGACACGTTAGGAATCGTATAAGGTACTCAAATGAATGTGCAATATTTTTGTGTTTGACAGGAAATTCGTGGATCGTAAGAACGCTTTATGGCTAACCAGTACAGTTAAAGCAGTCATAAACAATTAGTAGATGATATGTTTAATCATTATTCCCAAACTCCTTCGTAATCGACATTTCTCATTACTGAGCTTGTATTAAGCCAGATACTTTGCCAATGAGCCCAGAAAGGCTAAGTTCGTCATTTATCAATCAAATAACGTAAAAATGGTTATGTTTCTCGTGGGTAACAAAGATTTTGCTCACAAATGAGAATCTAAGTCTTCAATGATTAAAAGTTCTTTCGGAAGAGGATAACTTTTTAAACATCATGATACGGCGAGATGCCTTTTTTGATTTCAAATACAATTTCGGCTGCTTCTTCGGCGCTTTTTGCCTCAAAATCATAACGTTTGGTTTCGGTAGTTTTATAAATTACAACCTTTATTCAGAAATTAGTAATTAAACTTTTGACAAAGCATTCTCGAATTATTCGAACCTTAAAATTAGTAGGATGCCTTCGAGTAACTTTGCATCCAACGATATTGCTGAAGTGCACGGTTGTCGTTTTTCCTTGCCCTTCGAATAATGTCTTTCCTGTCGAGGCCGGCATAATATGTAGGTATTCGCCGTCAATAGCCAGAAGTCTCTCATTCATTCCAACGAAACGCATAGGTTGCTTCCGCCAAACAGTATATTTCCGGTAATTAGCACTTCCAAGTTCATCTTGTTTCATTGAATTCAGTGCAAGGGGATGGGTGCTCATTAGATTGCCTTTTTTAACCTTGCGAGACTCAGGACGATCCACTGTCATGGAAATTTTTGGTGAACTACTGCTTGGTGATCCAGTCATTGTTAGAATCCCATCTGTCGCAAATCTACGACGAAACAAATCTAGATCTACACGATTTCCAATCGATTCGACAGTACGGTCCAATAGAACAACAGTACCCGAGCCAGTTAACTTGAGAACATGAGCTGCTTTATCTAGCTGTCTTCTTTTGCAAACTAGATCGAGAATATCAGCAAGATAGGTATCAGATGTGACTTCCAGAGTGATTAATTGACCGGGAGCTGCATCTGCTGAATGAATGTGGATACGAAGAAGCTTTTGAACTCCACCTCTTGTAGATGAAGGTGTAATAGCAGTACCGACTGAAGGAGCGTCGGCGGGTATTCCATTGCCTCTCATGATCATAGGAGTTAGGACTGGATTGTAGCGAGGTTGGATGCTGGTAATCGAAGTGAAGGAAGTTCCTGGTTGAGGAGGTGGCTTAGCCTGATTTGGAATAAGATCATCTGATTGGAGCATAGGCTCTTGTCTAAACTGCGACGTAATTACTTGATTTTCTAAAAATTGATCTTCTGTGGCCTCCACAAGCGCAAACTCATCAAAGAGCTTAGCACCAGACCTTGATCGAGCAGCTCTATTGTTTGCCATGGAAAACGCAACCACTGGCTTGGTTCGGTCGAGAGCAGGGAAATCATAATCTACCTCTTCATCTTCTACCATTCGTAAAGTCCATCGATTAATATTTAACTTTTCCGCAGGTAGTAGAGGTTCAAGCTTATCCTGAGCGTACCGCCACAAACTTAGACCAATCAAATCCGCGACAGTCACTTGTCGATCGGTAGCTTCATTATCATGCACACGGCGTTTTAGTAAAACTTCAAAAGACTTTGTAGATGATGTTACAAAAAGAGTCCAAATACGGAGATTTAATGGATTTGATTCGCCTTGTCCAGAGAGAGAGGCAAACGATTCAAAAGGCAGAGAAAACTTATTTTTTCTGGCTTTAATGGCGGCCGAAAGCAAACTTTTGGGCTGTATAGTACTGATGGGCCTAGCGGGCGGTAGGGCTGTGAGAATCTCTGGGTCTGTTTTGTGCTGCTTCAAAGAGGATTTGTCTATTGATCTCGGATTTGTTTCGGTCAAATTTTCAGATGATGCATTCACGGGACTTTCGATGCCATGTATAATCGAGTGAGAATCTAGACTACCCACAAAGTCTGAGTCTAAGCCAGATTCGTAAGAATCCTCCTCATCAGCTTCTTTATCCAGGGCACTTATCCGCCTTCTTAGTCTAGATTCAGAATCTGATGATTGTCTGAGAGCCTCTCTTTCCTCTCTAATTAAATTAAGGGCTGCGTCCCGCTGAATCTGAATTGTCGATAGATCAGACTCATTGTCGGATGATACCTCACCGCTGGTGTTGGTATTTCCTCGAGCACGCGCTTTTAAAATCTCTAGGGCAGACTGTGATCCTCTTCGTGATTGGCTAGCAGGCGTTGGAATTGGTGAGTTCATTATCGATAGCCGCCTTAGATTTGATCCTCTAATTGGGGACGAGCCTGAGCGATTTCGTATCGGCATTTTCGAGAATTTTATTTGTTGACTAGAGCGTCGGTCTACATCATCGTCACTTTCATCACTTAGATCACTGCTATCTTCTTCCTCCATCTGTTCACGTCTACGCCTTCTCTTTATTGCAGTTCCGAGTCCTACAATATCACTTTTGACACCATCCGGGACTAACGTTCGCTCCTCGGCATTTTCATCCAAACTGTGGTGCTGAAAAGCAGCAGAGCGCGGCGGGCCTTGAAAATAATCAGAAGCTACCGCGGTGGGGATTGGTGGGGAGTATGTTCGCTTCTTGAGAGCTCCTGTCTGTCGCCATCCAGGTGTTCTGATTTTAGCGATTCCAAGTGCAGCATCATCGAGGGTGATCAATCTCTCACCAACACCGTCAGGAATGAGTTCCAAGTATTTACTGCGTAGCTGGTGCAATACAAGTCTATTATTAGGTCATTAGTTGTAGGCATAAATGAGAAGCTCTAGAATTTAATACTCTTCTATCTGTATAATTGACATTCTGCCTTCGCACAACTTTTGACCGTGAGAATAAGCAAATTTTGAGTTTGCGTGTAAATTGAATGCAGAATGATTCCCGTGTAGGGTAACTCTTGGGAGCTAAATGTCGAATCAGCCTTGCAGCTTCAAACTAGGCTAGGTCGGACAGGAGAGCAAGGTCAGTTGAGGTTCGATTCAGCCTTCTCTTTCCGACGACCAGCAATAACTTACGCAATGGGTCTTGTCGAGTATACAGACTCAGATCATTCAGACGTGGAGGCAAAGCTCATGAAAAAACTTTCTAATAAATCTAGAACTTCACACTCAGCATTTTCAAAAGTTGTGGACAGATCCAATCCCGGCAAGATCAAGATTTCCTTGCCGCAAGCCGCATTGGAAGACAAAGATGAGCTGGACGAACGTCCCAACAAGAAGATAAGAACAGACAATGGAGGACTTAGCGACTTCAACTCTTTCCTTCCGGCACCGAAAAATTCGAAAGCTAGCACGAGTGCGGGAGCTTTTCATCTAAAGACTGGAGCAGCACCAGCGTTTAGCAGAGAACCTGAACCAGAAATGAACTACGAGGTCGAAGAATGTGAACAGCCAAGTCCTGTAGTAAAAGAATCCGATTCGCCACTAACTCCACAACCGAATGTTTCCGGAATTAAATTGATCGGAAAGCCTCGGATCTTGAGGCCACTGTCTGTTTCAAGGAACTCTGCAAAAAGAAAGCATGAGCATAATGTTACTATAACCAAACATGCTACTGACATAGTAACCCCCACACAAGAATCAAAGACAAATTCTTGCCAAAAGATTACCCTCTTTGGCTCGATATCCGAGCCAGAAAATCATACACCGTTGCCAAAAAATAATGGATTTAATTCAATAATATATGACATCTCCAGTTGTACAGAAGAGACTTCAGGTTGCGAAAAGTACGAGGCCTCATATGAGGATTACACTCCTACATCATCATTTTCCGTTCCACCAGCTGTTCCTACTCCACCAATATCCAATACACTATCATCATTAGCTGACAATCTCAATCTTTCCGTTTCTGAAAGACGTCAACTCTTTGGGAGGCATAAAGAAAATGATATTTGGGCTTTGGATCCCAAAATAATCAACTTTAATACGGACGAAGAATACGCACACAATGAAATAATACGCAACACTGGCGAACAACAGGTACACAACCCTGTTAGGGCCATTGCACCTGGAAAGCATAGTCTTAAACAATTGGTCAATGCTGCGCAGAGTCAAAAAGAGGCATTGGAGGAAAGCTTTGCGAAAGGTAAAAGTAACAGAGCTGAGGCTAGTAGTCGGTACGGTTGGTAAGTTCCATAGGAAATTATATTTGTATATAATCTGGTCATGTTCTACTAGGTTTTATGGTAAAAACGGTAAAGAGAAGACATGTAGCTGCAGAGACAAGGGACACAAGGGTGCAAGAGAGTGAATTTAATGTTCGAAAATCACCCTACTTATTTGATTTTGATTCTTTTTGCGGAGAAATAGGTACAATAGTTATTCTGCTAAACGCTCGAGTCGCCTACTTCTAATGAAGTGTCTTTAGAACCGGTCAATTTCTCAGCGATAAATTACATTGCGATTGGGAAATTTCGCAGAGGAATCAAACCTCTTCACCATGGATTTCTCAAGTAATCGTTGATTCAGCAGTACCAACTGTACTACAAAATCTTCCTGTAGAAAATACCCAATTTCACGATTCCATCAGGCTTTCGGGTGAGGAAAATAGATTACCAGGCATTTCTGTCAAGGTAGGATTCTCGTTTAAAAGCGCAACAGTCCACAAGCTGTTGTCATCTTGTGTAGGGATATTTGGAGTCTCACATTGTGAATCTGATATCTTTGATCTGCGGCAAATCATTAATCTCAATTTGCACCAGCAGATACAGCAGGCTTTTTGATGCAGCGTTGTAGGCTGAACTTCAAAGTAGCATGCTAGACGCCCCATTTTGTCAAGGCAATCAGCCTCCTCTTCTCCTACGAGCTAAACTTCAAACTCTGTTACTTGAGCTGCTGTGCAATCACCACAGCAGTTTCGTGGCAGTCGTGTTAGCAGGTGAAAAAAATTTCCATCAAATAGAGTTTCTTCTTGCAGGAAGGCGAACGAGCGGACACGGCATAAAATGTTTCTGGCTTGATCTGGTAATAGAGGGGATGCGTGCCTAAGCAATACAGACGCCTCTAGATAGACTGACGCGTGCAATGTTCTACTGCAAAATGGGAGCTACAGCTGGTGTCGCAATCAACGTCATACCGCAGCTCAGCCCTGCTCCGGCTGTGTTATGTTGGGCCGGTATGTAGGTGTTATCGGCAAGTCCCTAGCTCGACGTCGGACAATGCTGGTGCAGGCGTTTAATGCTCCAGTAAGATGTTGCATGTGTATTCGAGCGTCTCAAACTTTGAAATACGCTTTGTTGCGCGCAGACGTGGGAATCGGCAGTCTCGTGGATCAAAGCTCTCGCGGATGTGTCGCTCGGTGGGCGAAGAACCGCAACATGAGCATCTATTCATGGTGCAAAACGCCCTGGTATGGATGGGAACCCCAGATCCAGTACCCTTTTGAGTAGCCAGAATATCTGGAATGGAAGGGTAAAGCTGAACACCTGTTCACGAGGTCCTCTACGAAAGTAGGAGTGAAGTACTCTGCTGAAGCCAAGTTCGGTTGAATTTCGCATTACGATAGAAGTTGGCCCACGAAGCAATGATTCAAGATTCCACACTATGTTAAATTTTCACTCTCAACGAGATCGACTCCTCCCCAAGTCTCATCAAGTCTGCAAGTACGACCTAGTAAATTCTCATTTCCATAACCACACTTCGCATCCACTTTCTCTGGCCTCAGCTAGTCACCAAATACACATCGACGCCGATATTTATACCCGACGGAGGAAACAAAGCGTGGCGCACAAATCTGGGAGACAGTTCTTTGGGATGGACGTGAGAGGGATTGGGATAAGTTTACTGGATGATGCAAAGGGAGCATACGATCTCGACGGGTGTGAGATTTAGAAGTTTGGCAAGGAGATTTGCATGTTGAAGACTCATTGAATGCGCAATTGCTTTGCTTACGAGAGTGCAGGCGACACTATAAACGCCGCTATGGTTGGATGGTGCGGTGGTACATAACCTGTGTCTGTGTCCAAAGTCAGTTTTGGATAGCTTCAGCACTTTTCCCACTTGAGGCAGGAGATGACTGGTTTGAATCCAGCAAAGCACAACCTTTTCCTCGCGGTGCTAGTGTGCATGGATAATCAATGGGTTTGAATTTCCCTTTGGCGGGTACTGACGGAGGAGGCTCGACTGTTTGTGCAAGAAAGCATACCTCAAAGTGGTCTTTGCGAATGAAACCTAGGGTACTAGTGTCTCTAACGCCAAAAGAGTCATCCATCTTGCGAATATCATGAATCTGATCCAGAAGAGTCAGCTCACGTCCCATAACTGGGATGCCCGGCCACTAGGCAACGACGAGCGACGCAGCTGAGTCAAGGAATTCCCCGTCGGAGTTAGAGAAGGACCGATGTAGTTATTAAATCATTTTATTGTCCTGTCTGAGTCTAAGACTATGTAGGACATGCAGGTCCTCTCTGCCTACAGGCCAAGGATACCTATGCCAGTAGTATATCCCCTCCTATGCCTCCCATACAGCTCCCCTCAAACAGTACCACCCCTCACAAGTCCTCATTCGATCATACACTTAGAGGAGCCCTTTGCCCTTCATTATCTCCCCTCTCCAACCAACGAAACGATGGCCATTTGCGGGTGTATGGCAGCCGGGAAAAATCGCAAAAACCACTGGGTGCGGAGCTCTCCTAATACCGACATTAGGACTAAATCCGAAGACATAGTGATCCTTCTGAAGCGATCAAAGAGGCCAGCTAGCTGGGCGCTGCAGACTTGTGGGTACCTCTGAAAATTCACCCTATGCCTTTCTAGCCTCCTTCCAACTCCTTCCCTAAGGTCGTGCTGGAATGTCAGAAAAGTCTTGACAGAGCGTGATTGCTGTGTAGTAGCTTAGCCTAACTTCTATTGTGCCGTCCAGGGCGCTGGGGAGTGCCATTGACTCATCGACAAAAGAAACCCTCCTGGCTAATTAGCCGAAATCTCGGTCTTGGCGCCCACAAACGTTCCAAAGTTGAAAACCCCTCGAAGATGTCAGTCCCAGCATCGTCTTCAGAGACCTATTCCCCCTCTCGCACCACATCTCAGCCGCCTATCCTTCCTCAAGATGTAGAACTCCATTAGAGCATCAGTCCCCCATAAACCATGACCCGAGCTTTGTATATTATGACTTGATTTCCTCCTTGCGGGTATACGTAGCGTCGTAAATTTGTAGTCGGTGATGGCCGGTAATTAATGGGGCAAGCTCCTGTTTGCAATTGGAGTAACTTCTTTATTGGTTGTTGAGGCGAGATGAGGCGTGGTTGGAAAGAGGTTGAGGACTCAGATGAGAATGTTAAGAAAGGAATTGTCGAGAGGTCATCAAATGGAGATATGCTTGAGGCTGCTTTCGACTTCGATTCGGATGCGATTCTTCTTAGCTATCCCAGATATGCAGAGCATACTGAGCGATTACACCGGCACCACTGGAAGGTGAAGAATTCGTCTTTGCCGGCAGGACCGATGTAGTCATGTAGAGTGAGGACAAGCGATGGAGACGTATATAAAAGAGTAATTAACTCTGCAAGTAGATATCATCAATAAAGCATTCAAATTTCCCATCTACTACAGTCTCGACTCACCTACAGACAGACGCCAACAGCTCACCAGCTTGTTCAATCAATAGTACAGGTATATCTCTATCCACTCACAACCCAATTTCATAAAAATCCAACATGTATAAATAGCACTGGTGATATGTCATAGCAAGGTAGCCAAAACACATTAAATGATTAGAATAAATACTATGCTGTGACCTTGAGCTAAACGCGATGCTTAAATCATGACTGCTTCTTTGTCTCATATTGTAACACATACCTAAGCCTCTGGCAAAAAGGCAGGGAGATGCTGAGAGTATGCGGGCACCCACCAGACCAGGGACTGCCCGAAAAAGTCGGTTCCCCGCTGTGACTGTGGTAAAGCTCAGATGTATTGGCAGAAGAAGGCGTGTTAGAGCTCTGTGTAATTCAAGGCAAGTGTCCGGGGGACTATTCTCAACACCAGTCAGTGGTTTCCCCTACGAACCTCCAGCTCTCACTGTCGAGTCTGCGGAGCCGAGATTGAGTAACACCACTGCCCCCACTCCAATGGGGATTCTCGGTCGCTTTCGCCGTCTGTATCGTCTTCATCCCTAGGCACATCCCCCTATTACCATTATTATAAAGCTAACCACGATCAAATTAGATGTTAGGGTCGAAGCCCTTATCATCACCTACCCTTCATCATGGAGGAAAAGCTATCCTATGAGTTTCCGGAGCATACCCAGCGCCCGTTACGGAGATGGTGGATTGAACCAAGTCGGCCTCGACTGTTACAAAGAAGGGAGATATAGATGAATATGCATAACTCTTTTTTTTTCTAATCAGATTTTAATTGCGTATGCAGCTAACTAGCTATGACACAATATCGGAGAAAATGTACAGGATAGATGACTCAATTTACGATAAGTGCACTCATGCCTCGGATTTCATTTGCAAGTGCCTCTGCAAAGTTATTGCGGCTTTTTCTTCACCCCAAGTCAACCCTTATCCGTGAATACCCACCCAGGGGAGCGTCTCAAAATATAGAGTTATCCAGACTTGCCTCCGTCATCCACTGAATTTTCTTCACCCGAAATGTAGTCTGAGGTGTCTCCTTCCCAAGTGGAGTAGGTGCCCAGGCTACTCAAACTATACCAGAGAACACCACCAGGACGTGGACCATATCACCATCCATCGTTTGCGTGTTTTTATAGTGTGAGCTGCTTTCTCGCAAGTGAAGTCTTGACGCGCACACAGCTCAATTCGTAAAATTCCTTGCCAAAATTCAAAATTACACGCCCGTCGAGATTGTATCCATCCTCTGTGTCATCATGTAAACTTGTCCCAATTCCTCTTACATCCGTCTTAAAGAACTGCCTCCCAGATTTGTGCGCCACGCTTTGCTTCCTCCGTCGGGTATAAATATCGGCGTGAGCGTGTATTTGGCGGCTAGCTGAGGCCAGAGAAAAGTTGATGAGAGATGTGGTCATTGAAACGAGTACGGACTGAGTCGTACTTGTAAAGTTGATGAGATTTAGGTAGGAGTCGAATTCGAAGGGAGTGAAAATTTGACATGGCGAAGTATTTTGAATTGTTGCCACGTGGGCCAACTTGTTCGGTATTGCGAAATTTGACTGAACTTGGCTCTGGGAGAATATTTCACTCCCAGGTTCGTAGAAGGCACCACGTACAGGTGTCAGTCTTGCCCTCCTATGCATAACTCGTGTGGTCCCGGTGTCTAGGCCTTGTCTAGTTGGGGCTGCGGGGGTTTTGAGTCTTTTTTCCCGCGCACGCAGTTTCCATCGCTACCATCTTTTTTTTTGTGTAGAAGGTTCTGTGGAAGGGGTGGCTGAATTCCATGGGTAGATACTGAGATGAATGGCTATTTATCACAGGCAATATATTAAGGATCTTTCAAGTAACGAAAGAGGATAGGAGTTATCGGTTTATCACCGGTTCTAGGTAATGTGCTAGCACGAAGTTTGGGTAAAATGGTTATTAATCAAAACGTCTATCTACATCTATGTATCTAACATGAATAATGAACGGAAGTAAACCCCAACGCCGCACTGACACCAAGTAACTAATATCCTTCAATTTCCCCATAGCTACACTACCTACGCCACTATTCACCCGGGAGCACTGTATAGGGTGTGTTCTAGGTCAAAGAGGAGCCCATTGTGTTAAATAGTCATAGACTCAAATAGCCCAGTAAAAAAACCCACAAAGTTTCTCTATCTAGGTTCAACTTGAAAGGCCGCCCTCCCATTATACACAAATGCAAGGGTTACCTTCGATGCCTGTATAACTCTCAGTCCTCGTATCATATGGCCGTAATTAGAGCTAACTAAATTCAGATAAGCATCCGCTCATAGCTGACAACTGAATATCTTGAATCACCAAGTTAACGCTTGGTCTATCTGTAGGGGAAAACGTATCTTGGGGCTCTTGATAGCCGTGAGAAGCTTTCATGCTTCTAGACTCGATACCCAAGCTCGGCCTTCGAACCTTTAGAGGGTCCACCTTTCTGTTAGGCGTCAACCACGCAAGCCCGTGTAGCTAAATAAAATCTGCCTTGAGGTCCACAAAAGTCGCAGCTATTCTCCTGAAATGGCCTGCGAGCATCGTTCATGTATGATACGCTCCTCTTGAATGTAGCACACATATGTGACACTACTATATTGGCTCATACGCATTAGAGCGTCAAAAATTTCCACTCAGGCCAACGCGTAGCATCCAGGCCTATAAAGAATGATTGATGCTTATTCGAAGAGTTAGTTTTACTCTGAACAAACCGAGACCACTGCTAACACCCTTGTCAATATCTCGAGGTTAGAGTGACCTAAGTCTGAAGACATAAATAACAACGCCAGGAAGTCGAGGATTTATTCGATTCAATCCGGATAGGATGGCCGAACTTAGAGGTTAGGTTTGCCCTCACTACCAGCTTTAAAAGCTGGGTGGAATACTATAATGTGAAATATATGACGGGAATCAAGACAGACGAGAGGCACGTAGGCCAGAACCCAATAAAGAGGATTCTCTGTCTTTGATAGGTTTTGTTTTCCGGTTTCTTTTTCATCCTCTAGTTACTGACCAAGTCGTTGCGATGTTGGACTCGGTTTATGTGGTGCGAACGAGTTAGGCCTGTACACAGTGACTTCACCGGCCGGTTACCCGTCATGAAATTAGAGCTTCTTCTCAGGACCTTGACAAAATTTGGCTCAATTCTAATCACTCCTTTTCTTCGTATTAACCACATTGTTAAAGCCTCTAGATAGATAATTTCTGCCAAAAAACACCACCTGGGGAAATTTCTCGTAAGAGAAGGCGTGCAAGTGTCTGTAGATATGCCTGGAAAGTAGTCTAAGCGATTATGCCTAGCTTCACAAGTGATCATTGTGTCAATTATGCTTCATAACAAATGGGCGTCAATTACACCAGCCATCAACTTTATCGCGATAGATGGCTTCTCAGAGGCGACTCGTTATGCATGCACGATCACAAATTAACTTCAAAAATGCATGACTAAGCATCTCATTATTTCTCAAGTTTATAGCTCATCTGCTTCATACATGGTTAGAGTAACAAATAAATTGTAGGGCTCACCTACTTTTCGAACCTCACAGAATGATAGATAATCTTTGTAGATAAAAGATGTTCATATTCGGTCTTATTCTTGTCAACAAAAAATCTTCATATTTCTTCCCGTGTAAATTAGCCAAAATAAGATCGTAAGACTTGTGATTCAAAACTTTAGTCACACCAATATAGTTAACTTTTTAAAAAGCAGTTGTGCAGCACCTTTAACGCCGCTATCTGAATTTTATTCCCGTCTTCCCTTCCTTGGGAGCGTTAGGTTTTTAAAGCGCTGGTTTATTCACTGACGCCGTCTTCAAAAATTTCACCTTGACTATTCTTTGCCAGTGCCGTAAGTTGGTGAGTTGCCTGATATCTCTTCTAAGCAGCCTGCTGCTGAAGCTACAAATCCTAGATACGGTCGACTGGGTGCAAGCACCCTGGAGAGATATTCAGGATGAAACTGAACGCCTACATACCATGGATGATCTTTTAGCTCAATGACCTCCATTCGCTCGCCCTTTTCATCTCTGCCCACAAATTCAAGTCCTTGGGATTGTAACTTTTCGATACATTCGGGGTTGACTTCGTAACGGTGTCGGTGTCGTTCTTGAACCACAATTTTGTTATTATACATTTTTCGGACTTTAGACCACTCTGTTCCATCCTGAAAATGGGTCGGCCGAAGGCCGAGACGCATCGTACCACCGAGGTTGACGGGATCAATTTCTGGCATGAAAATAACTACAGGCTCCTTACATTGAGGGTCCATCTCAATAGATGAAGCGTTTGGCATGTTACAAACGTTTCTAGCGAACTCAATAACGGCAATCTGCATGCCAAGACACACTCCAAGAAATGGAACATTCTTTGTACGTGCCCATTTGGCTGCTTGGATCATACCTTCAGTTCCCCGGTGACCAAAGCCCCCAGGCACTATTATACCTTGTGCGGTGCAAACTCCATGCCAGGCTTTGTGGAATGTAGCTGGGTCGTCAGTACGAGCTTGATCTTCAAGATGAGAAGCATCGACGAGAATTAGATTGAGCTTTTTACCACAACGCATGGCTGAGTGCTCCAAAGATTTTATGACGGAAAGGTACGAGTCATGTAGACTAGTATATTTTCCGACCAGAACAATGTTAACACTTTCAAAAAAGCGATCTTGTTGAGTCGTGAGGTTTCTCCATTCAGACCAAATGTCAGTGCCTTGAGTTATCAAGTTTTGAGGTATGGAAATTTCGTCGAGGTGAATTATTTTGCGAATAGTAGGTATTATACCCTGGGTATGGAGCAGGAGTGGAACATGATACGTTGAGGCCACATTGTGCACGGCTATGACTTGTTCGGTCTCAACCTGGCAAAACATTGCTACCTTGTCGATAGTACTCTTCTCTAGTTTGACATCACAACGACAGACAATCTGACCAAGTTAGTATAAATTTTCAAGCAAATATTAGTTTTTGTACCAAGTCAGGCGCTAATCCAGCTCGGCCGACATCCCGGATAGATTGCTGGGTGGGCTTTGTCTTTTGTTCACCCTGAACTAGCGGAACTAGAGAGACATGAATCTGCATGAAATTACCTTTACCTGCCCTTCTCTTTAGCTGGCGCATAGCCTCTATGAATGGAGCGCTTTCGATATCACCTACTGTTCCACCAAGCTCAATTATACAGACGTCCGGACATTGGTTGGTATCATCAACCGGGATGCAGGAAACTCTTTCTATCCAGTCTTGTATAGCGTCGGTGAGATGTGGTACAACTTGGACTGTCTTGCCAAGGTAGTCTCCACGACGTTCCCTTTCGATGACATGTTGATAAATTTTTCCGGTAGTGATGTTATTTTCACGGGTTAGTGTTATGCCAAGGTAGCGCTCGTAGTTTCCCAGATCGAGGTCAACTTCTCCACCGTCATCAAGAACAAAGACTTCACCATGCCTATCAATAATTGGTTAGTTAAACAGGGCCTGTCGGTGGATGACGACTAGCGTTTACTCAGTGGGAGCCATTGTTCCAGCATCAACATTCATATATGGATCAATCTTGATTGAGGAGACGTGAATGACAGTCAGCCACTATGATCATTTTCCTAAGTCTGGAGACCTATCTTTAACCCTATAGTTTTGAGGAGCAAGCCGGTAGAGGAAGCTTTTTTGATCAGTGAGCACCATATTTCCTTACTGCTCATCTTCAGAGTAGATACCTATGACTCCTTTCCCGATCCCCGATATGACACCTGTGGATCTATCAATCACAGTTCAAAAATACATTTGAATGAGGTAAGGCGCAACTGACCACCCGAGACAAGTACATATTTCATGGTCATGATCGAAGTGATCAGATGTTTTGCCTTGATAATTATACCTCTACGTGTAGAGTTATAATTGACTGCGAGTTTCAATGAAGTTTGTCGTGAAACGGTACTTGTCCAAATTCAGATGATAGTGGTGATACGACTGTTATTTACTTAGCGACATGAATTGCAGTTCCACCATTAGATTTTCCATTCACTTGGCATTGAAAAAATTTTCCGCCCACACACTAAATTGTTCACCTATCCCTTCGGTTAAACCTGTGTCGACTTGCATTGTGGCGAGAATATAGCATTAGAACTGGCTAGTTGAATGTTGATTTCAAATAAGACGAGACCTTGGGCTGATTAATGCCTTTCTAAGTAAGCCTCACCACATTCATTATCCAAACATTTGCTCTCTGATTAACCACGCTTGGGCCATGAGCGTCAAATTTCAAGCACGGACGGCAACATAGATTCGACGTTTTTTTTTGTACGTGCCCATGAGCGGCTCTTACTGGAAGGGAACAGCCACACGAAGGGTGATCTTCTTTGAAACGCGGAGTATTTGGTCCGGCAATTCACACTCTTTCTCCCACGTTCTCATTTCTAGCCTCGTCTAAATTTAGACTGCATCGATCAAGTCAAATTTCTAAATTCGGATAGTTTGCTGCTCTTCTGATGAAGAAATATTCAGAGGGCAGAAACTGACACCTGTCCGCTGTGACCGTTACTAACGTGGGTGGGAAATATTCACCCCAGAGCCACTTTCAGTCAGATTTCGCAACACTTAAGAGATTGGCTCGTGAGACAATGATTCAATTATCTGTACCAAGTCAATCTCTCACCCAACGAGATAACTTCCTAACGGAGCAATTAAGGCTACAAGTACGACCTAGCACATATTTAATGGCCTCCACACACACGCCCACAAGGATGTGAATATCCGTCGGAAGATACAAAATTTGGTGCGCAAACCTGTAATGGAGAATCCTACGGACGGGTGGGAGAGAGATCTAGACGAGTGGACAATATGATTCTAAAAGTGGATAAAATCTTGCAAGGGTTTATATTTCGATTTGAAACAGGAGTTTTGTAAATTGAGCATGATTATCCACACGACTTCGTCTAGGAGAGTGCAAGAGACACTCTGAACATCTTTATGAATGGATAGTGCTGTGGTAAATCATCTTGGCCGGCCTCCCAAGTAGACTCTGGATAGCTTCGGCACTTTTCCCACTCGAGATAGAAGACGGCTGGTTCGAATCCAGCAAAATAAAACCTTTTTCTCGCGCTTCTAGTGTAAATGGGTTACGAAGGCATGTTTGGATAACCAATGGGTTTGAATTTCCTTTTGTTAGGTACATAATGAGGGGTGTCGACTGTTTGTGTAAGCAAGCATACCTCAAAGTGGTCTTTGCGAATGAAATCCAGAGTATGAGTGTCTCTAACGCCAAAAAAGTCATCCAAAATGTGTACATAGCACCAACAATGTGTTATAGCTAAATAGCTGAATACACATCAAATGATTGAAAAATAAAAAGCGTGCGATTGAAGGTGCCGTGGTCCGCCTCCTGGTGGTGTTCTCTGGTATAGTTTGAGTAGCCTGGACACCTACTTCACTCAGAAAGGAGACAAATCAGATCACATTTCACGCGGAGAAAAGTTCATGGATGACGGAGGCATGTCTGATAACTCAAGGTTTTTAGGACGTTCCCCTGGCTGGGTATTCACAGATGAGGGTTGACTTGGGGTGAAGAAAAGCCGCCACAACTTCGCAGTGGTATTTGTAAATGAAATCCGAGGCAGGAATGGTCTTCTTGTATATTGGGTCATCTTCTCTTTACATTTTCTCTGAGATTGTGTCATAGCTAGTTAGCTGCATACGCAGTTAAAATCTGATGCAAAAAAAGGTCACGTCGTTGATACACACGTGACTATAAATTATGTACTTAGTTTCACTTCGGTAGTCACTTGAATCAATGCGCTCTACAACCTCAATGACTGAGGAGGACGAGGGGTGAACACCTATCAGTAGTGTCCTATTCGAAGCCGTGGTTGAAATATTTCCCTCAGAGCCGAGATTCAGTCACGAAAACGGTGAATTTGAGAGCTTTCGTCGATTTGGCGATCGGGAGAAGTGGTGTTGGCTTATTTCTGGTCGAAAATCCGACTTGCAGAGATCTCACGACTGCACAACTCAACAAAATCAACCATCTACACCCCAGATACGAAATGCAGACAGCCTATAACCTGTCTGATGTTCGTATCACAACAACCGACACCTTCAAGATCTTAATTTCTTTCTCTAGAAAATCATTCCATGCCAAACTCATCTTGCGGTCCTCTACTCAATCATCCCATCGTCAACCGAAGCAACCTCATACCTCCAATAGCCAAATCGCCAACAAAAAATTAAGAGGATGTCCGACCCTTCGCAACTGCTATTCGCTGTGAAGGTACGGTCGAAATACCGGCCTTAAATGCGTTCTCATCTCGGCCAAGGGCACCAACAACTCGACCTGCGACGAATAGCCATTGACGAAATACGAACGATAATTCGCCGGTACACCAACTAGAGCGTTCGACAAAGGCTGGGGCACGGATGCCTCGGTCTTGAGCTCTCATTCACGTTTTCGACCCCTAGATTAGGGGTACGGCAGCGACGGGGCAAGGCCGGAGGGGTGGACATTCTACATAGTTTTTGGGATGACGAGGCTGGCTCAAGGACAAATGGATGCTGTATGGGGGGAAAAGAGGGAATACAAATCGAGGAGGCCTTGGTTTGCGACTGGATGAGGCTTCAATGAAGAAAACGAGCCCTGGATGAGATGAGGAGATGCTGAGATGATCCAAAGCTGGGACTGGATGGAAGAGAAAAGCTACAGATGGCTGAGGCTGAGGAGGAGTTTGCACTTCGGGGCGTCAAAAGAGGGTTCTCTGGACGGTTGGGCTTGACATGATTTGACACATGGGTGAAGTTTGAAGTGGGACGAGGTACTTATACGTAACGGCAGTTAACCTGATCCGGCCCGGCCCCACCCGTGCTCAAGCTCCTTTAGGAGTGCGACGGCAGTCACTTTACCCAGCACGTTAATGAACCAACCAACCTCAATAACTCGGATTTAGACGAGATTCCATGGCTTGGAGTGCACCTTTATCGTGGTCTTACATTCGCAAGTCATGTTGCCAAGTGGACTAATAAAGCAATGTGCCGGCTATAACACTTTCGACATCTTACACGGTCCACCCAAGGACCACGGCCGGACCTACTAACCACAGTCATCCGCACAGTAGTCCTTTCAATTTCGTTATATGCTGCAGAGGTATGATACCCAGGACCAAGCAGGGAAACATATCTGGATGTTACGCGAAACTCATACGGGAGACAGTGCAAGACCATCGACCAAGCTTCCGTGTCCAGAATCTGCGCTGCCCTTCCAACCTGGCGCACCACGCCCATTACAGTCTTGAGAAGGTAGACCGGCGTTCCAGCAGTACATATTCTTCTCGAGGAACGTGGGCTCAAGATTGCCGCCAAAATTAGTAGACTAGATTGCTATCATCTGCTTCGACTTCGAGATATAGAATCGACCGATAGCGCCCGTCACCGCCTTGGTCTACATACATGCAACAAATGGAGACTTGGCCTCGACCGAGTTAATGATTCGAGGTTCCAGAGTAAATCCTGACTCTAACAAGATGCAGAGCTACCGCCACCCCTTCGACCACCATTGTCATCAAAATCAAATCTTTGTTGGACAAGTAAAGAAGAAGTATCTAATTTCATAACACAGTGGCTTACGACCCTGCTATTCGACTATCTTTGCGCTTAAAGCAATGATTCCGGAGTGTCCACCGACTGTGTCTCATGAGCCTTCGTGACTTTTGTCGGTGGAACTGGAACAGTTATTGAACAAAATGACTCGGTCAAAATCCTGAATGTGAAAGTACGACCCAGATGTTCATCGGGCTATGGTTACTCTTGAGGCAATTATAATAAGAAAAAGAGATCAGGGACGAAGCGCCATCTACATCCTGCTCGAAAATTCCGCGTCAGTTCAGGCACTACTGACAGGATCAACTACTTCATCATCTTGGCGGGTTCAAAAGTTTTGGAAGATGGCTGCGAGAGCAGCTGCACCGGTAAAACCAGGACGGATTCCTGGACTGACCCTGTAGAACACGGGTCAGGTTCTGGTGGTTTAATAATATAACTGCGATGCGCGATAGTAAGCGAAGACTAACTACAGAATGGATCTATACTAATATCCTACTGTACGGCGCTAGCTCTTAGTCTCATGACATGGACACTCAGGACTGTCAGAAAACGAGGTAGCAGATTGGCTTGCTCGAAAAGAGCTCGACTCGCTAGATAACACCAGGATGGCGAATGATAGAATGACCCCTACTTCGTCAGGACGTCATGCTCGCCAACTGGCTAGGTAGATAGTGACAGGCTGGTGGCACTCAAATCACCCCAAACGATATGCCAACCTCCAACTAGAGATGCGGTGCAAGAAACCGCCAGAACTATTGCTCCCTAGAGCGGTTTGCGCTCGCTTGATCGCAGCTTGAATAGGACATGGTGACTTCGCAGCGTACCACCATTGTTTCAATCATACAGTAGGCACACTTCACTGTGAGTGTGGTAGGGAAAACTCAATCGGTCACCTTGTCCAGTGTAGATAATCACTGGCGACATGGCGACTAAAAAGCGGAAGAAGGAGGGCACCATCGCTAGTGGTTCTGCGCGGACCTCGAGGATGGCAGCTGTTCAGAGACTTAGCCAGGAGGGCGGATTATACGCGGTGCCTAGTCGGGGGATGGCAAGGATACCTGTGACTCAGAGGGCGTAGATCGAAAGCCTTGGTGGTTTGGCATGGAAAGAGGGATTAAAATCGAGGCTCGAGTGCGTGGTGGCTGAGGCAGAACGATGGAAGGGAAATTGTCAAAGTTTTACCTTTTGTAGTGCGGGATTTCGCGTGGAAGTTTTCTTTGGTTTTGATTCTGGACTGCCGGACTCGTCATGATTCAACACATGGATACGTTTCGGCATGGTTCCGGTCATTTAGGTGGGACGAGGCATATCTGTACTTCACGGTAGTTGACCTAATCTTGCCCGACCACACTCGCGCTCAAGCTCGATTAGGAGTGCGCAGGGTGCCAATTGCCTAGCACGTTAATACACAAACTAACAAACGCACAATTCGAGAAATTCGAAAAATTCGAAAAATTGTAAATCACCTTTTTCCACTTCTCGAACTCGTCGCATCTATCTCTGAATTGTAATCGAGCTTAGGCATCTTCACCATGCCTCCTGTTCGAAAAAATTGTCCAAACGTCTTGTTGGACAATATGAGAATCCGCCTGAGGGCTCTTGCACAATTAACTGGCCTTGCCCAGTCTCCAAAATGCGCGGAGATCGTTCAGGCCTCAATGAAATGGATGGAAAAAGCCCTCCCCGCCGTCGCTGAGCCCGATACTGACATGATCGGGTCAGTTATATTGTTGAGGAAACCCCTCAACCTTCCTCTGTCCCCCACGGGATTGGGGAATCATACAAACCTTCTCCAACCGCATCAAAACTGTCGGAGAACGCTGCGCCAAATGCAGCTTCAAAGAAATAGTCGCAGCCTCAAGCTGCCACGAAAGCAGATTGCCCGCCCGAACGTCGACCCATTATCGAAGCCAGACAACGATGCGCCGCCGAAACTGCGGCAAATCTGGCACTCTGTTCCGCCGCCATCTTTGGCGTCGAAGCAATCCTTCTCCCTTTGACCCATAGGTCAAATAGACAATTTGTAGACTCGATGAGAGTCTACCTATGCGCCGCCATTTCGCAATACATGGTCACTATGCCACCCGTCCTCCCTCCTCGCCCGGCCAACCCCCTCCCAATAGCTTCCGACGCAAGGAGCACACCAATTCCCGCCGCACCAGTACAGCCATCAAAAGGCACCTGGGCCACGGTGGCAAAAATCGGACTGCGACAAAAAGCAGTCCCAACTTTAAAGGCTGTGTCGCGACCTGCGTCCAAAGCCTAGGATAAAGAAACTCCCAAGGCGAAAGTTGACAAGCGACTGTTCCTTAGCCTCGGCAGCGATTACCCATGGCGCAAGCTCTCACCTTGCGCTCTACGGGATAGAGTACAGGATGGGTTGCAATGCACCGTGGGTGACGCCAGCTCTCTACAACGAGTTAGAACCGATTTTGCGATTCTATCAAGGGATGAAAATACAAGGGAAAGGCTCCTAGATGCCGCACCGAGATTGTCAAATTGCAATGCCAAGCTTGAAGAAGCCTCCAACTTTGCCGCTCTTCGGATCACGAATGTTCCCGCGACCATAAGAACACCCGACGGTATTAGCACGGTCGATTCTGACTCGGCCACAGCCGAGACGTACTTTAAAACCGGAAAGGTGGCAATCCAGGTACGACCGCACGGGACATGCCGTCCTGGGGCGCCGTACAAAAATTGGCAAGCCCTTTTTGCCTGGGAATCTTCCTCTTCGATGATTCTGGTATGGCTACCATCCACGAGCATCGTCGACCAATTGAACAGTCCAAACGCTGCTTGGGCTTCCACGCCACTCTCGGTTGCTCCTGCGCTCCAGCCTGCTGGAACTACGGATCTAATATGCACTCTGAAACAGAGTTAAAGGCCCTCACACGTTGTCGCAACTGTGGGGGACCGGTGACCAAAGAGCAGCTCGCGTGGATCCGCCATATCGAGCAAGGGAGGTTCTCGGAGGTGACACGAGCTCGGGCTGAGGAGGCGATAATCGCCGCAGCAAAGGATGTCTCGATGGCCGAGGCAACAGGTTTCGGAGTGCTGGAATCTGAAGAAGAAGCTTGAGGATACAGCGACCTCGACGATGTCCCTTTTGGGGCACCTACTAACCAATAGTAGGATGCCAGCTGTGTCAAAGGTACTTGGTAACCCATCTCTCGCTTTCAGCGGAGATTGGGCAAATTTGCCATTTGGAAGGTGTGACGGACGACAGAATGGGTGAGAAGCGCATTTCCTGGGTCCAACATGGGGGAATCTTCTCTCTTTCGGAGTTGTTTTGATTTTCGGGGGGTTTTTTTTCGTTTCTGTTTCATCATCTGCACTTTTGGCAGCGATTCACGAGGTTGGAACGAGTTAGGCTGTAGAAAAAGTACAGGGAACCTTGCCGGCTCCACCAGTCCTGCACCCATTGTGGATATATAGCTTTAGCTAAGGACCTTTTGAGATAAACAAACAAAACCTCAATGACTGAGGGGTCATTGTTTCCTTAATACTATTAGGGGGTTTACTCGGTAGTAGTGGCATGGCTAGCCGACGAGCCCAGCCTTGCATGTAGGTGGGATTCGACAAATATCTCTGCCTGTGGTACAAGGCACGAAGCTAAGTAAGTTCATAAACGGGTCAACAAGACAAGTCAGTGCAATCCCACAGGAACTCATCTCTCATATGGAGAAATATAGACTATTTTGCGGCAGTCTTTGCGTGCAGCGTCCGTGATTCTCGTCCCGCTGCAGAGCCCATGGCTAACGTGCAAGTTCCACACACACACCTTGGGTTATTCTGGAACACCTCAACATGCACTTGGGCTCGGTTTTTTTATTTTTTTTTGCATTAAATCTTAACTGCTTATGCAGCTATCTAGCCATGAGACAATACTAAAAAAAGTACATTATAGATGATTCAATTTACAGGAAGAGCACTCATGCCTCAGATTTCATTTGCAAGTACCACTGCGAAGCTATGGCGGCTTTTTCCTCACCCCAAGCCAGCCCGCATCCGTGAATACCCAGCCAGGGGAACCTCTCCAAACCCCAGACTTATGCGGACAGCCTGCAAAGATATCCATCGCCCAAGCTTCCACTCTGCGATGCACTGCCAAGTTAGTCTCCACTGCCGAGCGAGGCGAATTCCTACATGCAGCAGCGTGCGAGCACAATTTTAGCCATCAATCTCTCTTCTCATCGGACGTATCGTATGGGTGACAAAAGGGCTGGGTGCTCGGGAGAGTCCATGAAATGCGTGCCAAGATACATCTCATAGTGCTCGGCTCAATAACAAATGAGGGTTGGTCGTGATGGAGCGTAGTAAATTTACCCTCCAGTGCTTGGGCATGAGGAGTTGCAGACTGGGAAGCCGAGAGTGTGAGGGTAATTGATCCACTTGGGGATTTCTCAAAAGTTGTTAGGGGCTTCTCCTCCATCGATAACTATGAATAGGTATAGGAAACTCAACCTAGAGGTGGCCCTATCACACTGGGGCTGGATTCGCTGATATCACTTACCCTTCCCTCAACCGTGAATATCTGCCCCAGGGGGCTAAAGACAAACCCGTTCATGCTCACCAGCCCTTCAAAGCCGACAATTCCATAGCTTAATCCTCTCCCTCTGTCCATGCCTTTCCACCATCCTTCCCCGACATCCGCCGGCCGAGATCAAGGCATTGTGAGCGCAGACATGGGGCCCCCGCAGGCTAGCAGTTGTAATAGAGGGGAATGCCGTCGACGGATAGAGAGCGCCCCGAGCCGGACGCGCAGACGAAGAAGAAATTGGGAAGTCCGGCAGTGACGGATAGAGTTGTGGTGTGCAATGATTGATTGTGATTCTCTTCGCCGAACCTGTCGGGTAGGAGAGATGAGGAACTTCAACATCACCTAATGGATGACTAAGCCGAATTTCCCACCGTCCCTCCGGCGCTTCGGATACCAGGATCAATCTCTGCGCGACAAGCCGTCGGAATGGCCAGAGACCTGTCGAGGAAATGACTCCGAAGAACATTAAATCATCTTCGCAACTGTGCGAGCCGAAGAAGGTAGGCGGCAGACATTTGCCATTATTTGGTCAGGCAGAATAAATTATCCAGCGGGTAGTCAGGACGGGTCTTTGACACGGTTGTGCAGCTGCGCCTCTGAGGTCAGGCTTGGCCGTCTTCTCGTCCCCCGAGTGCCGGGCGAAGACGTTGTCCAACTGCCTTGGCGGCGGGTGGAGAGAGGGCCCCACCGAACAATCGTCCTGTAGCTAATTTTAGCCGACCGAACTCCACTACGAAGAACTAATTGATATTACACACGAATTCACAATCAATCTCGGCCAATATGGGCTGAGCAATATTCAAGACTTTAGCAGAGATATCTAGTAGCTATTTCCATGCTTTTGAGGGTATGCTTCATTGTTGTGAATGCCGCCGGGCCTGAAGTAGATTTAGATTTAATCATCCTAGTGCTCGAACTGCCCACTACGTTACTCTGCGATGACTCTAAATACTACAAAAGCCAAATAAACTATAATTTCCAACTTTGCCCCGTAGCCGTCGCATCTTGGCCCAAATTCCCCACAATCAACTCGTTGGGGTGATAAAATGGAGCATTTTAATCTAGGTTTTCCTGCCTGTCAGAGGATCCGTTTATTTATGGGCTCAATGCGTATGGACGCGAATACAAGTTGATCAACGAGAAATTTCATCCTTCTCATCGACGCCATGATAAGATTTCGGCTTCATACGGAAGCCGAACTAGCTGCTAACTACGATGATGAAGATTAATAGTTCAGGGGACAAAACGAGCTCGTGAGTGAGCATATATTTGATGAAGCTTATGGCTTTTACCAATAACCTTTCTGAGTAATGTCTCTTTGCTAAGGTAGGGAAGAGTTGGCGTTAAATTCCATACTTATTTGTATCGTGGCAATGAATACCACTACTCTCACTTCTACGATCCAACTCAAAAACTTTGAGGAAAATGAAAAAGACCTCCGGGGAGACGAAGCTAGGTGCGAGGGTAATCTCGTACGGCAGGCTTCTGGTAAGTATGATGCCGTATATGGGGTTGGTGGTGTTGGACACACGCAAAGGCGCCTTAAGCCACGACATGTTGCCTTGATCGGTTTTGGAGGTGGGATTGGTTCAGGATTATTTATTGAAACAGGGTCCATGTTAAAGAATGCTGGACCTGCAGGTTTACTTATGTGAGTTGCTAAGCTCAGGAAGTTTCCATCTAAGAGAAAACTCATCGTGCGAAAAGTTGAACATACTGACTTGGTAAAGCGTTTTTGCAACCGTTGGCGGCTTTCTTTGGTGTATTATGGAGTCCATTGGAGAAATGGTAATTCTAGTGAGCTATAGTTTTCTCGTTGCAATGTATTATTCCTAACCTAGGGCAGTTTCCTACCACTGGATCATTTCCTCATCTAGCAACACGTTTCATCGACCCAGCCTTGGGCTTCACATTAGCTATTTCATACGGCTGTTCATCCACCATAGCCATGGTTTCCGAAGTCAACAATATATCAAAAGTAGTACTAGTAAGTATTTTATTCCCTGCCCCGAGACTTATCTCAAAGAGTATGAGCTAATACTGGTTTGAAGTCATATTGGACAGACTTGAATCCTGCTTTAGTTATCTCGCTAAGTCTATTATCTGTGCTTGCAATAAACCTCTTTAGTGTGCGATATTACGGTGAGGCCGAGGTTGTCAGCGCCGTCGTGAAGGGTGTTGGCTTCTTAATTTTGGTAATAGTTTCCCTAGTCATCACTCTCGGAGGAGCACCAAACTGTGACCGCATTGGATTCAAATACTGGATTGATCCAGGACCATTTGCAAAATATAATGATATCACCAAATCTAAAGGTCAGTTCTTTGGAATCTTCCGGGCATTTATTGATGCCATATTTTCTTTCATTGGAATGGAGACTGTAGTGGTAACTGCATCCGAATCTGTCAACCCACATCGATCAATCACCAAGGCCGTGAAACGTGTCATTTACCGAATTCTATACTTTAATGTATTGGGTGCCTTCCTTCTGGGCCTGACTTTATCCTCGACTGATCCGAATCTTATTGACGATTTAGGCGAGTCTATGGCCTCGCCTTTTATTGTCGCTATGAAGAATGCCGGTGTTGAGGTTGTTCCCTCAATAATCAACGTGTGTATCCTTTTCTCCGCATGGTCCTCTTGTAGTGGCTATCTCTACGTCACTGCTCGTATGATTATTGCCATGGCTGTTGACCGTCATATACCTCAGGTATTTTCAAAAGTCAGCCGTTGGGGCGTGCCATATTTTGCCGTCATGGCATCTTTCGTGTTAAGTTTATTGTCATATATTTGCCTCGCGGACAGGTCCCTAACGTGGCTAAAAGATATCAGTACTATGACAGGTCTGTTGGCGTGGATGACGCTCTGTATTTGTTTCATCAGGTATGAGCAAGCTTGCCGAGCCCAGGGGATAAATCGCAATAATCTAGACTTTAAAAGTCGATTTCAACCTTACTCTGCCTACATAGGAGCTATAGGCTGCGCCGTGATTATTTTATTGTCTGGTATCAAAGTTCTCTCTGGGAAATGGACTGCAGTAAATTTTGTTACCAATTATGCAGGCGTTATTGTCTATGTCGTTCCATTTGTTGCTAGGAAGCTCATCAGAAAGTCTGGTTTTGCTCGCTCTGCGAAACTCGATCTCTTTTCAGGTCGATTTGATTCTAGTTCGATGAATAAGACTGCAGCTCCTTTATCTTGCTGGGATAAATTTATGGGATGGCTCGTTTAGAATGATTTTTCGGAAGTTTGAAATGTGACCACGTGAAGAGACTTATCCCTTAAACCATCAGAGATCAACGAAGAAAGACTTTTGAAAAATCCGTAGTTTAAGCCAATAATTTTGAATTAGACAGTGCACCATTTTACCACATGTTTTGTTTGCCTAGGTAGTATGTAGATGGCTTGCAAACCCATGCGACACAACACTGGACTGCTAATACCATTAGAGCAAGATATCTTCGTATTTATTTGCTGTGATGATGTGTTGATTGATACAAGCTTCCTTGGTAACTAGATAGTTATAAACCTCTATTTTGTAGATACTCTAAGTCGTGGGATGATTGTAGTTGAAACAAGCATGCTTCATGATATTTTTTGCTGATGAAACCTACAGTAAGAATATCACTCGCGTGAAAAGAAAGTCTTTATACGTGCACAAAATACTGATCGTATATTGTGGCTAGGTGGTTAATTATGCGATGATTGATATAATTATTGTAATCGACGACAAAGTTACCCTGCGTCTGGTTAATATTTATCACAGATGCAGAAACAGCAGATCCAAGTGGGATAGACTCGGGTAGGATAAAATTGAATAGACAAGAACATGATGAATAAGAGTAGAATGGATCTGAGCCACTGTAGATATGGAAAGCTACAGCATAAAATGCACGTGTACAATAGCGATGCTTTTCAAAACTTGAAGATCTACCAAGCATATCTCAAACTAAACTAAACTAAACTAGGGCTCTTTAGCAAATACGCACACTTTGTTTTCCCAAGCTAAGATACACCTTGTGACTCATTTATACGACTTTTCATCGTCCCGAGACGTTAAGATGCCCCCCGGGAGGCGTAAAATCCCCACGACACTCGTGTCCCCTGCTCGAGTTGTCTCGCGCGCAGTCAAACGCGCGAGGCCTCGCCCTCCACTTCCAACTGTTCAGGAGGAAGTTATCCTAGCAGCCGCAGCTGAGAAGCAACAATCTCCAGCTGAACCCATCTACATGGACTCAGAAGACGAGTTCATGGACCTCGGATTGGAAACCGAATTTCCTTCCAACTCTTCCTCGGAAAACCTTCCCCTCTCTCCAACGCCAGCTCCCGTATCGGTAACAGCGGCCCTATCGCATTCTCAAAAAAAACCCCTGAGAAGAGATTCCACCCAGGGTCTCTCCAGCTCCATCCACGCGTCCACCGAGGATAATGTTGCAACTGAGAAGCAACCTTCCTCAACTCTCCCGCGATCTAGCGCGCGTACCACAGCGCGGACTATCGAACACCCCTCGGCAGCTATGACAAATAACATAGCTGCTTCATTGTTGGCATGGCAAAACGCCGGAGCCCAACATCTACGTGGTCTACCGCCAACAATCGCGGCGGACCTCAAGGCTATCGTGACGCGAAGCGCAGCTCGAGTCATTGCAGGCCTCCCCGTCTTCGAGCAGTCCCAAACTGCTCCAAATGTTAAATTTGGCGCACAACCAGCCCCACAACCAGAACCACCTGCAAGTTCTACTTACGCAAATGCTGCGAAGAAAAACTTGTCCGTACCTGCACACCTTGCAAAGGCTACGCCCAGGGTTACAAGTCCAAAGAAGAAAAACAGGCCGGACTCTAGAGTTATGATACGTCTAGCGCCCGACCACCCTCTGAGATTCCAGGATTCTCTTCTGGTCCGTACAAAGCTGAGAAGCTTTCTCGAAAAACCGGAACTAATCAAGGACATCAGGTCGGTCCCTTCTGGGCTAGCCCTTGTGGCCCCCTCTTCCGATCAAGCCCAGAACTCATGCAAGCAGCCCTTGCTCTACAGCCTGCCACAGGAGTTGTGCCGATCGAAAGACAGGAAAAACGAGAGAATTTCCTCCTCAGCCCAGTTCCCAAATATGGGTACAATGCTTCTGGATCTCCCGAAGCCCTTTCTGATGCTGAAATTCGAGAAGAGCTTGCAGCAGCAAAAATCGACACAAAATCGATTTTTTCCATCAGCTGGACACGTAACTCTCTGGCATCCCCAGAATGGGAAGGTACTCTACGACTAGTAGTGGCAAAGCCAGCCGCAGACAAACTCCCCTCCAGCGTCCGCCTATTTGCTCGGTCCGCCAAAATGCGTCCGGCTGACAATCGCCCACGTCTCCAGGTCTGTCAACGCTGCCATGGATATCACAACGTCAATGCCTGCACCCGGAGAGCTCGATGCGGACTTTGTGCGTCAGACTCACACAAAGGCCCTTGTACGTCACCCATAAAGTGTCTTAATTGTGCTGGCCCGCACGTGGCCTCTTCCACTGGATGCCCGCGAGACCCTTCCGAGCTAACGGAGTATTTGTTCGCCCAGACAAAGAGAGATGCGGGTAATGCGCCAGGAAGGACACAAGTCCTGGCTGGCTCTTAACCCTCCCCGCCCGCTCCGGAACCCCCCGCTGGGTCGCCTTCCACACAACCCTCGTGCACCACGATTCCAACTCCTATTCTAACAATAGGCTCAGCATCTAGGTTTGCTCCCCTGATTTCCCTTGAGGAGTCACTATGAGGGACCGTAACAGGAACCGAAGAAAGCAGAAAACCCCAGGCCTCTGCTTCTTCCAGATCAACGTTGGTAGACGTGCCTCTGCGCACGACGCCGCCCTAGAACTGGCCTCGAAATGTGGGGCTAATGTGGTACTAATCCAAGAACCTTGGGTTTCTACTGACCTTTCCCGTAGACTAACAAAGACTCACCCAAGATTCCAATGTTTCTCTCCACTTTCCAACTGGAATATTCGGCCACGGGTGATGACTTACGTCTGCAAAGAGCAAGGGTTATCCCCCTTCCAGCCAGCTTTACACTCGCGAGACCTATTACAAGTCGTTATTCCGCGCAGGAATAAGCGTGCGCTCGCATGCTGGAACGTCTACAACGCCCCAATCGGAGCAACTGACTCCGGGGAAGGTCTAAAGTATCTAATTAATAGCACAGGGTCACCAGATATACTGGCAGGGGACTTCAACATTCACCACTCATCCTGGGACCCGAAATCTCGAACCGATAGCGTGGATGGCGACTCCCTGCTATCATGGACAGCCTCCCGGGGACTGCGACTACTCAACCATGAGGGAGCTCCCACTCATGACGCCGGAGCAGCCATCGATCTCTGCTTCGTCCGAAATGATGTTAACGCATTTTGCGAAATTCGACAAGATCTGGAAGCCGGCTCAGACCACAGAACTCTTCTCTGCCAAGTAAATAATTGGGAGGTCGAAATTCCTGCACCAGGTAAGCTGCAATTAGCCTCCTGTAACTGGTCTATATTCGAAGGCCTTCTTGAGAACCACCCAGCCGTTGCTCCCTCCCAAACAATTGAAGAGGAGGCGTCAGGGATTGTGAGTGCCATCTCAGGGGCCCTTCGTGCTGCCTGCCCAAGATCCCGTAAACAGGCAGCGAAAGCTGGCTGGTGGACCAAGGAGTGCACTGAAGCTCATTTAAGCTTCTGCCGAGCTCGCCGCACAGGTCTTCCGGCGGTTTCCGAACGTCGAGCCTTCGGTAAAGTGGTCAGAAAATCTAAGCGGGCATATTGGCACCACAAGATAGAACAAGTCTCTAGTCTCAAAGAGGCCTACCAGGTAGTACGCTGGCACAAGAAAGTGCCTCACTATCACACCCCCCCGTTAGAGAGCCCGACTGGCCTAGTATTCCGTCCAGAAGATAAGGCACAGCTATTTAAAGAGACCCTTCTCAGCCGACATCTAAATCAAGTAGATATCGATAATACAGCCCCTGTAGTGGCAAAAAGATCAATTTCCTGGCCTCCGATAACGGACGAAGAGGTTTATAACTCATGCTGTGTCGTCTCAATATCTGCTCCTGGACCGGACAGTATCACCACGACGGTACTTAGACGCGCCTGGCCACTCATCGGGGCTCGGATAATAGCTTTATTCCGCTGGTGTGATCAGCAAGGACTACACCCAAGTGTTTTCAAGAAGGCTAATGTTATTATAATTCCAAAGTCTGGAAACCGCAATCGGGCTCTACCAAAGTCATACCGACCAATTGCTCTTCTGTCATGCCTTGGTAAGGGACTCGAGAGACTAATGGCCCGCCGCCTCTCATTCCTAGCGCTGAAACTACAGATTCTCTCTCGGGATCAATGTAGCGCAGTTCCGCGAAGATCTGCCACAGACCTCACCACAGCATTGTCGTGCGATATTCAGGATGCGTGGTCCAAAAAAGAAGTGGCTGGCATGGTCACAGTAGATGTGAAAGGAGCATTTGATGGTATCCAAAAAATGCCGCCTTTGCCACTGCTTGCGGGGTCAAGGCTGGCCCAATAATGTGGTACAGTGGGTGTCTTCTTTTATGTCTGAGCGAGAAGCCTCAATTATAGTTGATGGAACTACATCTCCAACATTTGAAATCCACTGTGGTCTTCCGCAAGGGTCTCCCGCCTCTCCAATCCTGTTTCTACTGGCAATTGAGGGCCTCCTCAATCTCTCCCCAAAACGCTTTGGTTATGCAGATGATGTGGCACTCATGGCGTCTGCGCCATCTCTCACTCGATGCTCAGAACTACTCCAGAAGCAGTTAGACTCAACCCTCGCATGGGGCGAGAACGGCATCACTTTTGAAGTGTCCAAAACTGAGCTGCAATACTTCCACCGAAAGCATGGATCCCCACAGAGCCAGCGTATACGCTAATGAAGTAGAGGTCACTCCAAACGACCACACACGCTGGCTCAGGGTCATCTTTGACCGTGGCCTTCGATTTAAAGAACATGTAAGACAAACATGCGGTAGATCCCTGGCCATCACGAGCCACATAAAAAGCCTCTCAAGAACCACTCGAGGAATAAGCCCTCTTCTCTTGAGACAGGCACTCCAAGGAGCAGCTTTTACAACCTTGCTCTACGGGGCCGAGACTTGGTATTCCAAAGGAACCCCTAAAGGACTTGTATGAATATTGGCTTTGATTACGTAGATAGAGACTTAAGTCATGTGATTTAATTAGCGAAGTGCTGGGGGAACTGCTATTTGGCAGGAAGGTAATTGAGAGAGAACACACACACACATACACACTTTTTCGTACCTGTTTCAAACCTCTCGTGCTAGCACAATAATCTACCGGTGATATACCGACACTGATCAGTGATCCGTAACATCGGTCACAGATCTGTACGCGGTTACCAATCGAAGGAACGTCCCTTGGAGTCGTCGACCTTGTCTGAACTGAGCTCCGACGTGTCAAGCCCAAGGAGCATTAAGTATTCGCTCTTCTTGCTTCTGCGTCCATCAACGCACCCCGTCAATTAAGCACTAAGTATTCGCTCTTCTTGCTTCGCGTCAATCACGCAATTAACTATTGAAAAAAAAAAAAAAAAAAATGTCTAACTCATCAGCAGAACAAAAATCACTGGGGACTACGGAAGAGATCACAGCATATGTCAAAAACAGACTGGAGTTATATAAAGCCAAAGGTGCAAAAGATGACTCGCTTTGGGAAAGATGGTTAGAGGATTTCGAAAACTGGGACGTAGACCAGTTCAGCAAGATCAATTCAGATCTTAGGAGGGAATTCCGAGACTTCCTAATTTCTCGTGGAGTATACATGACACCAAATCCAAAAGGGAAACATATCGATCAACAACTAGCCACAGAAGTGAAGAGGGAGGAGTTTCATGAATGGACTCCTGAAGAACTTATTTACTACAGGAAGAAAAACCCTTTTGGCGTAAGCACACGATGCGATCCCAAAGATCCAAACTACGTTGAAGAAGAAAGCATACTTGGGGCCACCGCAGAGTATAAAAAGTACCAAGATTTTAGAGTTGATAACAAGGAGCGGATAAAAGATCAAACTGAAGCAGAAAAAGGAAAGGGAAAAGAAAGGAGTGGACAAACCACTGACGACAGCAACTATGCTGCAATTTACAGCAAAAGCAGCGGAAAACCACACAACCCTACATCATCACCATCATCAACTCCAGTAATTCTACCATCAACTACCCATAGAAATGAGACACATTGGGAAGATCGCCCACTGCACAAGAGTAGACAACTAGAATCCCTCGTGAGGATGTATAAAGAAGAAGACAAGTACAGTGATGGGACTGATAGCTTTGATTACAAGCGAAAGATTTTTCTCAACAACTGTAATAACGCCTGTGTCGAGAAGAAGTACCTGAAGGACGCTTTAACCATAATGTTTACCGGCGATGCCAGTGAAAAATATCTGGATCTCACATTGCACGATGAAAATTTATCTTTCGACGAGCGATGTAACATTATCAAATCACACTATGAAACAGTCCACTGGGTAAACAGACGTGAAACAATTTGGAACACTCTCAATTTAATTGAAGAAATGCGGAAAAGTCCAGATAAACTTCAAGCTTTCAACAATCTCGAAAAAGAACTTCGTCGTGTTCAAAGGGGACTCGAATCCCACGCTGGTGATGCTGCATTGCGAACCAGAATTATCAATGCTTGCTCTGGAGTTGCAGACCTACACTTTGTTTTATTCTCTCCGGCAAAAACAGCAGAAGGTGTTTGTGCAGATATACGAGCGAGATTTATGCAATTATCACTATCCGGCACATCAATTTCTCAATATCATCAGCTCAGTCACGTTGAACATAATAGCTTTGATAACTCTTATTTAGCTGAGCGGCAGTACCAACCAGTGAGAGGAAGTAGTACAGTAGAGGAAGCCAAAATTTTCGTGGAAGAAGAAAAATAGGATCAGGACCTAGTATGGTAAAGTCAACCTGGAATAAACGCTGCATTGTGTGTAAAAAGACAAATTGTTGGTCTTCTGAACACACACCGGAAGAGCAGAGAGCAGCGTTTGAAAAAATTAAAAAGACGTACCCCTCAAAAGACGAAAACGCCGTACAACAATTTGTCCTGCAATTCGAAGGAGAATCTCTAGACGCTGAGTTACACCATTTTTTAGCTGTAAACGAGCTCACTGACGAGCCAGAATCTGAGGATGGATACTGTTACCAAGAAGAAAGTCAAAATTTTCTTATTTCAGAAATTGGAGGGAAAAATGTCGCGGGCTACCTTCAAGACCTAACAACTTTCCACAAATTTACAGCACCAAAAACGAAATATGCAGCATCAAAACAAGAAGAAAAAATGTTAATAACAGTTGCATCACTAGACTTCGATTTTCCTGGTGTCAATAAAAGCTTCGATTTGGAGACAGATACCCCTGCAGTTTTTCATTTGTTCAGAAATGTATTTTCTATTGGTAATGACTATAATGAAAGATACGATGAAAGAGTTTTCCATGGCGTTTTGGTCGATACAGGTGCAGCGGGTCGTTCCACAGTTGGAGTTGGACAAGCCAAAGCACTTAAGCATTTACAAAAGGAGTTAAAGGTCGATAGAACAAGGGCTGGAGAGGTAAAAATATCGGGAATTGGTGACGGGTTTTTATTTCTATTGGTTCTATTACTTTGGATACGCCGTCGGCAGAGTTACGTTTCACATTTTACCCTGCAATACACCGTTTTTGCTCGGCTTACAAGACATGACACGATTAGGTGTCACACCTGATGTGCAGAAAAACGTCATGATCAAAAACCAAAAGCCAGTAGCAGCTCTCATTCGAAATACGGCCATCTATGGATGACACTCGGCCACTTCCAGTCTTTATTTATTTACGAATCTAATAATGAACCTATTTGTTACTTAACAGAACAACAAATTAGGACATGTCACGTCGATGGGGACATCCATCAGCTTCTAGAATGTGGAAAATTTTTCGGCGAGCTGGTCATGACATTGACATAAAAATCATTGACCGGATATCCAAATTTTGCAATGACTGTCAGCTAAACGCTCATCGGCCTCTACGATTCAAATTTACCCTCACTAATAAAGATGTTCCATTCAATCATACAGTCTACGTCGACGTAATGCATCTAGAAGACGGACCGGCTGTACATCTAATAGACGCTGGAACTAACTTAGGATCAGCAGATTTCCTTACTGGGCCTGACAAAGAAGGGGCTATTCTACTTGTAATTCAATTGAACGCTGTTGGAATAATGTCTACATTGTCCACCCGAAAATTTAATCCACGATGCCGGCAAGAACTTCGCATC